>JBBPCY010000019.1:8148423-8161495 GCA_037974405.1 Brachyalestes nurse | reverse complement strand
CCCCCCCCCCCCCCCCCCCCCCCCCCCCCCCCCCCCCCCCCCCCCCCCCCCCCCCCCCCCCCCCCCCCCCTCCCTCTGCACCCACATCTTGGCTTTTGTCAGAGAAACAAAAAGTGAGGGGACAAAACTAATGATTTTGAAAAGGGGGGGGGGGGTATTTCCTCCCTTGCTATAATGGTTCCGACACCCATGATCCAAATAGAGAGGTGCAAAAAGGGGAAGACAAAACACGTGATCCAAAAACTGCAGAAACTGAGTCAAAAACCAAAGACAGGAGTGTCATAGGCAAGGCTAGACGCATAAATACAAAACAATCAGTTTTACATGGTGTTTTAAGCTACAGTATAACTTCTTAGTAAAGCAGAAATAGAAATAGTACAAACTGAATCAGTGAGATAAATAATTCATGTGTAATGTGAAATAGTGTGAATGGCTAGTGGAACTGAGTAAAAGTGGAAATGAGTAAAATGTAAATTCCTTTCCTCAGAATGTTTAGATGTAAAACTATCCTCATTTGAAAAGCATTAACCCATCAAGTACATGTCATCAAGTAAATACACTTACTCTGTTCATCATACATGGATTTCAGAAAGGTGAAGTTTGAACAACACTGAAAATAAAAATAAGTAAGCCGTGCTTAACAGCTGTGAGCTTTGGTTTGAGCTTTGAGTCGTGACTTCCTAGCATCTCTAGCTGCCTTCAGGGTCATATCTGGACCGCTTTAACCATACCTGTATGAGGGGGCCACTCTGTTCTGCCACATGGAGGGACATATGCAGAGCTGGTGTGTTTCGAAGGGCTTCTGACAGCCCCCCTCTGTCAGCGCTCGCTCCAACCACTGCTACTCATTAGGAGGCGAGCCGGAGCCAGTGGACCAGCCTTGTGCTCCCTCTCTCCAATTAGCTCTGCTAATGGCTGTCACCAGCAGCCTGTGTCTTACTGTTAAAGGAAGCGCTGGAGGGCTTCTCTGCAGAATGTCAGAAAAAAAAAAAACAATTATATACCGCTGTACCCTGAAACCCATCCAGATATAATATGGAAATTTCTACTCTTCTGTGTGCTCACATTTGGGTCTTGGCAGAGTAAGACAATAACGTTAATGGGCAAATATCATTGCTAATAAATTTTGAGTTTTTAACAGACCAAATGATTTTGGCAAATATCTTTTAAAAAATAACGTAAGTGAAGGTGGTCTTGCTGTGAGTTGACAGTTGATGTGCCTCCTGTCTCTGGGTGTATATGTAATCTGTTAGTGTACCATGCACCTGGAAGCTGCATGGACAAGGACTTGACCTGTCCATGGGCTGGTTTGCTCTCTAGGCCATTTTTAGCTGCAGGGTTTGGGCTCAGAAGTCATGGAGTGGCAAGCTGTTTCTGTAAAGCATCCAGGAGCTGTCAAAGCACCAACTGCACTGATGCTATTGATGTGGCACTGGGTTCAGGAAGAGGCACTGGGCCCAGCATTTCCTGTCCAAGTCAGGCAAAGAGGGATAAAAGAGGTCTGCATGTCTAGCTTCATGTCATATGTCAGCATCTGGGGAGGAAAAGTGGGAGGGCTGGGGCCTCATCACTGTAACAGAGACATCGCTTTCTGTGTCGGAGTTATCTGCCGAAACAGCAACTGCAGAAACTGCAAGAACCATATCTCTCCCACACCTACTGTTTGTCACCTTAAATTTGGCCTTGTCAGTAAGTGAAACACGCTCGACTCCACATATGTTGACTGAGTGAATCCTAAGATCTGTGTTATTAGGTTAGTAAACAGTATCGGTTTCAAATCTAATAACAGCGGACAGAGGATAAAAGGAAGAAAGTGTTGACACGCTGAGTTGAGATCACGATATGCAAGGACTCCTCTGCTTGAGAGAAGAGGGAGTTGATATTTGCAAAATAAGAGACATGTGGCAGAAGAGAGTGAGCCTCTTATCACTTCATCTGCACCCACTGTTTCACAATATGCCAGTGCATTTTCAGTAACTGTGAAAAAAAAAAAAACAGACTGTGAATTTGTGGCCTCCAAAAAAAAAAACAGAGGAGAGAGAGAGAAGAGCAAACTGCCTGAGGAAGGCTCACTGCAATGTAGTTTTCAAACTGTTTGATTGTATAGTTCAAACTGTGTGATCACGATTAACATGAAATTATTATAATCCATAAAAACAAGTGCTGACAGAACAGATATAGAGATATTGTCGCTATTATAATGAAACGTCTTATCCTTTAACTAGTAAATGCGTAAGAAAGGGAAAAAAAACATTCTTGACTTGCCTACATGCAAGGAAGATTTTGTTAAATGACGGTTTTATTCCAGATAATTAAGACTAACTATCAATATTCATAATTAAAAGTGTTCACACAATCCTACTGCCGGCTGCTATTAAAAATGAAGCTTTGATTGAGCCTAAGATTACTTTGCAAAGTATTACACCTACATTTTCACTGTCATTCCCACTACAGCAACATCATTTTATAGCATGTACTTGGCATGAAATAAAACATACTCCAAGCAATATTTACCTTCATATTTCTTCAGTGACTATGAAAATGTATCTTCTTCATATCAGACTTGCGCTCTGTTGTCGTTGTCCATTTCTGTAACAACAGCATAAACAACCAAACATGCTGTACCTTCAGGGGCGCAGGAAGCGTTTTTAATGTGGGGGGGGCACATTCGGGTGATGGTGTTGGTGCATGCATGCAGAGTCTAGGCCATTTTCCTGGGATGGGGGAGTTGTATGGTGCGTGCACATCTCAGCTTTTGTCCAGGAAACAAAAAGTGGGGGGACGAAACAAATGCTTTTGAAAAGTGGGGGGATATGTCCCCCCCTGCTACAATGGTTCCGGCGCCCATGTGTACCTTCATGGACTTTTGTAAAAGGAGAGATTTCTAAAGTGCGTCTTTGAGTACCTTTAAAAGTGCTCTATAAATGAAAAGTATTATTATTATTGATATTATTATTTTTATTAAAGTGAAATGTGTATTGTGGATTAATCATATGTTAGCTATCAAATCCAAGCTTTTTATGTCAAGCTAAGTGTCATTTTTTTCATAATATATTGTAGAAATGCCATTTTCACCAAACTTTCATATTTGGTGACAGAGAGTGTGGCGGAAATGACCTCTGTGGGCCAGAAGTGCACCTATTTAAATAAACACCCGTGTGTGTGTGTGTGTGTGTGTGTGTGTGTGTGTGTGTGTGTGTGTGTGTAAATCACAAAGCCCAAGTAATATGCAGGATTCTGTTTTGCATAAAGGGAACCTTTGAGAACCCACACCCAACACACATTCGTTACATTAATTGTACGTGGGAAGCGACCTGTAACCTGTTCAGATCTACCTGAATATTTGAAAATGTTCGGCATTTTCAAATGAAGGCTACTGCATTTACCAAAAGTAAGACTAAATGTCTGGGGCCTTTCTTATTAAAAGAAGACAGGTGGACCTATATGTTGTAAGCCTGGTTTTATAAGAGGCTCTGATAGATTAGTGTGGGCCATATTTAATTCTAAGGGAGTGGCCAGCAATGACATGGGAAAGGGGTTTGTTTTATGTTAAAATAAGACTAACAGACATCAGACAGGATATTTCCCTTGATAAAAGGCAGAGGAAGACAATAAGCTGATTTGACAAAATGATTTACCATTAGGCTGAATCTGTATTATAGGGCCACAAGGCATGGGCCTTTGAAGTGGCAAAGATTAAGGGAGTTAGGTCGGCAATGGAGCAGTTTGAAAGCTTGTAATAATAGGACCAGAGGGCAGAGAGGCAGAACAGTGTGGGAGAGGTTAGGTGTTATTTGCTGACCTTTACCCTTTCCAGACACAGTATACAATATTCTCACTTACATTCAAATTACTGAAGTATCATCCTCTAGTCTGAGTTTTCCAGTGTCAATACAGTATGAAAAAAGTAAGAAGTGTCAACCGACATGCATGCATTCTGCTGAGGAATACAGTTCAGTTGGCATTTCTGGGTTGTGCCAGAGTACATTCTGAGAGAAAAAGACATTAATGGGCATTTGATACAGACACACTGTCGCAGACATATTAAGTTAATAAAAATAAATAATCATCTATACCTTCTGTATCATGAGATTCCACATAGTGAAAGGTTACCTGATTTTAAAAATTTAGAAATATTGTTTTCTTTTCATTAAAATCGTATGCCACTATCTTGGATAAGAGACAAACATTAGGAAGTAACTGGCAGACTAATGTTTCCTTCCATTTTGTGTATGATCTTTTGTCTAAATATTTTGTCTAAAATAAATTCCTAGTCTGTTTCCAAATGCAAAGATGCATCTGGTACAGATATGATCATTGAAACTTCTCTAGACATCTGAAAGATTTCATGTCTGAGAAAACTTTAGTTTGAAATACATTCAGGGCAGAGAGGCATGTGCAGAACAATGTAAGGCAAAATATTATCCCAAGAAAGATATTTTTGACATGTAATTTTTTCATATACCATTTCTTTGCTATTATCAGCATTACATATAAAGACCCAAAAGGTTTACAGATTGTTTTTGAAAATAAATAAAATGGCTGTGTTTGAATTGGGGACATTGTGATCCCTGGTGTCCGTTGCCACAAGGGTTGGGCCTACTTAGCATAACAGCTGCTCTTAACACTGAACAGGTTAACATTAACTAAGTAAGCAGGCTTCCCAAACAGTTCCACACACCCTACTAAAGGTTTGATTCCAAACAACTAGTGCTCTGCTGAAACAAGTGTAGGCATAAGAATTTATAGTTGATAGCAAAATCAAAGCAACAGAAAGCCAAAAGTGAACCTGTTCAGTGGTCTTTAGGTCTGTAGCATCAGAATCAGAATCAGGATCAGAATCGTGTTTATTGGCCGAGTATGTGAGCGAACAAGGAATTTGGATCTGGTCGATGCTGTCTCTCAAGCACAACAGAATAAAACAGTAAACAACACAACACAACAATAAAAAAATGACACAATGAACAATATACTGAGCAAAATAATAAACAATAATATACAATTTACAGTATGAATACGTAATATGGATTTATATTAATAAATATAAAGATACGTGTTTAAAGGTGTTTTGAAATTTTATTAGGAATGGACCAACAGAAACTGACAAATTTGAACTTGTTTTTCCTTCTCCTGTTGCTATTTCGGAGATGCTATTTTGGAGAAGGTTTTGTTCCGAAGGTAGCTGAACACGCATTATTTTAAATGTCATAATGTTACTGCATAACCCATTTTCCACTTTGGCCACCTTGAACTGTGTTATTTAGCACAATCTCATGCGGTGAGGATGTGGCCCTGTTTTGACAGCACTCCCTCTCTGTAGACAGGTAGTCAGGTGTTTGCTGTCTGACACGTGAACACAGCATGAGTTTATTACACAGTTCAGCCTGTTTGACAGCTTTGGCTCCCAGAGCATGATTATATTATCTCTGTACACTGATGAAGGTCAGAGTAACAGAACACACAATTTAGGATGATAGGAGGCATGCTGGACTAGAGAGAAAAAAGGATGAAAAGAGAATCATCTAGACTAAACGCTGAAAAGGACAGCTCATACCCAACCATCAAAATATAACAAATGTCAACATGTTAATGCAATTCATCAAACTAAACAGTACTTACATGGCTAGCAATAAATGAGAAACAACATTGGCCAGTTAGCATACCACCGAATAGCATGAATCACAGCCATTGTTTGGTTGAATTATCCTTTTAAGTTTTACGGGAACCACTGAGGTTGTGCATGTGAAAGCATGTTAAATGGTTACTAGAGGGGAGAAAAAAGTTATATCCTCAATTATAGCTGTGTTTTACAACGTTCCATAATGATCCCCAGCCCCACCTTTTCTCCTGGGTTTATCTATCCCACACTTTGCCCTCTCTCTTCATCCTCAGGCCAGGACACCCTGAATTTACACTAATGTTAAAATATGACAAGGTCATCATCCTGTACTGTCATGCAGACTCTTGATTTATGGAGGCCTTCTGGCGCTCCTTTCTTTTAACAGTACACACATTCCCTCTGTGTGATTACTCCTTTCAACTCAGGTCCACATGCCTATCTCTTTTTAAAGGGTGGGTGAGTGTATAAGAATGTTTGTATTTCTTTTTGTAGTTTTTCAGAACAAACTTTTGGATTTTCTTGAAAATCTACAGAAAGCTGGTCTAAGACTGTTATTTTTTTTATATAAAATGAAAATGCTGTTTAAAAATCTCTGCAGTGGTTACTAAAGGAAAGGTTAGCTTTGTATTACACACACATATAGACATACACAAACACACACATTTACACATTTGGATTTTATAGTTTTTCAGGGCAACATTTTGGATTTTCTAAAAAAAATTAACATAAAATGAACATAAAGATTGTCATTTCAGTTTTGAATGAAATGAAAGCACGATTTAATAAACTGTTTAACAGTTACTAAAATTACGGTTAGCTTTGTATCACACACACACACACACATACACACCTAGTTTTACGTACTTATGTATGAAAAAAGCAACAAAATGCTGATGCAAATCTAATGCACGGTTGTACTGTATCCGCATGTGTGCATGCGTGGGGTGTATGTGTGTATGTTCTCACCCTAGTCAGTGGTTTCAAGGCTACAGGACTCTTTTAGACTTTATCACTAGTTACGTTTTATGCTGAAACTATACTGCAGCACTGACAAGCTCTAGACTCTTGCACTTGAGTGTCAAAAGTTTTCCAGATTCCACATTACTATCATGCTTGTGGTTGGATGAGGTTAAAGTGGTCTTATAACAGCTGGAAAGAAACACCATCTGTCTGCACTTCTACATATTAAAATGCTTTACTTGAACAGATATATGAGCACATATACTGCCTGCGGTCACTACCGCAGTCAGAACTGAGAAACAAAAGCCAAAAAGATGAATAAAATGCATCAGTATGACCCTAGACTTCCATAGTTATTATCATCATTTTGCTAAATTATTAATTATAATTGCACATCTTTATGATTCATTACATAGCTTGTTGTGTAATTAACAATGCAATAACATGCTTAATTACATAGTTTGTTGCATGATTTTTTGCATAATTACATGGCCAACTGTGTCATTAACTGCCCAGGTATATGGTTAATTACACAGTTAATGACACAATTACATTTACATTTGTTACGTTCTATATTTCCAAGTTATGTCAATTTTTTTACAACTTTTTGAAATAACTTTTTTCATGAAATTCATTGGATATCAATCAGATGCTTTAATCTGCACTTTACATAATTCTTGGTCTTTTTTTTTCAGTGGGCTAAGAATGAAAAATAGTTCGTATTTTATTACAGCATTATTTTTTATATATATTAATCTATATTTCCCACTGTGACATGCATGAACTTTACTTATTGAATGCGACAACTTTGAGGACGATGCCATGGCTCTCGGAATCATTCGCACACCATGCACAAAACAGTATTTTCTGACTTTTTCCATTAAAGACATTTTTTGGACAGGCTCTTTTTTGTAAGAGAGCAAAAGACAGCCACACTGCACACATCTAACAGAAGTCTGTTGTGTGTCACCACTCCCACACACACACACACACACAAACACACACACACACACACACACACATTCGCCTGATAGGCTTACTGCAACTGTTCAGTGCTCGTGTGAAAGGCCTTGTGAAAACACACACTGCAATCTCGAAAGTAGGGTCACAGTGTCCTCTAACCAAAGAGGGGATATCCCTATCTCCCACTTTTCCAACTTTCCTCCCACTCCTCAGCTTTACTGCTAGACCATTGCTACTGTTCTGCTTATGATGAAAATTTCACATTATGTAAAGGCTAAAATATTGATAATCAAAAAATGTTAAATATTATAAAGATTTTTTTTCAGATGACAGTAATAATTTTGCCTGTGCTACATGGCTGTCGTCTAACGATTCAATCAATCATTAATTGAATTCATCATAATTACCTCAGCTTTAACACAAACTGACCCCAACTTTTGGATGGGAAATAGCTTGGAATCCCCTGTAGCACACACTGTGCTAATTTGTGTAGGCTCGGTGTGTGTGTAATGGAGGTGTGTGACTGTGGCCGATAGCCAGTGTTTAGACGACTGTGTGGATGTTCCAGTGGCGCTTGGCCAGTATGTTGATTCAGTGGAGCAAGGTCCACTCCTGGAGCCCTTCCCAGGCCTCAACGGCCAGCTGGGACTGCTGTTGGAACCGGGTGTCCCTGATGTACGGCCACAAAGGCTGCTGGTTCGTTTGGAACCATTTACACTTTCTTTGGAGAGCCCATCCCCCCGTTTATTTAATTGTCCAGACCACTGATTGCGGCGCAGCTTGAGTGGCCAAATTGAAATTGTCCCCATAAAAGTGGATGTTTCCCCATCTTTCACAACAACTCCTTGCCATGTTGAACTCTAAATGAGATCTTTTTTTATGGGATAAATTCTTGTTCATTTCATTTTGGCTCTACAGCATGGTGAGCCACATGTGATTTTCTGTTAGCGCTGAAGCTAATCGAGTCAGACATGGCCGTCTATGCCACAAAGTCATGATCAAAAAGAGATGTCCTCCCTCCCTCTGACGATCGCTCACACATGGACGAGAAGGAGTGTTATTTTGGAGGGAAAGGACAGGTCTGGCTTAGCGGATGGATTCGTGTGTTAATGCTCGAGTGCGCTGGGGGAGTAATGAGGTGTAGCGTATCAGGCTAAGTGGCTAATGGGCTGTGAAGTCATTAGTGCAGTGCCTTTCTCGTTTTCTCACTCTCTCTCTATCATACTATCTCACTGTCCCGCCTTATTTTAGGGCATTGCATCTGTGTGGTCTTTGCTCTTTCTCTTTCTCTCTTGTTCTCGCTCTTTACTGTGTACACAAATGCACACACAAAACACAAGGCAAATTGCTGTCAATTGATATATATTTATAAACTTCAAAGAGGTTGAAGAACTTCCCAATAATAGCCCAAACAGGATAAATTGTAAGTATTTCACTCTACTAACAGAGACATCAGGAGGAATGATTATTCACAGTTTTACTATTAAATTACATAGGACTGTTGGTAGGCTGGACACTTCTGGGAAGATTCCAGTTTTTCTTCATTTACAAATAATGGCTTTCTCAGCGCCCTAGAAATGGCTGTGTAAAGCTTTTCAGACTAATGAAATGAGTTTATAATAACAAAAATTTTACTTTCTATGAATTTTATTGTTATTGCATATTAAGCATTCAAATGTTTACCATTTGCCATCAAAACAAACAGAAAACAAATATAGATCAATATAGATTAGAAATACAAAATAAACATAATTCACTATGTAACTTATTAATTCATCAATTATGTAGATACTTTTAGAAGCAAAATGTCTATAATATTAGTAATTATATAGGTTAACTGTAAATACTCTTAGGAAAAAGCTGAAAAGAGTGTAGATGTTCTTTTGCCTGTGGGAGCAAAACCTCCACACCTAAACACAAAAGCGCACGCAAGGTGTTTTTGCCAGAGCCCAAATTCACACTTATAAAAACACGACTGAGGAGGTCTAACGGCAGTTGTTAGCAGTTCTAAATTTAGACCAGTTTCTGAGCATTGCCTCTTCTTTTTGGTTAAACCTTTTTTCTATTTCTCATGTTCTCTGCATGTTGTTTCCCCAGTGTGAAGTATAGCGATTACTGTCCACCATTTGAGTGCAAAAAAGTCTTTTGTTTGATCATTGTGTATGAAAGGCTGACATTCAGCAGAGGTGCGGATGAGCGTGTGATCCGTGAGGTATTCCGGCCGGCTGTCTGAAGACAGGTGCTATGAGTGAAGGTCAGGAGCAGCGCAGGTTGTGGTCATTCTTTCAGTGGGTCACACTCGGAGGCCTTATGCTTTTCCAAAACTGATATTGCTTTACTTTTTTATACCTTGAGGTGAGGGGCTGGTTGTCATTCGGTCTCATGTATCTGTATTTGTTTCTATGAAAAGTGGCAAGTTTTGTAAGTTTGCAAGAGTAAACCTCTTTATGTACTAGAAAACACATATATTGATATTTATGTGATATGTTTACCTAGTATAAGGATTTCATGAAAAATGGATCAAAAGAATTGGTTCAAAGTAAGACCTTTCTCTTTTTAGTAGATGTGAGCAGAAATATATTGCGTATATATACACTATGTGTACTGTGTTTTGTGCTTTCACTTGTATTTCCCTGGAAACGTGGCATCACCTGCAGTTAACCACACTGAAATCAGAGTTGTGTGGTGTGGTTAAAGTACGGATGGAGGGAAGGTCTTAAGCTTGCGTTCCCCTGCATGTATTTGCGTATGCGTTCCAGGGAACAGGGGCTGACTTTGAGGGTAAATGATGGTCTCTTTGTGACTGTAGCCGCTGGGTTTCGAGTGTAATTTAGGGCATAATAGACTAAACAGATATAACCAAGCTAAGAAACATTTATGGTGGGCAGTAGTGATGATATGAGCATTAAACATGTGTGTGTGTGTGTGTGTGTGTGTGTATGTATGTGCGTGCGTGCGTGAGAGAGAGAGACAGAGAAAGAAAGACAGAGAGAGAGAGAGAGAAAGATAGAGGGCCACGAAAGTCTGTCCATCTTATCTCACTTATGCTAATGGCATGACTCAGAGTTGCATGACTATGAGGGATTTTTTCTCTCAAGAATTATGTGGGCCAGATTGTGAATGTGGCAACAATAGCAGTCAGTTTATTCTGTTCAGTAGAGACAGCAAGAGAAACTGCCTGTCAACAGCATTTCAACAGGACACAAGCATGCAGGCTGACTTACCAAGAATATATGTTCACACACAGTGTAAAGAACTGATTTACAGTCGAAACACTGCAGTGCTTAAACTGCTTTATTGCAAAAAATGGTGCATCCAATGACAAACTGGTCCAGGTTTCTGTCAAATAAATTAAATGATGGGATTTTACAGTAATTAGCTGTTATTTGCAAAGTACATTGAAAAAGTGGGCAGTCCTTTGTACAGTCTGTCTCTGAACAGTGCTCTGTTACTTGCATTTTGTTAAGTTTTGTTTGTCTATGTTTATTTTTTCATCTGCAGTTCATTTTGTTCTTAGTTACAACTTGTTATTCCTGGACCGAAGATATGTTTACATGTCTTGGCACCTCCAGCACGTTTTGTGATTCAGTTAACTAGCTTACCCTGTAATCCAGTAATTAATCATTTTGTACTACCGTCTTTGTGGTCTTAACGACTGGTTTAAGGGCATATGTGCATGTAACTGCTGTAATGTGATGGGTGTTTCACCGTGTGATTGATAAACAGCCCTACACTGTCGTGTGCTATATAACAATATGAATGAATGTTCAAGAATGTGCTACCAAAAACGTGTAAGATAGATTTGCCTTGTTTGCATTTATCTGTGCACACTGTATGGCATGATATAGACAAACTGAAATGCCTTCAAATGGCTGTTGAAGCACATTCGAGTGCACATGAGTTGCACATTAGACAAACAGTAGTGTGGAGGAAAACCTAATGCAGTATTAAACTGTAATTAGAAAACATTACAGTGAATATGCTGTCAAAGATGTGACAGATACAAACAATGTAAATGTACCTTCAAATGTCCACACACGTGTGTGTGCGTGTGTGTCTGTGTGTGTGCTTTCAAACAAACAGACAAACAAACAAACAAACAAATAGAATAGTTTGACATTTTGTTTACAGTGCAACCAAAAAACACATCTACACCTTTTTAAATCTATTAATGCCTTTTCTCTGGTTTTGGTTCTTCAACTTTAAGTCCATATGCTATATTTTGATCTAAACTATGAGAACTCAACAACCTATATGCTGCAGTTCTCAGCATGCAAAAAATACTGGCCCTCAGAAAAAGTTTCTATGGTGAAGAACTGTGCTGAGACATGGGCAGGTTTGTTATCTGTTTGTCCACAGCCTCGATGCACTAAACATACCTATCAATTCCTTTTTGTATTCTTCAGACAGTACCTTTATTTGACAAACACACCTTTTCCAGTCATTTGTACTCTTTATTTTCTTGAGGGTTTTAGGGATTTTGAGGTTGATTTGAACAGTGTGTTTGACCTATTTTTGTTTTCAGATAGCAGTGTAAGTGTGCATCTCAGGGGGCCGTATGTTGAGCAGGATGGGTGAGGCACCAGGCAGGGCTGCAAGACCCCTACTTCAGACAGCTCTCATTAAACTATCGACATTTTAATACTGCCTACTGCTCTTAAGATCTCTGTAGCCCCACCCCCTCAGGCTTTCCAAGCTTTTAATGGGTTCTACCTTACACAAGCCAGGGATTAACCCATCTCCTGCACTACACACTCTTCCAGCGCACTTAACCTGCCTACCCAAAGACCATGGCGTGAAACGCTGCAGCTACAGCACTCCCAAGCACTGCTATTGATTGGGAACGGGAGCCAAATCCGTATCCTCCTGGGTTTGTTCATAAGCTATTCCCCTTAAAAGCCATTATTCAATCGGAGGGCTTTTTTTCTTTAAAAAAGCTTTTTACTAAACTTCAAGAAAGTAATTGTGCCCTACTTTTTACAAGAGCTTTAATCAGGCCTTCGGTCAAACGTTTGAGAATATATTGCCTGTAGACCCAAGTCAGTTGTCCTAATAATTTCTGAGGTAAAATGACATCACTGAAGCAGCAAACTTGTTGGGATAAGCCTGTATGAATGTTTACCTAGGCTTATCATTTATCATGAAAGGTCTATGTAGATGTCAGAAGCGTTTACGGAAGTTTTATTGACATTTTTTAATCTTAATATATGTTAGTCTTTAGATTAACCAGGCATGTCAGATCCAGTCAATAACTGAAACTTTCTACCTGTTCATCTGAATTCGGTCATGTTGAAATGCAAATCTAGTTGGTGACCAATTCAACACGTCATCCACCTTCAAGGTTTGTCTTGACACACATCCATGATAATCAGTGATGAGAATATGATGATCAGACCCACAGGCTTTTATTCTGATAATATGAGCTCTAATTTCCACTCCGTTAGTCACTATAGGGGGCTCCTGAACTTAAAGTGGACAGCTCTTTATGTTTCTCTCTCTCTCGCTCTCTCTCTCTCTCTCTCTCTCTAT
>JBBPCY010000019.1:8121062-8148323 GCA_037974405.1 Brachyalestes nurse | reverse complement strand
TCTCGTTCTCTCTCTGTATATTTCTCTGTATTTTTCTCTCTCTCTTTCTCTCTCTCTCTGTATTTCTCTCTCTCTCTCAGTATTTCTCTCCCTCTCTCTTTCTCTCTCTCTGTATTTCTCTCTCTCTCTCTTTATCTCTCTGTATTTCTCTCTGTATTTCTTTCTCTCTCTCTCTCTCCCTCTCTCTCTTTCTCTCTCTGTATATTTCTCTGTATTTTTCTCTCTCTCTCTCCCTCTCTCTCGTTCTCTCTCTGTATATTTCTCTGTATTTTTCTCTCTCTCTTTCTCTCTCTCTCTGTATTTCTCTCTCTCTCTTTTTCTCTCTCTCTCTGTATTTCTCTCTCTCTCTCTGTATTTCTTTTCTCTCTCTCTCTCACTCTCTCTCTCTCTCTCTCTCTCTCTCTCTCTCTCTGTACCATTTGACTTGTTTCTTCACACCCTCACTCTTTCCTGCAGAGGCCTCGGTTTATCTTCACTTTCATCTCACCCACCTCACCCTTGATCTTCATTCTGATAGATCTCACAATGTAGGGGTAGAACTGATATACATAGTAACTGGTCTAATTTACAGGAAACCACTATCTGTGTTTCTGCAACAGGTCAACACAGTGAGAGTTATACATGTTCCTTTACAGTTTATCTATTACTACATCACAGAATGTGGAGGGAGGCAGCTATCTGCAAAATGCAACATACCTGCTGCATTAATGCGGTTTGAAATTTGAACCCTGGTTATGCACTGTTGTCCTCAATGTCACCACATACAGCCCGAGTGAAATGGTTTCAGGTACTCGGGGAAATATCCATGGCATGCCTTTTGAAAGAAAAACATATTTAAATGCTCCTTAAAAACATTTCAAAATTTTCAAAAAGGGCACTTTATATGAAAAGCTCACATTTTTAATGATTTATACATTTTAAACGTATTAGTTTGGAGCCACTTATGACAGCTGAAGTGTAATTTAACTGTAATTAAGATATGAGATATCTGCACTGAAGCAGATTTAAGTACAACATATAAGTAATACTGTAAATATAAGCACCACCGCTTACATTTTTTAAATGTCATTAAAATGCATGATGTTAGAAAGTACTTCTGTAAAATTCCACAGTGCTTATATAATAATGTGTTTTAGTTTTTGTATATACTTTAACAAATTTTAAGTACACATCCTTATTCTTTTCACAGGTTTAGAAAAAAAATGGTAGAAACGGGTAGCAGATTTCTGAAAGGGGGCTCACTTAATAAATGACACTTAATTTATTGTTTTCATCTTTATATTTTGTAACCCTTCAAAAAAGTTATAATTCTCACAGCATCAGTACTCATGCTCAAAATGTACACCCTTAATACAGGGAAAGCAAAAGATGACTTCATGTAATTTGATCAATGCTCACATTTAGCTTTTTAATATGAAAAGATTAAAGGTACCCCAAAGGATTACATATTAATTTAAGGGTGCAATGGTGTGTGGCCACTGCCCACGAAAGGATTATCAAAACTAATTAGCTGGAATGTGCATCACTCGTAATTGGGCAAACCTATGAAAGCAGGGAGGATCAAAGAGTCCAGTGTTTTTCCCACAATTTTATTTTCAGTCCATGAATAATATACGCATGCTGGATTTTCTTATGTTAGGAAGTGAGGGGTTAATTACACTAATTGTGAGGTGCACCATTGTTACGTAGGCAGTTACCAAATTACCATATAGACAGAATGGATGGAAATAGCAGCGGTTCTCCACGCTCTTGTGGAAGCAGGTGGTCACCTGTAAACAGACTAAGCAGGTGAGCAGGTGGGCAACCATATGTAGCGAGCAAAAGATCCATGGTGGTCTTGCCAGAGTGGAGAACACAAGCGAGACTATTCAGTGCTAGGATTTGGCAGGAAGGTAAAGTCACAGAGGAGTCTACCGTGAAATCACCTTTACCTTCAGCTCAACCCCTTCTAGCATTAATCAGGAGGTCAATTTATATACACAAAAATGGGAAACTATTCAGAAAATGGTCAAATCGGTCCATATCTTTCAGCATTAAAGATAGACATTTAGTGCTTGAAAGGGCTCTCCAGCAAGACTGCAGTGAGGCTTCAGCTCGAGCGAGCGCATTTGAATATCTGACAGACGATGAAAGTGTAGCCATTAAAACGTCTGTGGCGCGTTTCTAGAATGAAATGGGGGAGATTAAAAAAAGAAATCCCTGGGGTAATCAATATAAGTGTGAATTAGCCCAGGTTCTAAAAGAAGACCCCCTGTTAAACACGTTCACGCCAAGTTCACTCGGAAACTGTTCATGTCTTCATGAGAAGAAAATGAATGTTGTGTATGCTCCCTTCACACTTCCCTGCTGAGAGCTTCTACTAACCAAAAACTCATTCATCTGAACAGAGCCAGAATCATCCAGGATAAAAAGAAAGCCAAGAAGAAAAAATAAAACCCTGCCCATCTGAAATCCTAACTATGGGCAAGTAAACCTCCGCCATCACATGAACAGTCACAAGCACACATACGCACAGAAACATATTCACTTTTCTTCGCACCAGAGATTAAACTGCTGTCGAGTTGTTTGATGCTGAACTGAAAATCATTTTGTCACACGAACAGGACAGAAGCAGTCAGGCTTGAGATGTCCGCCCAGGGGGGTAATGAACTCACTCAGGCAGAGAGAGAGAGTGAGAGAGAGAGAGAGAGAGATTTCCAGTCTTGGGAAAATTAAAAGATGAAGCTGTAATATTCAGCTCAGCATTTACCTACAAGCATTTTATTTGGATACCCCCATTGGATTATTGTTTAATTGATTAAACTTTCATATGATGAAATTCTGTTCATTCACAACAGTGTTACAGTTAGGGTTAGGACTAGGGCTAGTGAGGGTTTAGGTTTTGTGTTGAGAGTTCAGATTATAACCAGTGTTAGGATTGGGGAAAGTTAATAAGTATGTAATTTAAGTTAAATGGAATATAAGTATCTACAAAGCAGTGGACTAAATAAAGTGTTACATGTTTCTGTTTACATCTCTTTTGTTAAATTTAAGCATGAGCATCCACTGATACACTGATAAAACTTTTGGTCTTTTCTAAGGTCCTTTTTTTAGCCTTCCTTCGTGGAAACTGCTGTCAACGATCAGAAACTAGGCATCTGGGCCTCCGAGAGTAGTAGGAGGGGCTTATCATCTACAAACACCCACGCTCAAATGACTATTCTTTCTCAAGAATTCGCTTGTAAATTTTAAGGCTTGCAATTTTTGGGACTTATTAGAGGGCTTGCATGGCCAAGTCAATTTCAGCAAAACCAATTTGAGCAGAATATAATTACAGTACTTTAGAATGAAGACTTTTTTACTACAATAAATGTCAGAAATCAAATTGCTTCTTGGTCTTAGTCTCAACTACAGTACAGAACCTGAAAATATGTTTACTGTTACACCCCTCACTTTAGTGTCTCTCTCTCTTTATGCCTCGGTTCAGCACCGATGAACACAATCATTGTTCAGGCCGTCTAAGCACATCCGGTAAGAACAAGGACAGAAGAAAGCGAATGAAAAAAGGAACACATTAAAAATGAAGGGCGGACCTGTGGGAGGTGCCCTGTGCTGGACTGAGATGTGTAGGTGAATGCTGGGGTTGCTGCTCTTCCATGCCTTATTTAAGCAGTAATTCTGAGGACACATGGCTCTTTAGAGAGCCACTCAGCTCCCCTGATCTTATCACCCCTCCTTCATTATCTCACCGTCAAGGTCAGAATGAAGATAGAGGAAGACATGGTCACCTCGTGGGCTTTTAAAGTGTCTAAACGCGGTCTGCCTCCTGAGGTCCTAGCTTTCTCAAACCTCAAACATAATAAGGTTAGGCTCAGTTACTATAGCTAAAATATGAGCTGAGCTTATGTTACCAGTAAATTGTATTTGTTTATTACCAGACTTCAACCTGCAGGGTAGACATGTCATATGCCTGGACTAAAAGAAATTTCAATAGACCAGAGGTCCCCAACCACCGGGCCGTGGACCAGTATCGGTCTGTGAGTCATTTGGTATTGGGCTGCACAGAAAAATATTTTATTGATTATCAGAGCCTAAAAGATCTTTTTTTGTTTTTTTTAATGCTCCTCTCGTTCACATGATACAGTACATCAAAAATTTTGCTTTTAGTTGTACCTATATCAGTCCGTGAAAAGGTTGGAGGCCACTGCAATAGACGATTCAGCATTGGCACTGCAGTTTAGTCCATGACTAAGCTTAATCCATGTCTGGGAAATTGAATTGATTATTTGAATTGTTTGAGATCTGGAGTGAAAAATGTTTCACTTGTTCAACTGAACTGTTATCCTTCTTCATTTCAATTAGTTATGGTGTTCATGGCAAAACCAAAGCAGTGTGGTTTGGTGTCTGAAGCCGAACAAAAAAAAATACGCAACTATAGCTGCTTCTTCCCTACAGCTGATAGTTTGGCTGATTTACAGTGCTAATTTGTTGTAGTAGGCACTTCAAGTACTTTCACCTTGTAATTTGCCTTTTATGTCACTGCATTTAAGTCATGATCATGGAGCTGAAGATGCCATCATCCAGTCAGTCATCTGATCTGTCAACATTTTGGGTTTTTAGTGTTGGCTAAAAACTCATTGACTCAATTTCTGGTGCCTGAAGAATGAAGCAAAAATAGGGCGCCTGCACCACTGAGCACATCACCTTGAATTGAATGAGCATCAAGTGGCTGAATAAGTCTTATAAGACATCCCATACGGCCTCCAGTGTAGGTCCTTGTGCAGAGACAGTAAAGCTCACATATACTGAGGAGAGGAGAGAGGCCTGTGTCTGTGCTTTTGCTAACCTCTTGTTAGAATGAGAGGTTGTAGAGGAATGGCTTGCTTCAATAAGATTTCATTTCAAGCAATTGCGTGCACACAAAGAATTTAGGGCAGACTGCCAATGTTGCCACATTGTGAGACCTCACTCGCACAGAGAGAGAGAGAGAGAGAGAGAGAGAGAGAGAGATACGGAAATGGTAACAGATGAGCCTTTAAAAATAACGGATGAAGTGGTGTGTGTGTGGAACGGAGGAGCGCTCCCCAGTGCACAGTAAAGTCCATTCTAAGAGAGTGGGGTGCCACTAACACTGATGAATATCTGCACAGCCATGTCACACACACTGCAACACAGTTAACGATCAGGACACTCATATGCAACTAGTGAGTGTCTGTGTGTGTGTGTGTGTGTATATATACAGTTTGGTTCATATATATTTGGACACTGACACATGTTTTGTTATTTTACCTGTTAACTCAAACATATTTAAATTATAGTGCATTACTGGATATATAATTGGACAATTGACTCAAAAGCTCTTTCATGAACAAGTGTGTGTAATTCCATTATTATTTCATTATCAGTTAAGGTGATAAAAGGTTTGGAGTTGATTCCAGGTGTAGCATTTGCATTTGGAAGATTTTACAGTGAACATACAACATGCAGTCAAAAGAGCTCTCTATGCAGGTGAAAAAAACTATTAGGAGAGGCAAAATCTATAGTGTGGTACATTCTGAAAAAGAAAGAAAGCACTGGTGAACTCAACAACGCAAAAAGGCCTGGATGTCCACGGAAGACAAAAGTGGTGGATGATCACAAGGTCATTACCAATGTGAAGAAAAACCTCTTCACAACATGCAGCCAAGTGAAGAACACTCTCCATATTTATATTTGTGTGTATATATATATATATATATATATACACACGTGATTAATCACAGAAAAAAAACATTCGATTAATCACGATTAAAAAATTAAATCGTTGCCCAGCATTAATTTGTATATATATTTTGTTTTTCCTTCAAACTGACCTCAGTGAATGACATTACCATTTTACTTGTGGGGCATCTTTTACAGCACTGGTCCATCCGGTTTCAAACATTTAAATGTTAAATGTGCTGTAAAGTTTTCTAATGCCATATTCAAGAATACAGTGATGTGTAAAAGTTAGGGCTCTCCAGGTCAAATACTAGTTTGTGAAATAAGTGCGTATACTCTATACTGCTGCACATTTTGGAAAATATTAGAATGCTATAAAATGTGTCCCATGCATATATTATCATTTATGGTGCACTTTATCATAATGGTGCATTTTAGCATGTATTTATCATTTTTATTGATTAATTTTTTTCTCAAATTGGTTACTTAAATAGAAATTGGGCACAAAATGCACTTTTTTCTTTAAATAAAAAAACCACATGATTTGACAAACTTGCATACAGCTGTATATAGTTTGTTATAATTGAACAGTAGGTAAATGCTAATGTGAACTGCTGCCTACTCAGAGCTGTGTGGCGGATGTCGGAATGCATAATGATTGACATTAGTGGCCAGAACACTACTGAGATAATATATTGGCACTGAAGGAGCCTTTTAGAATGTTGCCATGGAGGCACAACTGCCAATCAGGAGTTTTCAGGAGTGTCTAGCAAACATGTAGCTGTAGCAGACCTTAACCTACTGCTAATTCTAATTATTTAACATCAGATTTGTCCTTCCAAATTCAAACTAAACAGAAGAATACATACATTATAATGTAATTTTATGATGTGATTATAATTATAATTCATTATAAAGATTTTTTTAAATTCTCTGCTTGTTCATTGGAAATTCAATCACTCACTTTCTGTAACCGCTTAATCCTCACGAGGGTCACAGGTACCCGGAGCCTAACATGAGGTCAACGGGTGCTTGGCAGGGACCAATGCTAGCCCACCCCTGGGTAAACACACCAGTCACTCACACACTCACACCTAGGGTCAATTTAGAATCCCCAGTTCACCTAACACGCATGTCTCTGGACTGCGGGAGAAACCGGAGACACCGGAGGAAACCCACGCCACCACAAGGAGAACATGCAAACTCCACACACACAAGACCAGGACCCGGATTCAAACCCCCAACCCTGGAGGAGTGAGGCAACAGTGCTACCCACTGTGGGACCTTTTTGTAAATTCATCATTGAAAATCCATCACAAGATACAATATTATGTTCATAAAATATATTTATCAGAGATAATAGATAATAGAAGATAATCATGACAATTAGGGGCTTCAAAATACAGCAGAGTGTTGGTGTAGCCAAAAATGACATGTTTTGGGGCATTACAAGCATAAACAGTTAAAACTGCTATTCTGTGTAGTCCAGTTGCAACATCAAACTCTTCAGCATTGTCTTTACACCATCTCTTTACAAAACGCTAAAATCTGATGACTTCTTATCACAGTTTCCTTTCCGAAAAAGCCGTAACATGACTGACACCATGCGCTTCTGTGTTACTTTCACTATAGTCTCATTATTGCCCACTACAGAACGGGATCAGATGGGTTTTCTCTTTGTATTGATTGTAGTAAGGCAAATTTAAATTTCTAAACATGTTGCTTCTATTAAATTGAACATTGTGATTAAATATTTTTGACTCTGGTGGTTGCATTACTTTTATTACTAGTACTACTAATACGACTATTACCAAAAATGATAATAAAATAATAAATCTATAGAACAAATAATGAACTGCAGAACAAGAAAACTTGTTTTAGGTCGAGTTATAACTGATTTTTCTTGTTCAACGTTTGGTTTGGGCTTGGGTTTGTGTTTTTTTTTTCTCTTTTTTTCTGTTGCACTCTCTCTTTCTCTCTCGCTTACACACACTCGCTCTTTCTGTTTTCTCTCTTTCTCCTGTGCGTTGAATCAGTGGAAAGGTCACAGGGGATATTTGCCCTCTCCTGTTAACTCATAGTGTATTAAGCATTTCTGCAAGTACAGCATCAGTGAGAAGAACTTCTCTGCCAGGTATGAACAGCAATTCCACAAAAATACATTCCGTACACATCTGAAAAACAGCAGTTTATTCCAGCAAGACATTTTGATAATTAATAATCATTCTTAATCAGTGGACAGTGAGCTTGAGTTTGAAAATTCGCTCAGGGAAGGGTTTGGGTTTCAAGAAGAGTAGTTTGGGTTCAGGTAGGGTCAGATCAAGAAGTACAATTTAGGTTCTGGGTTCATACCTGTGCAGACCTCTCCTGTAACTCATCTAGCATCTTGCACAGTTTGTGTTAGATGTCTTCTTAGTTCAGTGATCAGTTTCTGCTCTTAACACTAGAACTGCCAAGGGGGTCATTTTTACCCACTGGCGTTTTCAAATGCTTGTAGTTCTGTAAAAATAAAACCCCTACATCTTTAAGTTAATGACTTTTCCTAAAATGGCTTTATTAATCATCTAGTGCATTTTGGTGAGTGTGTGATAAAAAGAAAAATAAATACGACCATTTATACCTAGAACCGCTGAGGAGTCATTTTTACCCCCTCATTTTGATCAGCTGTCATTTTTCGCGCCATGCCCCTCCCAGCGGCCCGGTTGCTTAGCAACTCTAGACGCTTGTGACATCATCCGACTTTGACAGTGCACCATCGATTAAAATACTGTGTAAAATACTACACACACTACCATGCTACTGACATGTCAGCATCACTTCTGTGTTAAGAACGATTCACTGTGTAAATCACACTAATGCCTTCGGAAGACCTGTGGACAGAAACTGATCAGTAACAAATAATAGACTGGTTACTATACATCCAAAGTTCACTACATGCCTACATGAGGGTGAACATATATGATAAGTGGACTTCATTAGGTAGCCAGCATGAGGATGTACTAATACAGAAGTTGGAGGTTTTTGACAACATAATAATACATATAAACATAAACGTATGATACTTACAGTCATTTTATTATAACCTTCGTGCACAAACCAGAGGTAAAAAATATAAAGAGGTCGTAAAATTAAGCCCAGGTGAGTTTTCTAACCAAAAGTGCATTTGAACAGATGTAGATATGCAACTGTAGTAGATTTTGTTTCAGAGAAGAAAGGACATAGATGAAAAAGTACCTGTGGAATTTACTGTCCTCCCTGTAGGTTGCCTCCTGCACCCTTGCCTCCAATAAATCTCCTTTAGGGCCACGAGACGCTCCACTCCCCTACGGTTATAAATAGAGATCTAATTTCATTTACCTAAGTGGGGAAAATGGATGCTATTCCACACAGTAATTGCCAGAGATGCATGATAACCACACTAGAGAGAATATAGGTCACTTCTAAACCAATGGCACATGCAGAAAAGATTACGCTTTATATATGTGTTGGGGGGAATAAGCTTTAAGAGGCCAGTAAACATGTTAGTGACGCTTGGTTAGCGATGCTTATGTCTCACTAGGGGGTCTCCCTATCTATCAGATTTAAGTTCAACAGCATGAAAGTGAATGTGTTGTTCCCCCTCTGGGAGTACACACACACATTACACCCACGCTGAGAGATAAAGTGAAATCATTACGTTACAGTATGTTCAGCTAAAGGCTTTGTGGTCACTTTTAATATGTAAACAAATCACATCGATTAGTAACTGTATGCTCAGCTAACTTGTCAGGCCAAAAGCGTTTGTGTGGGATGTCTCAGCGTCCAGAACAGGTGGTCAGCCAGCCTGGGAAGTTTCGTTTTACACTTACTAGCATTATTTCTTAGTTTTAGAGAAGAAATTTTGTAGTGCAAGAAGTGTATTTACTTTTTCCGTTTTCTTTACATGCTTTCTTCCCTTTTTCTTAATTTTCTTTATGCTTTCTTCCCTCTCTACATCTTTATAATGTCTCATATTTTATTGTTTTTCATTTTCTTTTCTTTTTTTTCTTCCCTTGTCCTGTTCGGCCCTGTCCTCATGTTCCACCTTGCCTTCCCTCAGTTACGTTCTTTATCCTTTCTAACTTATTCTGCCATTCGTTTTCTTATTCTTATGTTCCTTTTCTTTTCCTTTTCTTTCCTTCTTCTCTTTCCTTTCCTTCTTCCCTTTCCTTTCCTTTCCTTTCCTTCTTTCCTTTCCAGCCACCAATTATATGAGCTGCTTATCCTTCACCAGAGTTAAACAAAACAGATTGTCAGTCCATTACAGGGCAGACTAACACTCATTCATACACACACACACACACACACACACACCTAGGGGAAATTTCACATCTCCAGTTCATCTAACTTTGTACTGTGGAAGTAAAACACAGTGGCCAGTGGGGAGAACATGCTCCACCTTTCTTTTCCTATTTTCTTATTTTCCTTTCTTCTTCTATTCTTTTTTCCTTCAAGTTCATGTTTCTATATCCTTTTTTCCTTGCCATTACCTTACTTTATCATTTCTTGTCTTTCCTTTTTTGCTTCTTCTTTAGTATTTTTCTCTTCTCTTCTCTTCTCTTCTCTTCTCCACAGACGGTCTCTTTCTTACCCTTCTTAGCTTTTTTGTTCTACTCATCCTTCCCACCTCTGATGGACCTGCTGGGTTTAAACTGAGCTCATCCCATCACGTTCCTTCCCGTTTTCACCACTACTTTTTTCTGCGATAAGAGAGCGTCACATTTCTCATGTCCAGCCCGGATTCACACTCCTAGCTGTCCGTTCCTCTCCTCCTGTTTATCGCTCTTTCTCCTGCCTCTACTCACTGCTGCTGTCATGAGCCTCGGTCCTGAGGGGCTCTCTGTGCTCCTGACCCATATACAGCGGGCCACATTTACCAACAACACACAAGGACCCGTTCCTTGTTCCTACACCCGCACACACACACACACCCACCTCACCCTCCAGAGATGCAGGGACACCATGTGCACTACATTCCGATAGTAATTAATCTACTGTGCCAAGCAAGGCGGGCGCCTAATGAAAGTGAGTTTGTATAAATGGGTTACTGTAATTAAACTGTCTTGATTGAGCTGGACTGATTTCATTTGAACTACATGAAGCAGAGGGAGAGGCACATTTTGTTATGACATGTTCTGGGGCATGTTCTGTAATCTAAGAAAAGAAGTAGTCCAAGAACAGCAACAACGTGTCCCACACACACACACACACACACACACACACCTACACGCAAACACACACACTCACACGCCCGTATACACATCAAAGTATCCGATGGTGAGGCTTAGCATCGAAAGGGTTAATAGCAAAGGCCTCTCTGGGGTGGGCTTTGGGCAGGGGGAGGTGTGGAGGTTGCGGAGCTACAAGGGCTTCTGTCCTGGGCCAAGCGCAGTGAACAGCGGCCCAGCACTGATAAGACTCTAATAGTCCTCCTTTGAGAACCACAGCTCCTCTATCCTTATTAGTCATTTATCACACCTGCCAGCCTCGCTGAACCATAATTACTCTGGCCTTATCCCCCACCCGCTGTCATGTCTGAGAGAGAGAGAGAGAGAAAGAGAGAGAGAGAGAGAGAAAGAGAGAGAGAGGAGAGAGAGAGAGAGAGAAAGAAAGAAAGAGAGAGATAGAGGAAGGAGAGAGAGGAAGAAAGAGAGAAAGAAGAGACAGAGAGAGACTGGAAGAAGCTAGAATTAGACAGGAAGTACGAGAGAGAGAGAAAGAGAGAGAGAGAGAGAGGTGTATCAAGAGGGACGTTATACTCCAGTCCAGCTAGGTATGCGCACACACACACACACACACACAAATACACACACACACACACACACACACACAAAGATGAGGTGTTGGCATGAAGTGGAATGAGTATTTCTGAGATATTCATGAGGGCGTAAAGGCAAAGCGAGGGAGCAGTGAGGGGGAGGAGGGGCGGATAAGCCACCAGCCATTTCCCCTCATTTTGAATAATTTTCTAATAGGTGATAGGAGTGGGAGGAACCTAATCTCCCCAGTACAACTTGCCCAGACCAAGCACATTGTGTTTCTAATGGGAACAAGCACTTGAGTTTCTAGTCACAGCAGAGGGGAGGAATGTTCCACAGTAAAGGAAACACTTTGTAAATTAGTCAGTAAAAATGTCATTGTGATGTCTCATACTCAACCGCACTTAATCTAGCCTAATTTTCACGCGTCTGTGATTTCTAAGGACTGCTACTTACACCTACTTATACTGGAGTGAACAAAAAAATTGTTCACCTCTCTGTTTGAACATATGCTCTTTCGACTTGCCGGTTGTCACTGTGCTTGACAGTTTTGTTTTCTTCTGTCTGTTTTATGATTTTGCCACGTGCCAGGCTGTCGCCATGGGAAAGCCTTCAGCCTGGAAAGTGGTTGCAGATGTGCGGCACATGTTTTAAATCTCAGGTCGGAGCCTGGCTCAGTCACATTCTAACCATAGGCCCAGTTGCTGGAGGCCAGTGGGCAGGGGAAGTGATATGGCAACCTGA
Organism: Brachyalestes nurse; assembly: GCA_037974405.1. Taxonomy (NCBI): domain Eukaryota; kingdom Metazoa; phylum Chordata; class Actinopteri; order Characiformes; family Alestidae; genus Brachyalestes; species Brachyalestes nurse. The sequence continues at coordinate 8,136,123 of JBBPCY010000019.1, read as the reverse complement.
ACACAGCAGGCTCTTCCACACCTTACGGTGGAACATTCCACCCCAGCTGTTCTATAATGTATTACTTCATTAACATTGTTCTTGATTGTCCTACTTCATAATACTCAAAATGTTGACCATCCCTCACACGTTTAAGAAAATCAAAGCAAACTTAGTTGAATGCACCACAGTAAGGCAATAGGGATCATTACATTATAGGAATATTGACAACTGTGGCAAATTCTTCATTTTAGCCCTTCAGACCCCACAGCAGCCTCTGCTGGCCACTCTGCATTGCACCCTAACAGCTTGCGGTTTGGCGTTATTCAGTTATTCTGACAAAAAACAGAATAAGCACACCGACTTTCATTATTAACTACAGTGGTGCTTAAACCCTTGTGAACCCTTTAGAAGTTGCTATATTTCTGTATACAGTATACAGAATACACTATATAGTGGGTTCTCTTTATTTACCTTCAAGGCTTGTATGTAAATCTGATGATGACTTCATTTCATACTTATGTAGAAATATGGAAAATTCAGTATAAAAATGATGTTCGTAAACTTTCAAGCACCACCGTTAGATATTTCATTTCCTATAAGAATATTACTTTTTAATTTGTAACCACGTATGGACACCTGCTTTATATGGAAAGCAAATGTTGGTTGGTTCAATGTCTAGCTTGCATTCTCTATGTTGTGTTACTTTATTGCTTTCACTTTATTTTTTTCACTGGGAGGCCCAGAAATAGAATTTGTTATTGGTTCAATGTATTCCACAACTCAGTAAGAATTGGAACTTTTTGTTCTAAAGTATTTGGATTAATGATATGTCTTGTGTGTTCATCACACACATGGTGCTGCATACTTCAAGCTGACTAGAGATGCGGTCACAACATTTCAAGGTAAACTGAGCCTACTACAAAAATATTTTCTCAAATAAAACTCCAATGTTAAACTATGTAGTAGTTACCCAGGAATATTTGTTATCTGTTAAGTCCAATGCACTTACAGTCATATTTTGAATTATGTTCTGCCTATAGCCTGTGTAAAAGGAACAAAGTTAGCCAATTCTTTTGAGCCATTTGTAACAAATAGTTTTACACATTTTTACGTTCTTTGTTACAATGGATATCCCAAAGATGCTGTAGCAGCAATAATGCACAAGTGAAATGAAGTGAAAATGTGCTTCCCAGTGTTTCACAGTCAGTTTAGCTGATAATGCTGATTTTGTGAATTTACTCAATACTCCATTGCTAACACATTGAAACTATTGTGAGCTACTCTAATAGACAAACATACGTATCATTCAGGAAGGATGACTTTTTAGCCAAAATATCACATATGACCAAGCTAAAAATGTCAAGTAACCCCTATAAGTCATCTTACAGGAGCATACGCATCATGGCCACCCATACTTATATAAATAAAGCCTATATGTGCAATGAACACTAACCATTACAGTGAGCAAAACCACGATGACAGCAATGAGGGAAGTGAGTTTCAAACATAAATCTGGCTTAGAATTCAGTTTGTTACAGTACTTGATCTCGATTGCTCTGAGAGCTGAGAAGCCTTTCTCACAAAGGTAAGTAGTATCAAAGGCATCGAAGGGCACTTTGCTATAAGTACATCTCAAGCTTAAATTGTTAGTTTTGCACCCTTCTGTAGCTGTTATTCTACACTTACAGTGCTGTCTGTGACAATATTAGCACCACTTGAATGAGCTGCCAAAGAACTGTCCTCCTCATACTCAACAGGTGTGTCAGATCCAGCAGAGCTGGCATCAGGCCTCCTGACTGGCAAATTATACATTTTCAGTCATTGTTCCTTGTAGGCCTAGAGGCATTGTTAGTTTGTAAGGAAAGGGGGTGGGGCTTGTGGGTGTTTAGGGATTCTGTGAGGGTATTCTGAGTTTCTAGAGTTTTGATTTGTTAAGGGGGAAAGGGTGTTGTTGCTACTGCCATAGCTGTTTGTTGCCATGTCTCCACATTTTGGGCTGTTCATAAAACATTCAAGGCTGTAACCCTGGATGCCCAGGCCTAAAGGAACCCTAGGCAGTCATCCTAAAACATTTTAGAAAGGTCAGGAAACAGTGCATGCTGTTCAAAGAGCATTTTCATTAAACACTAAACACTATTAAACACTAAAGTAATTTTGTTTATACTGGTTTTCTGAAACTGACCGTACAAATGATAATGATAACAGTATTTCACACATATGGGACAGCTGGTGGCCTGGTGATTAGGGAGTTGCCCCCAATCGGGAGGTCGTAGGTTTGAATTCCAAGACTGCCAGTGGCACCACTGAGGTCCCTTCACACTGCTTCACTTGGTGAATGAATTAAATGCAGAGAAATAATTTCACATTGTTCACACTGTTTGCTGCCGTGTGCTGACACTTGACTATAAAGGGTCACTTTACTTACTTCTATTATTCCTTTTTTTGGTACATGCAGCAAATATTCCAAGGTCATCAGGAACATCACCTCGTTGCTCTTTGCATAGTGCAGTTTTAGAACCACTGTCTTATAGGAATCAGTTAGTCTGTTATCTCTGTTTGTCTCCATCTCTCAACTCCACGGGGCAAAATGAGTGACTGAGAATGAGCTCAGCTCCTTCACCTGAACGTCATTCAACAGGCAAAACTCATACCTAACAAACACTTTTATATTTGTTTATTTAAATCTTGTTTTACATTTCTGTATGTTTGTCTAACTCATCCCACATTAGAATTTCAAAGAAATTAGATGACTGTCAAAATCATAGAGTGTTCAGGCTTTGGCTAATGATACATTATTATTATGATGTGATTTTTATAGGCTAATTATAATACCATTTCAAACATTCATCACTGAGAAATGATCCAGAACATCGCAGCTGTAGTCAGTTCATTTCATATACCTACTCATTATTCTCAGTGTACTTGCATTGCCTACTGGGCTTTGTCTGCACCTGTAATGTTAGTTTTCTCTGAGCTGTTTTGATTAAATCAACATTAAATCAACTTGCAGATTGCTATTTTTATTCTAGTTTTACACTAAATGTTATTTATCGCTGTTGTGATAAGAGGTTGTCAAGAGTCCACAAGTCTTGAAAGAGAATTTTGCTGGGGTCTAAAAGGTTAAAAATGCTATTGTCAGTTGCCTAGAGAGGCACATGATATACCAGGTTATTCTGACCTATAAGGAACTTGTTTGAAGAGAATGACATTTTACCAAGTCTACTGCCAGTTCACTCTGTAAGCGAGCAAGTGGATGTAGAGTTCTACATGTCACACCCACTAAATGACACACCCTCATCGAAGCTGCCATCTTGCATACTACACAAGCCTTATTAGACTTCTGGTGTCGGCTGTGTCAGAATAAAACTCTACTCCAAACTTTCATTTTGCCATTTTATTAGACTACAAAGTGTTTCTACGTCTGTGTCTAATGAAATGAACAAATGATCTTAATCTGCAAGTCTGCAAAACCCCATGTAGTCTACTCAATAAAAAAAAAACCCAAATCCATCCAATATACATTTTTCAATCATAGTTTACACTGTGACATGTGTGGTTGTGTTGTGTATTATAATTTATTCTATAAATCTATTCCTTGTTTTGTTTACCAGTTATTGCACAGGAGCGATTGAGGGTTGCATTTTGTCGCATGTTGTCCGAGGTGAGTTAGTAAATATAAAGAGTGATTTTTTTTTTGCTTAATTTATTTGTCTATATATAACCATGGCCTATATGTATAAAGTACTACAACCTGAATACAGGAGTGACTGCACAGAGATTTTTTGATCCATTGCAAATATTGTAGGACTGAAGACAGGGGCCACAGAATTATGTTCCGCCTGCAACAGCGAAATGTCACGTACAGGCTCTGGCTATTGCACTTTGCATGCATGTCACATGTGACGTGCAAGTACATGGAGCATGCTTAAAAGGCTTGCTAAAGACTTAGCCATGCAAGGTAAGCTACTCGATATAAACTGAAAAAAGCACAGGTAAAATTTAGGCTTCAAGACAGTTGCAAGCTATGAGATGTCCAATTTTACAAAAAGCAGTATGCCATACAGGGTCAGAAACAACACAATGAAATCTATATGTGATTACCGATCAATTCCAAACATATCAAAACCAAATGTGTCCTGACTAAAACACGTCCTCGGTAATGGCCTACATTTGGGGTAAGCCGAATGCCTGGAAATCCAAAACATCCACTTAACTGCATTCACATTTGAAAAATGAAAATTCATTCAAATATTTATGCTGATCATTTCAAGTATTTACCAAAAAAAAGATTTTTCTTTTGTACCAGAATGCCCATTACCACCTTCTCCGGTATGTCTGACAGGTCTGCTGTGGAAAGGCCTCTCCACCATCTGTTCTGTCCTCTTTAGTCACAAACAAACCATTTTGCCCCTCCTCATGCCCCAGCACCACGTCACCTCACCCCTTACAGATGTTCCAGCACCACCCCGTTGAGTTAGCATGTGCTAATTTACTTGTTAACTTCCTCTAGTCCCCAATTTAGAGCGGAGGGCCCTCCCCACATCGCTCTCCCCTCGTGGCAAGGGTTCTCTCTGGGCCTGCGGAGGCACAGAGCTCCCTCCCTCACAGATGGGGACACAAGCAGGCTCCCAAACACTGGCTCCAGATGTGCAGAGCGCAAGCAGGGCCAGACAGGAGGGGTAGGGTGGGGTGGGGTGGAGTGGGGGGTTTAGTGGTAGGACCGTGATGGAGGTGCGGGGTGGGGGAAAGTGGAGAGCATGAATTTTGTTGTCATTAACAGTCTCGACAGATGCGCAAACCCCAAAGGAAGGGACAGCTGTGCTTTTTGACAGTGCGTAAAATTTTCTCCCGCCCTCCTTCCCTCTTTCCCTCCCTCTCTCTCTCTCTCTCTCTCTCTTTCTCTCTGCTTTCTCTCACGAATGGTGTGATTGTTGAGGAGGGGAGTTTGTTGTTTTTAGAGCCTCCTCTTCACGTCTCTCTGTTTTAACAAGCTTTTTATGGAGCGCTGTTCTTAATGGCCTCTCACTTATAAAACAAAGCTGCTGGTGACATGGCGATGACACGGTGAGGTACACCATAAAGAATCATGTGATGAATTGCCCTTCTGTGCAACACAGTTAAACCCTGAACCCCCAAAACAGACATTAACCACCAATATCAGTTTTGCCAAGATGCACACACACATACATACACACACACAGACACACGCACAATGAAGTAGATACACACACACACACACACACACACAAAGAAGTAGACCTTGAACAAGCCCAATACTCACATACAGCCATGCACATACGCACGTATGTCTTTTCTGAAAAATGTACTGCAACAGTATAAAAATGAATATACTGCACCAATAGGTCTTCTAGGGTTCTTTACCAATGGCAATGGTTGTTTGTATAGAACAATGACGATTAAAGAACCATGTGAATGCATAAAGGGTTCTTTGCCATGGGTAAAATGTTCTTATCAATAAGAAACTCTTTTAAAAAGGGTTCTATATAGCACCAACAATTGCTTATAATATTAAAATAATATTAGATAATTAATATAATATCTACTGTATCTATCTATCTATCTATCTATCTATCTATCTATCTGATGTTCTTCACCTTCTATACATAGACACTTGATTGTTCCTTTTTTTGTTTGTTGTTTATTTTATTGAGAGAGCTCTCTTTGATTTCTTGAGGACAAACATGGAGGGACGTATTTGTTAAAACAATGTGTGATCACAGTGCCAGCACAAACACACGGCGAGCAGGGAAAAGTCCTGCGCTGCTTCACCTGTGGCACAAGACACACTGTCCCTCGACGCCAGGCAAAGTGCTGATTTTTTAATAAGATTATTCAAAACAATGGGCAGGGGAGCCAGGGCGATGCATCACCTTGCATTGCTTTTGTTGTGCTGGTGGAAGGAGGCGAGAAAGCGGTGGAGCAGCGGAGGAAACAATGGAGTCTCCTGTCGCGCCTCTCCATGTTCATCTCTTCCGAGACAAAACATTCCTGTTACACAAACAATAGGGCACTCATTAGGGCCTGCGCAGGGCTGCCAATACATTTGGCCGCCAGCTCTCTCCTGTTCTATTTCTCTCTCTCTTTCTTGCCCTTGTAACATGCTTCACCCCTCCCTCCTCACCCCTGGTGTCTCATCTAACCCTTACACATGCTCTTGAAAATAAAGGTGCCAAGAGATGTCTTTGGATTGATGCCACCCTAGAAGCACATTCACATTTTTATAATTTAACAATAACTGAATTATTTTACATTGTAGTCCAGATAGTAATGGAAAATAAAAGGACTTCATTAGCCTGGGATTTAATTTAAAATCAGCTCAAGTTGGTCCCTAGAACCATACATCCAAACCAATAACCTTTATTTTTTAAAGGGAATTTTACTTCTTTTTTAAAGTATTATTTATTGTCTTCATAGCCATGGTGCACAGTGTATAAAAACACACACACATGTTCCATAACTAAAACCAAAACAGAAATTTTCTGCAGAACCGGGAGTGGTTCTTCTATGGCATAGCTTTAAAGAACTCATTACAGTTCAAAAGAACTGAATGCAAATATAAATACATGTAAAAGAAACCTAAACAGTTCAGCTTAAAATTCCTATTATTAATCAGACTGTAAATATAAGTTTCTCTCTGTGTATGTTGGGATGTGTGTTTCAAGAGCCAGCAGGAGTAAGCTGATATATATAAGACAAGTACCTGCAGTAATAAGTCACACCCTTGAACATTTTAGCAAATCATAGCCAGGGGCAGCTTAATTCCTCCCTCTTGCACTCACTTTCTAACTCTTGTCTTGTGAGGAGCCTACAGCCTGCAGCGCTACAGAGTGTTTTAAGTGGTAATGGCGCCCGGCTTGTTGTCCAGGTGACTGCACGGAGGGCACTTTGTTGCCTGAAGGGTTACACCCCCCCTCTTTCTTTTTTCTTCCACCCTGCTTCCAAGCTTTATCTCTGCAAGCATCGCTGGCTGGAACCCTTCAGATAAATCACTGTAGCATTGCTTCACTAAGCCTAGACTTTATTTACACAGTGCTCTCTCTCTCCCTCTCTCTCTCACCTCCATCCCTCAGGAAGGAGATAGAGCCCTGAGAATCACACGAGGAAATTGAAAATTCTAGCAAACAATGGCAATAATGATGATAACAATAACAAATCCATGTTTAACTAAACAACATCCCTTCCTCCGTGTGTCTTTAGAGCAAAAACAATGGACATTCTCCTTTGTTGCAGAAAAGGCTATTCCCAGTGCTGTAAATCAGGCCATATCATTATTAATACAAAAGAGCTGAGTGCCTTCAGTGCCCTCGGACCTCTCCACAAGCTGCCCTTGTAGTTCGGTGCACAGTCTAATCCCAGACCTCACGCCTCTTGTTTAGGGGTATTGATAGTCGGTTGTGATTTATTTGATTGAATTCATCTGTCACACTAAATCACCAGGTCTGTTTCAGTGCTTTCAGTGTTCAGACTGTGTAAACTGTCTTTTAAGGCACTGTTTTAATACCATAGGCTGGCTCTAAATCTAATCAGAGGAAAATCAAGGCACTCATTCAGCACTGCTGCCGTACTCCTGCGGTATGAAGATGAACCAGAGTCCCGTCACAACAACCCCAGGGAAGTGCTCAACCTCGCAGTGAAATACATATTCAACAGCCACTTCACACAAACAAACGTACACACACACACAGACACACACACACAGACACACACACACACACACACATATACACTCTTTCCATCTGCATTTTGGTTTTTTCATACACACTCAATGTAATCAAATAATAATAATATGATTAATAATAGCAACAACAAAACAACAGTAATAATAACAATGTGTGTGTCTGTTTGTATATTATTTAAATATGGTATTACTTCATCAATACAAACACTCTAAGAGCTTTGCACCCACACAGACAAAATGAGCTAAAACAGTCTGGGAACTTCAAGGCATTTTAGATCTTCAGAGAAATTGATCGCTAGGACTTTTTTTTATTTTGATCAGTTTAATTATCAAATGTAGTTGTATTTTAGTTAATACAGTTTTCATTGCTATCATTATTATATTCATCATTATTAAACAAAAGGGTTAAATATTGAGACGCCAAACTGAAAATGATTACAATTTACATTTTTCATATTTCTGTTAGATTAACTACCAGGATTTACTAGTAAGTGACAGAGGAATCAACCAATCACATTTTGATTTACATTTTGAATGGATTGCATCAATTTAGGGCTCCCATGTAAATCATAGACAAGTTACTGAGGGTGAATATGTGTGCTAATCTAAGCAGATTTCAGTACGAAATGGAAAATAGCAACGATTTCTCATACAAGATGTCTTTTACAAGTTTCAAATGTCAATGTTTACTCTAGAATGACCAAAAATGGGCACATGCACCAGACATTAGTTTAACATCAAATCATCATTAGAACCTCCATAGGAACATTCGCAGAAATTAGCATTATCATAGAGGTGGTTGACTTTGAACATTTATGATCTGAAACTGAAGGTATAGCTCTAATGGTCACAGTTTGCCACTTTTAAAACATTACAGGTGAAATACAAAGTAAAATGAATGAAATTAGTGAATCATTGCAAATGTTAGAAGGAAATATATTCATGCATGGCAATATGACCTTTCAAATATATTCATGCATGGCAATATGACCTTTGACACTGGGCATAAATGCTACTGCCAGACAGGCTTCAGAGTGCTTTTGTTTGTTTGTTTCTTTTTCCACAATGCCTCTTAAAAAAACAACAAGAAATGATTGCACAAATGCATCTAATTTATAACATCACTTGCTCTTACTACCACATTTGAGGTTTAATGCACTGAAAACATAAAGGCCAAGGTAAAGACCATGTTTCTTGTTTTTGCCTGCATGTTATTGATCAGAGGACTGTCAGGAGAGGGGGATGAAAGTGGGCCTATGACTGAGCACCATGAACCTCTATTCAGAAACACTATTATGATAATGAGGCTTTTACCCGGCGACTGTCCATTGTTCTCTGTTACGCAGCCACGTGTGCAGACAGGTGGGCCTAGTGGGCAGCACCTGATAATGAAAGGCTAACTCAGGTGAGCATGAGAGGCACACTTCAAGTCATTTTTCAAACAGGTGACAGGAGTTAATTGCATGGTGGAAGCCCAGCACATGTTTTTAGGCAAGCTATTGATTATGTACAGAGTAATAGATAAAAACCTATTAAACATTTTAATATAGACACTCCTTACCAGATACACGACTTTCAAATTGATGTATTTCAGAATGTTATTCTCATATTTATACATTTGCGATCTCTTTCTTTGCCCAAACTTTGTATTTGCGAGATGCAATTAGCTTCAGCCTGTCATTGCATCATGTAGCTTGTCTCTAATTAACCAGCTAAAAAGCCTGCTGCTGGAGGTTCAAAGCTGAAGTGACATAAGTGGTGACTAAATAGAAGTTTTGTTAGATTACAGGTGCCAAGCAAGGCAAGCGATCCGAGCAGAGCTTGACTGCAACACAGGGCAGCATTACCATCTTCTTCCTTCTCTGGGTGCTCTCGCTTTGTTTTTGCTCTCCTTTTTATGACTTCCTGAAATCTCCACCTCCCCTTCTTTCCTCGCGCTGGGCATAAATCAGCCAGCTGAGAATGACAGAGGGCAGGAGGGAAAATATTTAAGAGATAAAAAGAGGACCCATTCCATGCCCCAGGCGTGCATTAAACGAGCCTCCGGAGGGCTCTAAGACATGGTGCCGCAAGAGAAATTACACCGAATAAAAACGGGCTTAGTAGTTACCCAAATACGAAGCATTTGCAAATTGCCTTCTAAAAACTCCATCAGTAACCGGGGGCTTACCGATAGTGACATTTACAACCACAATAAAAACCGGACCTGACTGTAACATGCAAAAAAAACAACAAGGCTCTAATAAATATAATGAGCCACTAAGAAAAAGTACACTGGCATTAAGTGCTTGCAGTGAGATTTCTTAATTCATGGTGCGTTTGAGATTTACACTGTACATAAACACATCTTTTTGTTGTGTTTGTTGTTTTTTATCGACAACCCCTGGCAAATATGATGAAATCACTACACTTGGAGGAGGTTCATCCAGCTTTGTTACTTTGTAGAAATTCAGCAAAGCACATATATTGCACATCATTTAAAACAATGGAAGGGATTTTAAAAAATCTTTTTGAAGGAAATCCAACACAGAGTGAGGCAAAAGATGGTGGCTGTTTCCAGTCAGCTGTACATAGAATTGGGTGCAACGTCAAAATTCCAGACAAAAATGCCTCGAATAAGCACAACAAAACAAAAGAAAAAAAGGTCACAGTGACTAAAGAGAAGCGGTCATGGAGCGTGGATGAGTGGACAAAAATGATGAATACCGAATCTGCACAGGCCAAGGAGATAATGCTGGAATTTCTTGTTTGATGCTGTTCTAATGAAACACGTAACAACAACTGACTAAAGAAAACAATCAAAACTTTCACACTTTTCTCTTGCTATCTTAAGAAAATAGGTTTAGTGATTAAGTCATTTTTCAGGATGATAATGTATCCTACCACAGAGTGTTAACGCTTTTCTTCAGGAAAGCCATATCTGCTAAAGTACATGGCCAGCAAAGTCCAGATCTCAAACCCACTGGAAATTTATGGCAGAAAATAAAGTCCATGATGGCCATCCTGTAAAGCTGTTCTATCGATTGCTACTCAATGAAGTTGGAACCAACTTGAAGGAGAACATCATTTTTTGTTGTGAAGTCCATGTTTGAAAGAAGAAGCCTGAGGAACTTTTAATCTTGATTTTTTTTTACCTCTACACTGAGTTATTCTATTCCATTTTTTATTTTTTGCTATGCATAAAAAATGTAATTAATGAATAATAGCTGTTAAAGTTTGTGATTTGTTTATTTTCCATGAAGTATACAGCTGTACATTAGTATACAGGTGAACCTTCTCTGAGTGTGATGATTCCATCATTTTTCCAGGGGTTGTATGACAACTTGCTAGCCAGGGAAGTGGGAGTGGCCATGTACTGGATTGTGGGGTGATTAATTTTGAAGTGCATTGTAAAGAGCAATGAGAACCGTAAAGCAGAATTTGCTACTGGAATGCCCCCAGGCCCCACCATTGTAGTGGGTAGGGCAGCATTCAGAGTCATGCATGACTTTAATATCTGTTTCACTTCACATCGGAAACAATTTGGACTGTAAGGGGACTTTGGCCAGGGACTTTTTAAATTTTTTCTAGGTCAAGTTGGACATTGATTTAAACCTTTCTACTGTACTTCCTGGCGCTGCAGAGAGCGCAAGTGAATAGTGGGAAAGGGGCAGTGTATAGTGTATATATGTATATATATATATATATATATATAGAGAGAGAGAGAGAGAGAAAGAGAGAGAGAGAGAGAGAGACAGTAAAAGGTCATCTCTCTCTCTCTCTCTCTAGTTCACACACAGACACACACACAGACGTGTGTGTCTGTCAGGTCTAATTACTCTAATGGAGGCCACAGTGATTAAGGCTTCCTGGCTGCAGGTCTTTGTATTTGTTCACAAGTAACTTCCCTCCTGAAGCGGAGGCAGCCGGATGCCTGTACCCAAGAGCCCCCCATCCCCCAGCCCAAAGAACTAAGAGACACACAGGCCTGCCAGCGTTCCCCAGACCTTGAGCTTATCGTAGGGGTCGGGACAGGTTATCATCTCCAGTGAGGAGAAAGCCAGGAACCAGCTGAGTCCCTGCACACACACTGATAATGTGGCTAGTGAGAGGGCAATTAGTGTTAACAATGCCTTTACTTATTTCAGAGTCTGACACATGAACACACGCATGCCCATGGTTTATTTCTTCCACATATATAAATCACTACTTGCACACAAAATATGCTATATTAATTTCTATCCATTTTTGGTATGTTACATACAATATTGGAAACATGAAAAAGTCTTACAGGTTATAATGATTAGTCAGTTTTGGGAAAATACTTTTTACGTCCTGAATACAGAGGTAAAAACATAACCTTTGGGAGAACAAATCAAGCTATTTGTAATGTTTATAACTTTGCAAAACTGCAGAGGTGGGCTGGATCATCGGAGCATGTAGATATTGCAATGAGACTTGTTGTCAAAGTCAGTTTTAGTCAGTTAAAAAAACAGCTAGTTTTTAGCTAATCAGCTAATTATTTTTAGCTAAGTTAAAGCAACCTGATCTCACGACTTTTTGTGCAGCCATCACGATATACAATTTAATCAAAATACGTGCTGCAATCCCTCAGTCACCAGTTACCGCCGATACTGGTGATGTTACGCAGTGCGCATTAAAATAGGGTAGTGAAGCATTGTCCTAGCACAAAAAAGCCCTAAAGCGTGATCGCAGCACATATTCTGATTACATTGTGTATCGTGATGGCTACACGAAAAGTCGTGAGACCAGGCTCGTTAAAGACATTTCAACTGCTTCTCCAGTTATATCAGTAGATCAAACAGTCTATGTATTAGAAATGCAACAAGGCTGCAGCTCAGTCCCACCTAACTTCTCCCATCATTTTAATAACAGTTTATTTTTTCAGTTATCCAGTAACCCAGAATTTTTTTTGCTGGGTGGTGTGTCCACTAATGGTAACACTTGACCTAGAGCCTCACTCCCATTCTGGTATTATAGTGGGCAGTGTGCTTTTCTTCTTGCCTTTCTGCTTTACCTCTGTGCTGCTAATGGATGCTGTTTAGGCTAGCCGGGGCAATGATCCAGACTGTAGGACTTTAGGTCTCGGCAATGACTGTTGTGGGACCTGGTTGGAGGGAAAGCTGTATTTGCTCAATCCCTTTACTTTATTCCATCCCACGTGCCTTGGCTGTGTTGCTCTCAGCTCACGGGTTACTGCTATGACTTGACTCAGCACTTTAAAAAAGGGGTCAGAACAGATGAATTTACAATCAATCGCACTACTAACAGGACAGTGATGTGCGTTGGCTTGTGAAAAAATCAATCTAGTTTCTTTGGTCTTGCACCACCAACTTGAGGTATGAGTGCCTGTGAGCGGTTTTGAGAGCACACGTCCCGGTTTTAAACATAAAAGGCTCCTACTAACCTTCATTACATGTCAGTTTACTCACAAATGTTGATGTGGTGGTGACTCACGCGGTGTTCCTTAGTACTGTACGTACTTTGGGTGAGCAAGAGTGAACATCAAACACTTACACATGGCACTCGATTCCTATAAACCCACGAGGGGCGAAAAAGTCCGACAGGAAGCTTTCGCAGTCAAGGTCAGGCCATGGCATGCTGAAGACTGGGATAGAGATGAATGGGATGAAGGTGAAATCTGATCAACAATGCTTCCTTTCAAACACAGAGATCAAATACACATCAAAAACATATTGGTGCGCGATCCCTAAACAGCAGCAGCGATCGGAGTCAGATGAATGAGCTCTGTCGTGTGGGGAAATCATAATCATATCCTGATATTCCCTCATGGTGGGGAGATGACTTTATCAACCAGACACGCTGTCTGTGATGTAACATCAGGTCGTATCTCCTAAGCCCTTTCCAAGCTCACGGTTGTGTGATTGTTGTATTCCGATGGGGGCCAGCCAGGCTGAAAGAACTGAATTTAACAAATCTAATTATCGCGCCTTAATTAGTATCATGGGTAAAACCTCGGCGGGACACCTGCAGACTTAATTTATATCCTGACAAGCGAGGAACAAGTGTTAATGTGCTGTATTTATGATAATACCCCAAAGTATGGAAGGAACCAGAGGAAGCTCACCTCATTGCCGCTGCGATACATAACAATGGGGGAGCGGCAGGTAATTACCGACCATTGCAACTGTACTGGGATCTTGAATCCCAGTAATAACACATAAAAGAAGCTATATCCAAGAGCTTCTAATCACAATTTCTAATCATGGTTGGAGTAGGTCATTAGAGAAGTTATGAGAATTATGTCAAGCTGTACTCTTCTAGGCTTTTAGTATGAGGAAATGGGCCTCCTATCAAGCCTCTTGCAGCAGATGACACAGATACAGAATTTGACTCCTGAACCAGAAAAAAAAAGGAAATAGGTAATGTGCTGAACTACACGTATGATCTCTCTCTGACCACAAGTGCACCTTAGCATGTTTAAATCAGTCCACGGCGCTGATAAAACTAGGATATTCGTTGTGGCTTTTAACTGCTGCTGAAGGACTTGCACAAAAAAATCGCCAGCATCAAAGAATGCGAGACCTTGCTTCATTTTCACTATGATGTTGAGATGGGGACAAGCAGCACACATTCTAGGTCAGTAAGGAACTATCACACCTTTTGAAATAGCTGATGATTGACAATGAACATTTTTGGAACCAGAAGGAAGGGCACAAAGGAAAGAAGTTTATTTTACTGGCAATTAAAGAATCAGATTACAGTAATTTGTGTCACGGATAGTAGGCTGGTGTGGAACAGAGTCATACTTCCGCAACTGTGGCATAATCAAGTGACGGCGGGTGAAACACTACAAAGCATATTCGGAAACGGTGCGGTCGTCTCTGCTCACCGTTGCTCCACCCCTTCCCAGAAAGGACAGAATAATTTCTCTAATTGCTCATCCTCCACTTCTCATTCCTTTTGTCATTCATGTCAAAATGTATAGGCCCAAACAACTCAAGCTCTTGAGCTGCAGTTTATAATTAGCGGGGTAAGTAAGTGTATGACATGCGAAAGGCCGGCATTTAATGCTCCTGTAATGGAAAGGTGACAAGTGCATGAGTAACGCAAATCTAAGTTGTCCCCTATCTACTCGGCTGAGTCTATCTTAGCTTAGCTGAGACTTTGTGGAAGCAGCAAGAGTGTGTGGGCTGGAGTGACACAACAAGCCGCTGTGTCCAGATAAGAGCGAGTGTTGAGTAAAGTGTTGATAATGTGTGAAACTCTCCAACCGATCATCTTTGACTCAAGAGTTAGAGAGAGCGAGAGAGAGAGCGAGAGAGAGAGAGAGAGAGAGAGCGAGAGAGAGAGAGAGAGAGAGAGAGAGAGCGAGAGAGAGAGAGAGAGAGAGAGAGAGAGAGAGAGAGAGAGAGAGAG
>JBBPCY010000019.1:8106324-8120962 GCA_037974405.1 Brachyalestes nurse | reverse complement strand
GAGAGAGAGAGAGAGAGAGAGAGCGAGAGAGAGAGAGAGAGAGAGAGAGAGCGAGAGAGAGAGAGAGAGAGAGAGAGGGAAAGAGAGAGAGAGAGAGGTAGGCGGTGAAACTGCAACACTTCTCGCCCCCCTTCTGTTCCCCGCATTTTCAGGATCATTGCTTAGAAATCACATGATGAGTACACAACATCATACACGTGTGTGCTTGTGTTCCCCCGACAGCAGAGTGACTCCTCCTCCTTTTCTTTCCCCTTTTTTCCTTTTCCCTCTCCACCGCAGATCCACCTTCCCTCATGTGTTCCCGCAGTAAAGATGATCCATATTGTTGTCATGGTTGTTATCACTGCTATTGTTGCTCTATGAGATTCCCCCCAAGCTTTACGCCACCCACCCCAGACTAGGGGGTGCTCTCTTAGTGGGCAGGAAAATGGATGTCCAGGGTCTGGAGATAATCCATCAAGCACTGAAAGCTGAGGTCATCCAGGGGAAACTCGCAGGTAAGACTCAACCTGTCTCCTTCATGGAGATGCTTGCTGCACAGCGGGGGCAGGAAGAGGGAGCACAACGAAAAGGGCCTGTGAACGAGTGCAGCGGCCGCCACAGTGCGTGAGCGAAGTCTTTTACCAAAGTTCTAAACTATAAAGTATGTGGAGCTCTGACATTGCCACAAGGGTGTCCTTTGTCTTTTTGATAGGGCTGGTTTGAAATGGTGCTTTTGTTCCATTGTTGCAAAGATGTCACAATGAACAGATTTTTTTTCTTTCTTTTTTCTTTCTTTTTTTTTTTTAGATGCCTTTCAGCCTTGGGTGCAGTTTAGAATTCATAAGTAACAATGTACACTAACTGTGCATTGCTTGGAGAGCAAGAGTCGTTGTGCTGATTAAGGAATAAGATCAAGTTTGCTACAGCAGTGCATTAAAAAAAAAGGTAACACCTGTACAATATAGAGCTTACTTTGATGGAAAAAAAACAGCTTTTGCATTTGCTAAGCAATCACATCTTTGACTTTGGTCACTCTGAGCAAAGTTTTGTGCCGTGATTGGTTCGACAGGGTCAAAATCTCAAATATCTGCCCTTGTTTTTCATCACCGTATCAGGTGGTATTGTCTGCTAGATGGAGAATACTCCCTTTGTGTGTCTCTCGCAGGCCTGTGTGCAGCTCGACACTGGATTGAGTAATCAAGATTTTGGCAGGCAGTCAAGTACCGACAGGGTAGAACAGTTTAGAGAATCCTATCTGCTGCCGGTGCTCTCCTGCGCCCTGCCAGCTTACAGCACACTCGCATTTGAAGGGCCTTGAACCATGCAAGCAGGTCTACCAATGGAGACAACATCCTCCGCTGCGCTCTTAAGACGCATTTCACCCCCTGCCAAGCACAGACAGGATGATCCTCAGCCTGTCATGCCTGTAGACTGCACAAAAAAAAGAATAAAACAATTGGAGTTTTTCTTTTTGTCTGTTTAGATTCTAAACTAGACAAAAACACACAATTTCAAATACTTTTGTTGTTTTTCTCTTTTGAATCTTTAACATGTTTATTATATTATTTATTTTAATATCAATTTTGATCTAATTTATGCATGTGTTGATTGGCAGTTTCTGTTTGCATGTCTACATCAGATACTTCAAATCTAAAGCAAAACTAGACAGGCATAGACAAATCAAGACAAGATAGAGTTTCAAGTCACATAAGCAGGAAGTTATTAACAGGCTGGTAAGGACAATGTAAATCAAGGACAATATCATTATCAAATCAGCATATAATCACACACACACACACAAGCGCACACACCTTTCAAGAAGGTGTTCTCAGAGTAATCCCGCCTCATTAATTATTGACACTAAATTTTAATTTGAAAGGCAGATAGAGTGAAAGCCACTGAGACTTGAGTCTTTTAATCATTTATACAGGCCATTCTGAGAGAATCACACTGTCACTTACTAATCAGAGGCATGTAAAGTACTGTGTCAGTTGGAGTAGAAGTAATTAAATATTCTTTAATACACAAAAATTAGAGAAATGTATTTTAAAATACATTATTAATGTTCTGATACACTTCATAATCTGTAGGTCTTTGTAAAGTGCTATGAATGTTGTTGTTTTGTGGGGTTTTACTCCAGCAAACTGAATTTGAACATCATACTGACAGCTTATCATTCTAATTCACCAGTACGATATTAGGTGAATTATAAAGCTATCAAATGAATTATGTGAAGTATGTGACCAGGTGGTGTGTTTCCCCTGTGGTGAGCTCTACCAGGTCTGTTCTGCAGCCATGTTTAGTTCCAGCTTGTTTTTTTTAGTGATTTTTGTCATCAGCATGTGACATGTTAGTGTGTCATTGATCTGCTGCAAGCGAATCCCCATTCACTGAGTTTTGCTAGGATCTGAGCAATTAAGATCATGTAAAGTTTCTGTTCTTCAGAATTCATGCTGCCATTGATGAAGAGAAGTAAGACAGTTTAACTGAAAGTCATGCAGTGGGAATTATAGATTAAGCAAGTGATAAGTGATCAAATATAAGCATCTTTTCTCTGATAAGCATTCTGGCAGCTGCAGAAGGGAGAAGAGAGTGTAGGAGGGAAGTGGGAGGTCGTCCACAGAAAGACCTCACTGCTCTTTTCATCTGTCCTCATTATCTGCCGGAAGGTTTTGCGGTCCAAGGTGTTCCAGTTCCCAAACCAGCCCATGATGCAGCTGGTCAGAATGCTCTCTATAGTTCCTCAGTAGAATGTGGTGAGGATGTGGGGGATGTCTTTGTAGAAATTAGATGATGCTGGGTGTTATTAAGAGCTATTAGTAAGGGTCTATGTGAGGTTGTGTATGAGCCCCAAGAAGCTGGGTATTTATGTGCCTCATGGTGAGTCTCTTGAAGCACTTCATTAGGCATGAGTTGATGTTAAAAGTCATTGTCCCATAGAGAGGCCACTGTTCTTGAAAAATTACCTGCTGCTAAGCATACAACCTGATCATCTAGATTCAGCGCAGTTTCTTCAGTTGACAGATAGGAATGAGGCATGCTAACTCAGTCAGCTTACATCAAACGAGAAACCTTCTCCAGGGTATGACTCAACTTTCACTGATGTTTAACACAAAGAAGAGAGTCAGTGGTGGAGAAAAAGACACTCTGTCCTCACTGTTATCCTCTTCAGAGTCCTCAGAGGAGTCCTGTATAACAATGCCACAAGTACTACGAAACGTTTCAGTTTTAAAGCATACAGTTTTTCATACACTAATTATCTGTATTAGACATCAAAATTATTTTCATTCTCACTCCTCGACCTCTCGATCTCTCTCTCTCTTTCTCTCTCTCTCTCTCACACACACACTTAACTAAGCATCTGTTTGAAGGTACTACCCCCACCCACGCTCACGTACATACTTTTTTGTTAAATAGCATCATGTTCTTGCTTGAAGAGATTACAAACTCTAAATTGGTAACCAAAACAAAGCCTGTAGTTGCCTCCTTAAGAGTCACAAAAAATCTTAACTAAGATTATCTTAACTGCTAAGTTGGCTGTAGCTAAAAACAAAGCAAGGACTTACGTTTTACCTAAGTGAACCTAATACCAGTCTTAAGATAAGTTTGCACTTCACAATTTTGTCTCCTATTTTCCACTCACTGACAGCTTTTGGAGATCACTGACAAAAGCCCCAGATCAGAGGTAAATCTGTGTGTGCTTGTCTCTCAAAGGTTATGTGTGAACTGTTAAAAATGCTACCCAATGCCTCACAGACGCCCGACAGATATCTATTAGGCGAAACCACTTCAAGATTCCCGATTGCAGGACAGCAATTGAGTATTGTGAATAGTCAAGTGTTCAGACGTCTGTGCTTGTCCAAAGCATTAGCTGTGCATATTTAAGTGAAAACATATGCAACAAGGACAGTTCCAACATAACCTGCATTACTGAGCAAATTTGCTATTGCTATGCCAACTGGTAGCAAACGGGCAGCTGGTGGGCTAGTGGTTAGAGCATTCAACCTGTGATCAGGAAGTTGTGGGTTCAATTCTCAAAGACTGCTGTATTCCTGGCTGCCTGCTGCTTCCTTTGATGAATGGGTTAAATGCAGAGGAAGAATTTTGTGCTGTTCACACTGTGTGCTGTAGTGTGTTCATGTATGATAGAATGGTCACTTTCACCTTACATGTTGCATAACATTCTTTTTTATTTTTACTTCATTTGAGAGGCATTAACTCATACCCACTGGCAAAGGTAAAGCAATACAAGACAAAAACACAAAATCTGGTGAAGGTGCCACACAAATAAACTGGGTATATGTAGAGGAAAACTAAAAGAACCAGTGACAAACCTGATGAGCTGAGATCTAGACCCAGAAGATATATAAATATATATGTTAGGGTTGTCAAAATTACAGTTCTTAAACACCTACTCTGAGATGCACTCTTACCTCCTGAGGTCAGATCAACCGATCTGATTAGTCTGTTGGGTTCTGACACAGAAACAAGGGTGGCTCTGTCTCTGAGGCACATTATCCTCAACTACCTTAAATGCAGCTTTAGAGAATTAGTTCTCAAAAGAGTTCAGAAAAACTGGATAGAAGTTGTTTCCTGACCGTGACTAAGACTGACAACAATACAACAATGTAAAATATGTACAAACCAGAAAAAAGAAAGAAAAACATCATCCAGGCATGATTTTCTATATTTTCTTATTTTTACATGGTTGACTTCCAGACGGAGAGTAAAATTTGATATATATATTAATACAAGTGAAACAGTATAATAATGACACAAGTGGTATGAAATGGGACAACAACAGAAAGACACTTGTGGATCTCTTAGAACAACTCAAGGTAAGAACACCATGTGGTTTGATTTGTGGTAATATAACCGGAAATGAATCATCAAGTGTTTATGTGTTTAATGCGTTTTGTAGCTGGCACAGTGTGTTCCTTGGGGGGCTGTGGCACAGTTTGGTGATTTCCCCACTCTAATTTACCGACAAAACCTGGCAAGTAGTCATTGAGTTCAATTAGGTTCAAATCACCAGCAGTGACCAATCTGAATACATTTTCTTTTTAGAGATCGACACATGCATTTCATCAAAAACAAGACAAATTACAGGTTTGATTAAAGAATATCAGGTTATAGATGACCTGCTGTCCTGCACCACAGACAGTGCCCACACTGAGTGGTTCCATTCTGGTTCCGCGCTGGCACTGGTATAGTGGCCAGCCTGGTCAGAAGGGGCTACCAAGAGGCCTATGCCAACTTTGAAACAGTTACAGGAATTTAGGCAAGAGTGGTTAATGTGTGCATATGTAACAATATCACAAGTACTCTACAAATGTGCCTTGTACATGAGGGTTGCAAGACAAAGATACTCCAAAAGAAAGGTCACATCAAGCCTCAGTTGAGCTTTGCCAAAATGTGTCTTGAAGAAAGGTGTAATGATCAGATCGAAACTGAACTATCTTGCCTCAACACCAAAAGTACAACCTGACGGAAAGCCGATACAGCTCACCATCCAAAACACGTCATGCCTCCAGAGGTGGTAGCATCCTGCTGTGGGGGTGACAGTGACACAGAGCGTAATGACCCAAAGAACACAGCACACGTGACGATGACTCAAAGCACACAGAAATTTTGACCACACAGTGGCTGAAGGAGGACAAATGTGAATGTCTTTCTATGGTCGAAGCCCAGATTTCAACCCTATTGAAAATCTGTGGAATTTAACACTTCTGTGGGCAAACACTTCTGTCTAGATGAGCAAAGTTGGTAGAGAAGTATCCCAGGCAGTAACTAAAGCAAAACGTGGTTCCATAAAGTACAGACACGGGGGGTGATCTCTTTTTTTCTATACTGCTGCCATCATATCTTTCAACTGGATGTTATAAGTTGCATTCGTTTCGTGTCTTAATTTCAGGCAACAAAATATGAATATTTTGAAAGGGGTGATTCTTTTCTATATTCTTTGTATTCCAAAGCCTTCCATGAATCATCTATGCATACACGTGGCTTGAATAGTTTGTTTAAATTATTTGAACATTTTTGCTGTGGTGACATAGTCTTAATGAAATGGCTAACGAGCACAGTGTGAAATGAGAATGACCACTTCTAAATCCGAATACACATTTTTGTGCAGACCTACTTTACAAACATCTCTTCAGAGCTGACACATTCAAGAAAATGACAAAGAAACTCTCTAATGAAGTATTGGTTTAGACACCTTCAACTTGAAACTACTAAAGCAGTGAAAACAGCAAACACAGGAAGAAGTTGCCCAGTGATGAAAGTTATGATGAACACATAAAAACAAAACATTTAAAAGTACTTTCAGTTTTTGTCATTCTTTGATGTAATGTGGAGCCAGCTCATCAATTTACACAAAAAAAACTATGTAGGGGAAAAAAAATTAATGTAGTAAACACAGTAGTAGTATTATGTATGCAAACGACAACAGATATCTTCTAACCCTGAACAAAGTTTTAATTTAATTCTTTATTACACCTAAAATTATTACACCTAAAACGTTTATTGAATCTGATTTTTAGAGGCAGTCATGAAAGCCTATATATTATTTGGAGTTTCCAAAAAAGGTCATTTCGGAACCTATTTTAATCCATCTTAATTTTATCCCATTGGTCACAATAGTGATTGTAAAAACATTTTCAGTTAAAACATTCTAAAAAAGTTACTGAGTTATGTATCAATGCATTTCCAGCAAATATTGCAAGGGTTCCAACGAAATGTGCAGTATTACATGTTTATTTTTAGTATTAAAGTATGTTACCCTAAATATAAGACAAAATATTTTATTACACATCATTTTTAAGACATCTATCATTGATATAAGCGTTTGTAATTGATAATACACAAACACAGTTTTTGTTCAACTTAATAACTTTCTACTCTGTTTTTTCTTTTCTCTGTTCTTTCTCAGCCAGGTTATCCCTAGAAAGATGCTGTCCTGTGATACTGGTGGGTCAGGCAATTTGGGAGCTAGGCTGCTGAATGTATATTCTGAACTTGCAAACAGATGACAGGAACTTCTCAGTGGTGATTTTTTGGCAACTGGGTACTGCTACTGAAAAGTTTGTTCAGTAGTAGATTATTAGCACCACATACACCTGTTGATTTAAATACTGATCTTGATAATGCTGCATTGTTGCATCTGCACTCTCATTGTATACCTTAGCAGGGCTCTTATTAATCTTAAATGTCTATTTATCCAAAGCTCAAGATGCAAACAGTGTAAAGCCCTGAGGTTTTGGGCTTGGAGGAACAATGTAATTTCACGACAAGCACTTGCCCACACAGCTTCTGTACGCCACCGTTTCCTCCCCGATTTCCTGTTTCGCTCAAAGACATTAGTCCCTGTATGCCAGGCCGATTACTGTTCAGAGTGATGAAAGAGAACACAAAATTCACTTGAAAGGCTAACAGCAATGCATAAAAGAGCTTTTCCAACAACAACAGATCTGCCCCAGGTGTCACCTCTTCCGCTGACCCATAACTTTTAGGCAGCTCATACACACACACTGTATAACACTCAGCCAGTGTGCACCTAGCCTAATCAGATCCATGCTACTCCGCTCTCTGCTGTGAAAAGCTTTTGGTTGGTTCATTTTGATGGAAACAAGTACTGTATGTGAAGATGTGAAAGAAAGAATGGATGATGTGCTGTTCTAGGCACCATAACTCGATGTGTGTGACAGAGGCTCACTCATATGGCATTTAGCTACGTTTTGAGAGAAAGAGGCATTGAAGTCTTACAAAAGATTTTGAATTGGCTGTTGCACGATCAGGAAAATCTGACAAGTTTTAGCTCAATTACAATGAGCAGGCTAAGAAAAGATGCAAGAACACTCTTTAAAAATAAAATAAACTTATAAAAATGGATATACAGTTTTAGCAAAAGCCTTTAGTTGCTGTAGAAACGTTTACAATATGTGGTTCAAACATCTCATTTTAAAAAAAGATGCACACAAAAATCTAAATTCTTGATTTGTTCTGGTCTCTTAGATTACATAAATTTACAAGAGCTGTGTAAAGTGTTTATCTGGTTTATATTTGTATAATCTGATTTATTACTCGAAACACATAGAAATGATTAAAATAAATACATTTCCTCTCTATTAAATTGCAGCACTTCCGTCTCTTCTGTTTGTTCCTGTGTCAAAATGCTGTCAGAGAATTCATCTAAGAATTCATTTGTCCAAATGTACTCGTAAGATTAGCTGTTTTCGTTCATTTAATATCAATCAATTGGTGTGTACATAAATGTAAAGCCAGCTCCATAATTATTGACACTCTTGGTAAAGGTGGATGAGGATATGAACCCAATCGTAGATCACAAGGTATTGATGTTTAATGAATCCCAAAGTTTACAAAGGCAAGAAGCGATATCCAAAACACAGCAAAGAGTTCAAAAACCAGTAAGTCCAATCACAAGGCAACAAGAACAAGTCCACCAGGCAAAAGAGAAATCCTAAATCCAGAACAGGGTCATAAAAACCACGACAGCGCAACACAGGGAAGTTGAATAAGAAAGGCTCAGTAACTAGGAAGGGCTAGTATACTTCACACAGATGAATTCTTTCTTGGGTCTGTATATGCTTCTGGGCCTAGAACTCAGGTGATCCTGATCGTCTAATTAAGGGCTTGAGCAAAACTCCAGAGTGGGTCTGCGGCAAGGGTTGTCTGTTTGTCCCTTACTCCAACTCCTATCCAGGGCAAAGCCTTACACATGCTAAAAGTATGAACACATCTAAATACTTTAGTAAATGTATGAAACAAAAACAAAACCACTTTATTGATTCATTTTAAAAACATGTCTCAATTACTGGCACTCAGAAACATCCTAATGAACAAACGGCATCTGAGGCATGCTGCCTTTTATATTTCAGTCCAGCTGAGGTCATTCTTAAGCCGTCCTTCATGATTTGGGAATAAATGTATTAGGGTGTAAATCCAGCCATTTCAGTCCTCTGACTCTCTTAATGCTGAAAATAATATTAAAAAGACAAAATCTGGAGAGAGTCTGTATTTGTGAATGGTCTCAGACTGCTCACTTTGTTTTCTCCATTTTTAAATGGTTTTTCCTTTTTTTCCCAATTAAAAATTAGATTCCCTGCCCATTTTCAGCATAATGAACTAATTAACCACAGACATTTTACATTACTTTAAAAAACTTTAAAAATTCTTTAAAAAAACGACTTACTATCGGGAAGCAAATGTGTTCTTGTCTGAAACCAAGCTGTTTTTTTATGTAAATCAAAACACTTGAAATGAAAAAGACACCAAATAGAGAACTGAGAGAATATCATCCACCACACTGGGTTGACATCTATCCCATGTCATTTTGCCATGTAATATATTCAACACAGTCATTATGGAACATGCACTGTGATTAACAATGATAAGGAGAACACTCTCCAAGCTAATTTAAAACAACGAGAGCTGTTCAAGTTTCATATAACTTAATTATTTTACAGGATGTTAATTATTCATGGGCATTTGTGGAACCTTGTAAGGTCAAAACTGCATTTATAATGTGTCCAGGACTATTTTTAACGTAAGAGACAGGTGTTGAATATCTTTAGCTTTTACTGGAGAGAGTGTTTTAGTAGCTGCAGAGTTTGTCCACTTAAATGAAGCATTTCATGTCGAACCACAATTGAAAAACGTTGCTTTGACAGTATTACTCATACCGGAACACTGACTCATGAAAAACTGAAACATAATGAAAATGACAGTAAGTGTACAAACTAATGGAAATTGATAGAAGGGTAATAAACACACCTGTTCTGACTCTTACGCCTCTTTATTAAACAATGCAACCAAGATCAGATAGGCTGCATGTGCAAAACCTGAAAAGAAATCATGCTTAGAATGCAGTCTTTATAGCAACCGCCCTCAACATGGAAAATAAACATCTTCATTTATAGACAGTGGAATTGTTCTCTTGAAATTAGTGTCACACTGACATAAATTATATAATGAAATGCAACCTATGATATAATCTGGAACACACACCCACACATGCAAGCATACACACACAAGCACGAACAAGCAACACAACAGTCCACTTATAGAGACTCATGTAGTGCTTAATAGCATGAATAACTTATTAAGAAATGTTAAATATTCATCAATATAATATTAATCATTTATGTGGATCTTTAAATTAAAGAGCGTCCTTGAAGTCGGAGATGGGTGAAGTGTCTTCAGCAAGAGGACAATTCCCTGTGGATATTTTTTTCTGCCACCCCTCCAACACACACACACACACACACACACAGACACACACACACTCTCTCACACACACACACACACACATACACACACACATTTTGTTCCTCAGCAATTTAATGAACCGTCTGCTTGGCTATAAGCAACCCTTACCTAAAAAACTAATATACAAGCACTAAATGAACCAATTCCAAAGCAGATTATCGAATCCCTGAAATGCAACAGAGCTGGGTATCCAACCCAAATGTACCCATACATTTTCAAGCTTCTCTCAATCTGCAGCATTTGTAGCATAGCCAGTTACTATGCACATTAATTAATTATGATTTGGTTTTTAATTTCAGTCGAATGTGTTTAAAAAACAATGGGCAAATGCTGTGCGATGTGTTCCAGTGGGTTTTCTATCTTTTTTATTGTAGGGAAATCATTGTGTAAGAAAAATGGTGATGTGTTACAGATGTGGGAGAGACTAGTTTGAAAAGTACTGGGGTATTCCTTCACACTGTCACACTAGTACTGATGGCACTGATCCTTGTGCTATTTTTATATTACGCTTCCTTTTGAGGCTTACTGGCAATTATACAAACATATAAAAAAGCGAAGGTATAGGTCATAGTTTTGCCAATCAGAAACGTTGGAAATGATCTATGTTCCCTGGGCTCGTTTTATTTCTTTAACATGGACACAATGGACATCACAGCACGCACTATACTTCAGTGCACAGAAAGATAAATGTGTTTTGTATGTAGTCACCTACTTCATGGAGGAGGCAAAGGACATGGCGGAGAGCCAGGTGATGCCGGCTGGCGAGACCGTGTGCGGTACGCCGCGGCCCAGCAGCAGAGCGATGGCTATACACACCTCATCTCCTTACACTTCAGCCCCCTCCTGCTGGACCCAGGCAACAAAGGTTGGAGCACAAGTCTTCTGCATGTGTGTTTATTCTCTGCTAGAATGTTAACAGACTGCTAAAAGTTCCCCTATTTCTGCTAATTGGTGGGGTATAATCTTATCTTGTGCAAAACTATACATTAGAAACCAAACACATTTTGGGTTCATTTTGCAAATGCATGTTCTGCCAAACTTTCTCTCTAAAGGGGAATTCCACTCCTTTTCCTCTAAATCATTAACATGAAAGCAAAGTGATTAAGAGATGTTTGATGTGAAATGAACTATTCTGGTGAATCTTCACAAGTCAGAATTGCTCACAGCAGTGGCCATAGCAACCAAAAGTCCAAACTGTGTCATGCTTTTAAAAACATCCTCAGAGAAAGTTGCTACATGAGATGGTTATGCATAAGTAACATTGTTTCATCATTATTTAGAGACATTTGAGGCCTAAAATATATTTTCAGAATCAATTTACGATGGAAAGGTTCATATAGAATGTGATAAAGCAAAATACAGCCTAAAGAAACCTTTTTTTTTACCACTGTTTGACCATTATCACTTATAACGTATGTTACGTGCAGCTTCACTGGTCCTTATGAATAGAAAAAAAAAATATGGTGTAGACATAAGAGCCCCTGGTTCCCATCACACCACTATCGCGTCATTGTGAAGAAATATGAGTGGTAAGTTTCTCTACAAGCCGTGATTTTACATCCCCACCTTTTTTTACATCCCACCACTCAAGGTGTGAAAGCACTCAAGGTTGTCTTCATGGTTGATTACGGCACACAATGAGGCACCTGTGAACCTATTTTCTATGCCAGATCTAGTATTAAAAACAGCTCCTCTGACTTCTGAAGTCAGACTTCTGGACGAGCTTTGGCCAGAGCAAAGCTGTGGCTTATATAGATTACACCTAAAGGATTGCAAATAATCAAGAGCTAATTCTTGAAGTGGCCCTTTCCCATCTCCTTCTCTAAGCCCCTTATTAAAGGGCTTATGTTTCCATCCTTCGCTGATGAGAGTAGTGCTCCTTCACCCCATTTACACACAATGGGGCTCAGAGGCCTATTACAATAAATGTTTAATTCACCCTTTCTGCAATAAAATACGCCGCAGAAGTTCATGCACAGAAACTGATCTTAATGTTAACTGAATGTAATGGATTCTATAGGCTAGACAGGGACAATTAACGAAAAAAAGGTTTAATCTAAGGTGACAGAGTTAAAGAAAGTTTTCCTTCTACTAAACTGTTTTGGTACCATCAAAAATGAACATGTCAATGCATATTACGGCACTCATGTCTTTTTGCTTTTGACAATAACTGTGTTTGTGTAAAATATTAAATAAACGCGCATATTTAAATGAAGTACTTTTAATGCATAACTTGGTTCAGTGCATAACACACATTTATATGTGACAAACACATTCTGAACAGATGAGCAAATGTGTGCTCAATACTGGCCCTATTTGTGTCCAAGGACCCTCACCCCGTAAAAGTTTAGCGATTTGCTTTAAAGATTCATCAAAAGATTTCTTGCAAATTGTCCCTGGATGTGACACTGTGCTTTGAGTCCTAAATGGCAAGGAAATCTCTTAAAATAACACCACCCAGGGCAAGTTCTGCATTAATATTTCATCACAGAAACATTTTACCCTTCCCAAAAAAAAAGGGGAAAAAAAGAACCAAGTCTAATTCATTCATCCAGATAAAAAAAAATGCCATGTAATTCTATAAAGATCCTCTTTCATGTGCCCACATCTCAGTGTGTTATTTCTGTCTCTCTCGGGCTCTCGCTTTCTCTCACTTTTGTCCCGGTGGCTGCTGCCGCTGCTGTGCAGGGTGCTGGGTATCGTGTAGATACAGAGGAGCAGCTTTTTCTATCCATCACACTCTCATTCACTGACTGTATATCCGCTGTAGCTGGGCCCGTCACTCGGCAGCAGTAAAAGGATACAATAAGAGCGTGTCCGGGGCAGCTTATGAAGGGCACGGCAATCCATCACCCAGACCTGTGATGGATCACGCTTGCATCTGCAATGAATAGGAACGCAAGGCAGAAAACACACTGAGGCCAAAGTGGGGAGGAATATACATTACATCCATTTAATCATCCCAAAGGCTGTTAGCAACGCAGGCAGGGAGGTGCATGGGCAAGCAAATGCTCAACCGTTCCTACCCCCTCCCGCCAACCCCACCACTCCCTACGCCCCCGCCATTTCTCTCTTTCGTTCTACTGCTTCCTTCAAAGGCCACGTTGCACCAGACTCGATTGATTATGTAGGAGAAGGCTTGAGGCAGACAAGTACAGCCGCAAAGTTGGGATGCTGCAAGGTTTTTCACCAGGCTGTTTCGAAAAAGAGGCACAGGAGAGGCTATTTCCAAAGGAACTTGTGTCAAATTGAGGGTAGAGCACTAAAAAAAAATTTTTAAAACCTCCTGACTCAGCAAGGCAGAAGCCATTCCCCACCAACTGGCATCTACTTACTTCTCGGAGAATACCAATTACACTTCTCACATATTTATAGCTTTATTAATGATTTATTTAGATTCTTTAACAGAGTGACTTCCACAAAGCTATGGAGGAATTCACTAAACACTTTGTCCATTATTTGTCTGTGATTTGGGCGGACTGTGTTACAAAAAAGTTTCAAAAGCCATATTAACAACATTTTTTTTAAATAAAGGTATTTCATGTGGTATGAACACACTGTTTCAGATCATACAGTTCATATGTTCTATCTATGGAACAGGTCGCTTTGAAAGCCAATGTCACAAAAAACAACACAGTGATATTTTCCTGCCTATTCTACATACAGAGGTTTAACTCTGCCCACTGCCTATTCTACATACAGAAGTTTAACTCTGCCCACTTGTAAGATGTAAGGAGTGTTTCAGACGGTTCTGACAGCCAATCAGAACAGAGGTCATTTAAATATTTCAATGTTAAAGGCAAAACCAGTTTACTTCATTCTGAGTGATATGAAGAAGCTGGAAATTGCTAATTTAAAATGAAACAGGGTGGTTTTTGATACATGTAACCACACAAAAATCATTAGGGAGTCTCTAAGAAAAATATGGTATATGAGGCATTTCATATTGATACTTGACACAGAAGCTTTTTCAAATCAAAGTTCGTGCTCTTCATAATTCCGTGTCTCATTTATTAAGATAAGATAAACCTTTATTAGACCCACAAGTGGAAAATTAGCTTTTTCATGGCAGAAAGTGGACAAAACAGAGATAAGAGCAGCAAAAAAATAAGAAAACAATAGAATATAATAAATATTATACCAACAGTACAGTATAAAATGTACACTATGCAATCTAGAAATATAAATATGGACATCTGTGTTGTAAAATATATACATATATGTATATCCAGTGTACTTAGTAACGCGTTACTGTAATTTGATAATTTTTTTTGTAACGCAGTAATCTAACATGTTATAATTTTAAAATTGGTAATTAGATTACCGTTACAATTCAAGTAACGTTGCGTTACTAATAAAATCAAGTTCA
>JBBPCY010000019.1:8065942-8106224 GCA_037974405.1 Brachyalestes nurse | reverse complement strand
AGCTGATTTAAGAGTTTCTTTAGAGGGTCGGGAAGTAACTAGTAATCTAACTAGTAATGTAACTAATTACTTTTGAATTAAAGTAATCATATTAGTAATTTGATTACTTTTATAGGGAGTAATCAGTAATCAGTAGTTTAATTAAAGTAACTTGCCCAACACTGTGTATATGTAAACTAAATGTAGACTTTGGTAAGTTGTATGTATATATATATACAGAGTGGATATATAAGTAAATATAAGAACAGAGTTAATTAATTCTTTAAGCACCCATCCATTTTCAAGGACACTCCAAATAACCCTTTTACCTACTTTCATTATTAAGACTGCATTTGGAAAGGAAAACAATAAACTATAAACAATTATTGTGAAGTTATCACAGTTGACCTAATAAAAGGCACTGGAAAAACTTCAGATAATGGAAAATTGATAAACGCCCAAACACCCTTCCATTCAATACCAGCTTTCTCATCTCAATACTCAGTATTCTTAATGAATCACTTTGTCCCATTTACAGAATTTACTTTGTGTTTGACAAACTTTCTGATGTCATTTATATTCTACTCTGACATAGTATCTTGTCATAAATCTGCTTGAATCATCCATTGAGGTAGAATTTTTTAAGGGGTTGCCCATAAGTCAGGATGAAGGACTAAGCTTGTAGGAGGTGCAGGGAGACATGGCAGAGTGTAAAAGTATACGATTTGATGCGAAGCCCTTTAATGTTTCTTTCATGAGAAGAATGAAGACATGGGGTGGACCAGGCATCAAATATTCTAATATCTACTGTGCGCTCGGGTTGATCTTTCTCCCACATCCAAGGAACATTTCCACTCATAAATAAAGATGAAGGGAATGTAAATTATCCTTCCCACCCTTCCATGTGTTCTGTTTGTGGATTTGATCAATCTAGACAGAAGAGTTCTCTCATAGAGAATCCATAGCATTTCAGTGTGTTTTAGCACAATCTTTTACACGTGACACAGCTCCAAATAAAGGCCTCTTATGCATAGATAATCCTTGTGGTGACCTCTTCCATCTGGTTTACTATATCATTGAAAAATATGGTCAAAGTAAAGGTCAAGGAAAATTGCTGTTGATGATAAAGTGCATTAATTGTATAAAGGGACCTGCATCAGCAAAGTATGCATTCAAATCAATGCACATAATGTACTTCAAACATGTCCAATTTCACATAAAAAATATACTGTGGGCAGTTTTACACATGCAGTGTTCATTTTCTTCTTTTTGAAAATGAATGGATCTTTACGGGAGCTGCTCATACACAATATTAAGGCCGTCACATTCTTTTCGGCACTGTTTATTGCAGGGCCTGTCCCCTTGATGCAGACAGATCAGCATGGTTTTTTATTTTTTTCTGTTTCTTGCTGACTGGTTCTAGTGTAAGTCTGACGACATGGACTTAAAGTTTTTCCAAACCCAGTGGACTCAGGTTAAGAGTCCCTTGACATTGATGATCACCTAGACCTTTCCATCCGGACCCTTCTCTTTTGCTTTCTCTTTCTCTCTCTCTCTGTCTCTCTGCTTTAATTTCTGTCTCACTCCCCTCCCACCTCTGGTTGGACTGGGAAAGGTGCGGCTGGATGAAAAACGAGGATGTCACCATATAGTTGCAAGGTTAGCACACTCTCTAATGGAGAACTGCTGTGTTGGCCTGCTCTGGGGCATGACCCCTCTCACCAGGGGCATCCAGTAGCCCAAGATAAACTACTGTAGGGGGCATGGCCCCCACCCAAACCCCTGCTGCTGATCCACAATCCAGACAAGTGCTGGGCCTGGGCCAAGGAAACACCCCTACAGTATTTGGGCACTTCTTGACGATGACGCACTCAATCTATTCAGGTTTGATAAGTCCATATACTAATATCAAGTGCATCCAATTTGCATTACCAGGATTTTACCATAGATGTTTGTATTAAACATGTTTGTATTGACGTTATAAAATCACAACAAAATACAATTAAAAAAACTCACCAATGTTCATTAAATAATGTCAAATAGTGAACATGTTTATTTTGATAATTAAATTTTTTTGTAGTTAACTACAATTAATCATCTTGAAATTATAACATTTTTAAATTTCATTTTTTTAAAACAGCAGATTTATCAACAGTATATTGTTAAACCTGAGATGACGAAACAAGCTTGAAACAGACTGTATTTATTACTATCAATAATTTAATAATATTATTTTGATCAAATGAACGCAAAGTCTTCAGAATGTTTAGAATCTGATCATGAAAATCACATGAGCTCCACTGATCGGTTTCCACTTTTGATCACCAGTGTCTTGTGAGAGCAAAAGTGGCAACATTTCAGTCAATAAATGCATACATCATATCCCATATATAGTCAATGGTTCCACCTCCTCCTCAGCTGTAGCCTTTAGCTCTTATTTATACATCTTGTGGATTTTTGATATGATGCAGGCTCTCACAAGTAACCGCAACTCTTCACTCTGCTGAGCACAGGTACTGTCCAAGGCAGTCTGCCGAAGATATTGCTTTAAGAGCTGTATACAGCCTGTGAGCAGCTGGGCTTCAACCTGCATGAGGTCCAAACTAGGAAAATGAGTTAATGGTATCAAATGCATTAACGTTATAAATGCTTTAACTTTGACAGCCCTATCAGCCCTATAATTTCATTATTTCATTTCTTTCACCAAGCGATGTACATCATTAACAATAGGCCGTGTCTGCCAGACAACATAACATTACTCCAAGAATAGCACGATAGTTTTAAAAACTTTTATTCATTAATACAAAGATGTGTATATAGATGTGTATATATTGAGTATAACACGTTTGAATGTGGCTCTGATTTAGAGCTGAAACTACATATAAATGCTAATTAACAACTGGTCCTGTGTTTGTCTGAAAATGCCATATGCTATGTCCCAAAGTAAGAAGTTTTTGCCAACACAGACATCCAAAACCACTCCGCTCACTGACACAATCTGCAGGCTAAGTGAGCGAATCTGCAGGCCGAGAGCAGAAAAGTGGGACCACTTTTCCGTTTTACATGTCAGAACAGTGTGCCAAACTGTGAAGCCGTCCAGCATCATATTTTACATGGAAACATGTTCAAACGAAAAAAAAAGCACAAATGATTTTAACACAGGTCGATGGAACTAAGGGGGGAAGTTGTGATACTTCAGACAAGAGAAAAGGGAAAGGACTGCAAAGTAAGACATACAGCTGGCGTCATGCTCTGCTATCCCGCATGACAAATGATCAACCACTGCAGGGAGGCAGTGTGACGAGACACGGATGGGCATTCTGTCTCCTAGGATCCACGCTGTGAGCACACAAGGGCCTCCATTTGGCAGCACGACAGCCATATTTATGATCATTTGAGCTCGATTTGTCCACACATACTTGGAGCCGAGAGCTGTGAATAAAAAGTGGAATGAAGGGGAAATGTCTCCCAGCAGGGCTTTTTTGGAGTTTTGCTTCCTGCCAAGACTCTATTGGAATCCTGACATCTTCCTGTCTGTTAATCATGGCAGGCCTGTGATTGGACAAGAGGGGGAGGTCACTTCTGTAATGCTGAACATGTCCAGGACTGGTGTGGAGGAGCTTTTGATGGAATAATCATCAAGTACTTATGAGATGTGTGTCCTTTCAGAGTTCTGAACCACACTCTTTGTCTGTCGTCAGCTTCTGCTCATTTTTTTAAGCTTGTCCAGACACTTAAGTAGTCCTGACACTTTAATGGCTTGCTCTGTGTTCCCATTTTATATCAAACGAATTTGAAAACTTTAAAAGGAATTAACTTCAGTACCATGAACAGAGGATGTAACCAACCTCAAGACATTTGGAGACACTGAAGGAGGGAAATATGACTCAAATTAGAAACAGTATCAGGAGCGTAACAACTTTGGTAAATTCTTCCATAACGCCATGAACCACCAGCTTTTATAAGCCCTTTAATGATTCTTCACCCTCCCTTGCCTAAGAAGACTGAAACCACGCTGAGATAGCCACTGGAAAATGAGCCTGTGGTTTCTGTGGGGTTCCGACTTAAGATGTGACGTTAGCAAGACTGTCTCCACTTCTAATCACAGTACGTGTCATACATGAGACGTGAGGGTGGCCCGGAGGGCGTTCATGGAGAAAGACAGCAATCCTGTGATCATATTGTTTAATAAGGGCTTTGATTTTGCCATTTTGGGGTTGCTTTTTTGGTAGTCTTTCACCAAAACTGTGGTAAACATTTTGGGGGTAGCTCTTGACAAGCATGCCTCCAAGACACATTATGTAGAAATTCCAACACTAGCATCATTTTAAGGTGCACAAGAGCTGATAATTATGCTGTAATCAGAGACATGCCTAGGCTTGTGTGCAGTGACTTCAGTGAGGAACCACAAGAGCAAATGAAAACCATTGCTGAGAAAACTGTTGCTCTGCATTGAGCCTCTAGCAACCATGCACAATGAGGTTAAGACTTGTAACTGAGGGACAAGAAAATGATATCAACACATTTCATGTTCATCACAATTACTAATTTTTTACCACACAAGATCAGAAACT
Source organism: Brachyalestes nurse (assembly GCA_037974405.1). Lineage (NCBI taxonomy): Eukaryota > Metazoa > Chordata > Actinopteri > Characiformes > Alestidae > Brachyalestes > Brachyalestes nurse. Next base: position 8,101,671 of record JBBPCY010000019.1, on the reverse strand, counting down.
GATTCCAGTTAAGTTCCACAGTTTCAGAGATGGCTTCAAGAGGAATGGAAATAAGCACAAATGCAGAAGAAAGCAAGCTGTGGAGGAGTTTTCTTTTGGACTGTTTTTGGAAGGTCTACCGAGTGCCATTCCAGTGTTCCATCCAGACGCCCCCTACTCTCTTACTTCCCTTGCTGTTGGCAGTGAGGTGGTGGATTCAAGCATGGACCACAAAGCTCCAAAATTCCCCTGTCAACACAGTCAATCACTTTTACTGTGTTTGGAGACCACATCATAGAGGCCAACATCTGTGGCGAACTTTGCATTGCTATTGGGAGTGACCAGCCTCAACAAAACAACAAAATTTTAAGGCTAAATATTTTTTGACATATTTTCCTAACCCATGCTAGAAGGTCCAGTTACAGAGCAACATTACAGTCTGTTTTTGAAGGGCAAGAGCAAGAGTTCATGGTTGGGATAAATGTCTGACTTTACCTAGAGTCATCTTTTTATCTTATACGTATATGGATTAATCTGTGATAAAGAGTGTATGATCTTGAATTGCGGTTTTATTTCATGTTCAGTGCTTCATAAGCTAATTCAGAGGTTCTTCTATAGACTTTAGCAAAGCTCAGTGTTAATCTGTAATGTACATCTTAATTTGTGCAAGATTCCGATTTTTAAAATATATATATATTTTTTCATTTAACAAGGATACAATTCTTATCTGACTTTCTATTATTATTATGTTCAACATTTGTGAATCTTTTCCCCACAGCCGTCTGAAGGTTCAATAACAGTTGTCGGCTTCGGTAGACTTCCTGTATAGGTGAAAAGCATTGAGACCTAGATAAAAATCAGGTCTCAGTATTCAAATTAAGTTGTTCATGAGATCAAGCGAGCACAACACCCACAGAACCGCAAGAGGACACAAGCCCATAGCCGATATAGAATTATTCCGACAACATCACCAGAGTACAAAAATATCTTCTCTTTCCACCTACGTGAATGTCATCATACATTATGTGGTCTTTGTCACAAGACAATAAGCCCATAGAGTGGCAGTAAGGTACTGTTAAATATGTCATTACAACGTTTTGTGTGTGTGTGTGTGTGTGTAAACCTGTTCAAACAACAAAATACTTTACGTGATCAATCTAACATTTCATTGAAATAAAAATTGCACAAACGCTATTCTGTGAGCAATCAGATTTCCTCTCCACAGAGGGCCAAGCCTGAATGGCTACACCAATGCCCTTACAAAGCACAATGACCACCAAAAGACATTAGCAGGGCCTGCTATTCCTCGCCTTTCCCCTCACTCTCCATCCCTCATCACCTTGATGGAGGGGTACTTCATCATCTTCTCTCCAAGAGAAAGGATAACGCGGAGCTGAGCCATGAGGCTGGGCAGCAGAGGGGGACGTGGTTTCAGAGAAGAGCACAGGGGTTAATAGCCCAGGGAGGCCACCGCTGGCACCTGCATGTTACAGTAATACACTTGGCAGCCAGTCCCATATCAACCCCTCTTAATTCCCCAGGGGAGGGAAGGACGTGGCCTAATCTGTATTCAGTCCTGACATTGTCCATATATGCTATGGGACATTAGCAGCTAGCTCTCTATATACTAGTGTCCTTCAGTCTACATTACTTTATGTTAATAAAGAAACAAAATTACACATGGCATCGTTTGTCATTGTTAGCAGACACGCTCCCATGGTCTGTTTTGAAATGCATGTGTTTACCTAAGGAGACAACAAACCTGACCTGGTGCTTCCCCTTCTTTTTTCCACCCTATCTCTTTATTGATCCCTTGTCCAATCCCCTTGCCAGTCCAAAAAGTCTCAGTTTGCTCATCCACAACCTTTCTCATTCATTTTCTGTAGCCACACCTGCAATATTTTGACAACTGACACTATATCTACTACTTTTTTATTTGTTGAAAATGTTATGTACTATGAGTGGCAAGGCATTGTCCAAAGATCTCAGGGATAAAATTGTGCTCAAGTCAGGAAATGCATATGAAAAACTAAATCCCGAGGAGCACAGTCTATAATTCTATAAGTCTATTATTAAAAAGTGGAAAGGGTTTGATACTGCTAGGGACCTTCCTAGATCAGTTACAGGACTTGGTAATTGCAGCCTTCTGTTGTATTGTGGAAACTGTCATCATGATAAAGATTAACAGACAATACATTGTGCGTTGTATCTAATGTATCTTTCTGTCAGCCAAAACACAAGGTAGCTTTAGAATAAATGCAAACAAACAAGAAAGCAGTGCAATGTGTGAATACTTTTTTGTGATGTTTGTAAAAAGTTAGTTTTCACTAATGGCTTTTTTACTTGCAGACTAAACTTATCTCAAATAAAGTTAATGTCTATTTCCATTATAATATTAATATGATAAGAGATAAAGTGAATTTTATTATAAACCTTTTCAGTCATTAGCAAGGACTAGTAATCACACTTGGCAAGAATTTATTTGTTTATTTATTTTAATGTGAGGGCGGCTGTGAGGACAGTTGGTTATAGAAGAGTAGCTTTAACACAAGACGTGAAGCATGAGTGAGCACAGAAAGCACTCTGCCCTGTGCGGAGATCTGGATTTTCACTCAAAGAAGACAGCAGCCACTATGACTGCAGCCTTTACTGCTATACCTTACCTTCGAACCTCTTTCAGTTTTCACCCACTCACTCTGTCCTTCTACCTTTCCGTTCCTTATGCTCATGAGTATTATTTCATGTTAGGTGTGTCTTCTGAAAAAGGCTGGAAACAAAAACATTGTACTCAGTAAAGAAAAAAAAATTAGTTTCTCCTTTAACGGTTTCCGCTTCGTTGCTTGTCTCCAGTAGTTCAGTAGGTCTTTTTCTTTCTGTGTTCCAGCATGACAAGGGTCAGTGTATGAATGAGATCAGAGTCTTTTTCATGTGGGGATTCCAACTGTGGAAAGAAATGGCAATTTTTTTTTTCATTAGTGGGGTAGAACAAACATTGCCACAATTGTACACTTGTTACCAAAAGAACTGCGTCTCGCTTGCATTAAAACAGGAAAAGGCCTATACTGAAGGAAAGAAAAAACCCTTGATTAAATCCGTCAAGGGAATATTCTTTAAATCTGCCTGTATTCTCAGAATTCTGATGGGATTAATTCTGCTAATTGCCTTCTGGCCAATTAAGAGTCTATTCCCTGCTGAAGTCTTTTGAAACATAGCAAGGCTAATTGGATTTAATCCTTATCCTTTCCTCTCCAAATGCAGTATAGAAAAGAACGTCTGAAGATGGGAAATATGTGCTTTGATTCAATTTAAAACACTTTCTATTAATGTTCAACCCACATGTATTGTTCTTTGCCAAAGAAATTAATTTCACAAGTAAAATATTCACTGCAGAGTGACATGAAGGGCTCCTAAATTCACTGATTGTATTTAAAGCTCTTTTTTCTTCCCCATAAACCAAACCTTGCTCTGTTTGTTATATGTGCATGGTGTATGTGAAAAAGAATTCTGCATTTATCTGGTTTCATTCCCTATTTTTAAAAGGTTTAATGATTTTATTGGTTTGTCTGACTTTTAAGTAGAACTCCACTCTTTCATTAACATCACTGGTGGAGAATGCACAGTAACCCTAAAACTGAACTGCTATAAACACAAACTTTAACATTTTACATGATATGAAACAATATAATTAAATTGTATGTTAGTTGTATTAGCTATTCTGGAGTCTCTATCCACAACCGAACTGCTTGTTCCAGAAACCCGCCCCAGAGTTTCAGAAAAACCTTGATTACGAGATCAAGATCACCTGAATACTAACCTCACTTCCCATATAAATAGATCTTTGTTTCTTAAATGTTCTAGTAAAGTATTGACCATGTTCCAACTAGTATAATGGGTGTTCTTTCTTTACTGCCTGACTGTGTACTGACCTTTGCCCTGTGTTTTTGCATGTGTCTTTTGCCTTGTTATTTGGATCTGTTTGTCTGTTTCATGATCACAGATTACCCTGTGTGTTCACTGATTGCTCCTTTGCCTGTTGTGATTTTTTTTCACTGGCTGTTTTGTATATTCTGAACTTTGCCTTTTTTTATACCAAGATTTCTGCTCATACCCTGGGTCAGTAAATTTATTAACTTTAAGCTCTGAGTTTGGGTCCATGTCTGTATTCATTACACTTAAATTTAACTTTTAAAAATAAAGGTACCTTAATGGTTAATGACTTGGACCTTGGCTCCCCTAACCTGATATTAAACTTTACTTTATATTGAGGTTATCTCTGTTTTGAAAAATTCCTCACACTTTTGCCTCTAACACCTCCTGCGCGTATGTCCACCATCGGGCTCAGATCATTTAGCTGCTGACTTTGGAATGCACTACCACTCAACCTCCGGACCACAACATCCTTGCCCATGTTTAGATCTCTACTCAAAACTCATCTGTTCAGATTAGCCTATCCCACGTGACTTTCTCACACTTCATACCGCTATCATCTATATGTATTTAATTGTCCTTTTGTATGTTTGTATATTGTATGCAAATGTGTATGTATTTTTTTTCTGTAAAGTGACCTTGAGAGCTGGGAAAAGTGCTGACAAATAAAATATATTATTATTATTATTATTATTATTATTATTATTATTATTATATTTTAAAAAGTAGTTCTTTAATTACCCATTCATTTAACGTTTTCAAGGGAACCAAAAACCAGTTCATGGTGTTGCTCCAAAGAACCTTTTATTTACAAGTATGTATTTTTAGGACAATACCATTAAATGTTTTGGTTCCCTAAAGAACTTTTCAATGACCATTTATTGAAGCACGATTTTTAAAGATTAGATGCAGAGTCTGAAGTACTTTTCAAAACTGAGAGATCATGAACTCCTTGCTTTCCACTTTATTCTGCTGAAAAGCTTGACAAGTTGCTCATGGCTGCTCAAGTGACAGAATAAGGGTTCTTCTATAGTTAGGACTAAGAAGCAGGGAGATTAAAATCTCATCATATTTCATCCTATATCTATGTTTCTGCAAAGCACATTTGCACAACATGTCCCTTTGGAAAAGCTCCAGTCCACTGAAAAAGTCCTTTTCTCCAATCATAAAGGTTTTCCCTTTTGGCCCGGTCCAGTTGCTGCAGCTGAACAGTAGGAGGGAGAGAGGTCTAGTCATAAATCCAAACCCACTGCAGTAAAAGTTCATCCCTATCCACCCACTGCCCCGCTCATCCTCTTAAATGACAATAAGAATTAATGGTATTAAAGGGTTATACCTCTGAGCCTCTTAAACTCTGCTTTACTGCCATGCTGCGAGTCTGACCCATCAGCTCCAAGTATTGCACTGTCTGTAAACACACCTAATACAATACGCATTGTGTGTGTGAGTGTGTGTGTGTGGGGGGGGTTGCATTCAAAAATTAGCTGACTTCTCACTTTACAGTAGATGGCTTTAAAATATAAGGTAATGTTACCCTTATACATAAAGAGTCTGCGATCAATAAAACAAAGGAAGCATCTGAAGCATGCAGCTGAGGGCCCAGAATGCATCACCACAAAGTTTCATAGTTTGCATAAAACCACCAGCTGAACCAGTGAAACGTATTTTATCATGCTGTTTTCTGATTGGCCTTTATGAAAGCACTAGCTGATGTCTTTCACTTTGCTTAATCATGTTGATGCATGTTTTTTCTTTTTTACCCAGTAACAGTTCTGAAGCAGGCCCACTGGCGGCTAATGCTCTGCCTCGGCCTGCCTGCCCTGACGTCACGCTCAGTTCATCAGCTCCTGATGGCTAAGCCTGAGAAATGGCGCTGGCATCAATTCTCTATTAACACCGCCTGTCATCAGCAAGCTGCTTATGGAGGCCTCATTCCTCTGAGTGACTGTATACATTTCTGCTAATAATGTGTTTACCCGAGCTGTCCAGCGAGTCAGAAGCGGTGACAAATCCCCCTCAAGGATAAAATACTTATTTCGAATTAAGTGACTTCTCATGAAACAAAGATGGAGAGAGGGAGAGAGAGAGAGAGCGCGTTAATGTGAGTGGGAGTAAGTACAATCGAGTGTATATGTCTGATGGGGGGTTAGTGAGGGATCTTGGAGCTTTCTCTCTCTCCTTGAGTCTCAGCTAAAAGAAGATTTAGGCTAATGACGCAATTTAAAAACAATAACATTTGTGAGTAAAAGCCAGCTCTTTGCCAGGCCCTTGATAGAGCGTGGCAGCTAAAAAGCAATAGGATTGAGGCCTCATGCTAAGCAGCCTATGACTAATATACAGGAGATGTGCCTTTAATTCAAACAACTTAGAGTGTATCAAAGGGGTCTTGTAAATTTTTTTTTTTTCGTAATGGTTGCAAATCACTGTTTTCAATTGTTATTTTCCTTTGATTTTTGTGATGCCTTTTTCCTTCGGCATTATTACATGAGGGTTCTAATAGCACCGTCCCATCTGGTGTACTTACACTCCTGTGGTCATCATTTGTGCATGCCTATGAGGACTACAAGGATTTAGAGTGTCTCATTTCTCATTCTGATGTCTCACAAGGGCCCTTATTGCAGCCTCTTGTCAAAATCTTTTTAGCAAATACAGGGGACAGTCAGAGAGGATGGGTATATTTACTGCAGTCTGAATAGCATGCAGAAAGATATTCAGATGTGTGGAGAGATGCATTTTTTTGAGCTGCATTATGGTTTTAATCTATACTGAACCATTGTAAATAACTAAATTAGCTAGTTTAAGAAAGCTAGCATGAACCATAACATAGTTTTCCAATGTGAGATACATGCATAACTTGTACATTGCTCTGGCCTGTTCTAAATGTGTGCTTTTAAACATAACACCCTTCTCTTGCCCATTATGTCCACATCACCAAAGTGCAGAGTTTAGTGTGCCTTTTGGAATAAACCTAAAGTGTTTGTTCGTGGTGTTATCCAGAAGAAGTGTCATAACTGGGAATTTGCAGCTCATATACTACAGCAGAGTGTTAAAATATTAGACTCATTTGGACTACAGCAGAATTCTAGTCTTGTGAATTCCTGACAATGTTCAGTGGATTGTTGATGGCTGTTTAAAGCTACAAAAGGAGGGAAAATGGCAATTACAAGATGTTTTCAAAAGGAATGTGAACGCCATTTCTTTAATATGAACACAAAACCAAAGGATATAAATCAGCGCAGCCCATGATGGAGAGCTAAAATGCTCCAAACACTATGTATAATGTAACTGTACTGTTAAAACACATCACAAGAATAAAATATATTCTCAGAAATAGTGAATAGGTATAAAAAGACACATCATATACTAGCTGAAGCCTGAACACAGACACATCTACCAACAAGTCATCTTTTCACTATGAAAGTAACTACTAAATTAAGTCCAAACAACATTCAAACAAAGCAAATTGCTAAATACACATTCATTTATTTGGATCTATCTGTGTATGACTCCTGGCATTGCTTAGACATCCATTGCAAAAAGGGAATTATGTGTAAAACTATTCATTACAAATTAAAGACTGGAAAGCAATGATCACCGGGGAGTGTAGAGAGGCTCTTGACCTTGATGTACAAAGAAAAAAAGCAATTTCATCATTTTGAGACTTAAACGTTCTTCAAAATCACATTTAGAAACCTGCTTTGTTTAAGAAAAGAACCAAAACTGGTTCTTAATTTTGTGTGTCTATTAGATTTTTTTCCCTCTCTGCGCCGGTTCTTTGTTTCTTCACAAGTTGAGACGTAGGAGGCAGTGGTGGGTAGTGTAAGTGTCAATGTCCTGAATGGCAGTGAGAGAAGGAGAGCATCTGGAAAAACAAACAGGAAGTCCACAGAGGAATCCGGGGATGAAATATGGATGTGAGGGGGTGGACACCGTATCAATGCCATAAAATTGGAGTTTAGGAGTGATGGCACTGCTCCCATTTGCATCACATGCCTCATGAAAATATAATGAAACCACATTCAGTGACCTAGAGAATGCTTTACCATCTCACTTATCGACTGTATAGCTAAGCTGAGCGTTCTGTCCTGTTTTGGACCGGGTTCACCTCAAGTATCATGGTGATTATGCTGCCAGCAGGAATTAAAAAATGAAATCTCAAAGGCTACTTAGCAAGGGTACAAAAGGCTGTCATGTTTGATGTAGTTTTAGTGGTACATGAAATATCTTAACCATGCCTATTTCATGCCTGTCTACACACACCTCAGAGAATTAATGTCTTGCCATGACATTTCAAATAGAATTCACAATGGTTTACTCCAGGAAAGTGCCTCGGTTCTGTCAAAGCGACTTGAACAGCTAACCGCTACATTCATAAGAGATGGTAGATAAAGCGGACTTTACAGGATAGTATGGTTAGTCCCTACCTGTGAGGGGAGCTAGTCCCTACCTGTGAGCTTTAGAAGCCTTATAATGCCTTATAATGAGAGTATACATAACCCATGGATTAGAAGTTATCCTCATTGTCTACAGGGCAGCTCTTGAATCACTGTACATGTGACAGGATTTGTCGGGAAGCTTTTGTGTAGCCTGCACATGAGCTCCTTCAGCCTCACTTACACACACATCAACGCACACAAACACACACACACACACATAGACGAGTGCAGCATGGCTCGGCGTGAAAACCAATCTCCACTTCGTCACGGCTCAACATCTGGATCTGCTAAGGAAATCAACAGTCTTGCTGCTCCACTGTCATTTAACCTGCAAGCAATTGACCCGTGTGTTGAAAAGTTTTTTTGGATACTTATGAGGCCTTGCTCAGAGAACGTCCCCTCCTGCCATAAATCACCCAGTGTGCTTGCTGCACGAGCCCAGCTCGGTCTGGTTGTAATTTTCAGGGTTCTTTCAGGAACGTTTACGTTAATGCTCAGATTATTGTGATGCTGTTTTAAATCTGTGGCAGATGCAGCCCGCTGAAAGCTTTAAGAGACGTTTGCAAGGAACACGCACATATGAAGCTTGATTAATTGCAGCAGTATAGAATCCATATGGTGTTGATTGATGTTGTGTTCTTGCCTCATTTTTTAGCCTCTGTGGCAGCAGATATAATGTCACCGGGTATGTTTAACTGCTTTAAACATATTTACAGAAATGTGACAGGCTTTCACAGAGACCAGAGCATCAATAGTGAAATGTAGGCAATGATGCAGTATGGTTGTGCTTTGAACAGTAGGCTTCGTAATTACTGGAAGTCTTGGTAAAGATGGGTGAATAAGAAAGAAGAGCGATGAATGTATATTTGTGATGTGTTCACTGAAAATGAGAGGAAAAAAATCTAACCTTTTAATAAAAAATGTGGTGAAAGAAGACAAAACAATTATTGGAACCCCATATTTTGTACATTGTGTAACCTCCCTTTGCCAACATAAGAACAATGTTTCTCCTACACTGCTTGATGGGACTGGAGAACAAGGAATCTGAGACCACTCCCCAATACAGAATCTCTCCAGATCCTCCAGGGTCCTACTTTTCTGTTTTGGAATCTCTACTTCTGCTAATGCAGTAGAATTTCAATGAGGGGTTTAGACCAGGGGACTAGGATGATCATGTCAAAAGCTTGAGTCTTTGTCATTGAAGCAATTTTTTTGTGGATTTGGATCATTGTCCTGCTGGTGGATTCAGCCATGACCCAATTTTATCTTTTTGGCAGAGGCAGCCAGATTTTCATTTGAAATCTCTTGGTATTTCATAAAGCAGAAGATGCCTTTGACGGAAGAACAGCCCACCACATCACCATACTTAATAGCGGGCACACCATACTCCTAAATTCACCTTGCGTGATGTGTTTGTTGCCAAAAAGCCATATTTTTGACACCATAGAATGAAGGTTCCATGGCATACAACAAAATCTGTGTGCTTAGATTTGTGGCTAACGTATGGCACACCTACTGAATAGTTTTTTGGCATGGAGGTAGCATTTCTGCTTTTTAAAACGTTGTGACCTCAAAATGTTACCATCTTCTGCCAATTTCTGGCTGTGGCACTCTGATCTTTTTTTTTCTTCTCTAAGCATTCTTCTCACTGTGTGTGTGGGTTAAACAAAACATATGTCCTCTTCCAGGCAGATTCACCACAGCCCAGTTTGTTTTAAACTTCTTGTTGTGTGGCGTTGACCTGGTAAGGAGCCGGGCCACACCCACTGGGAAACCCCACGACAGTGTAGGAACACACACTCAAACATTAGGGAGGCTGAATAACCTGCTTGATTTACACATTGTACAGTGAGGGTATTAAAAAACTAAAATCAAACACTTACTGGCGAGCCTAATCAATACATTTTAAGAGTCTCTCTCTCTCTCTCTTTCTCTCTCTCTGTGGCTCCATGGTCAATGTCCCTTCTCACCCCAGAAAGAGACGGTCCTTATTCTGTTGGTGTTCTTGCCCAAGGAGCTCCAGTTGCCCACAGAGAAAGAGCATCATTTTATAGACATTTATAGAAATATCATGTGCTGACAGGAAAAAAAGCAGCTTCACTTCTCCACTGTCACAGCAGCAGCTTTTTATAGACATTGGTTGATTTATGCATAGTGAATTTAGTTACTTTCTATCACTGCTGACATAGATGTTCAATTAGGTGCACATTACGTGCAGCTTGTATAGTTTCCCTAGATATGCATCACAAATAAAAAGGGACACTGCACGGTTGTACATGGCCCTAAGCTCATCATACCCAGTGCCAACCACTGGGCTGTGGAACAGTGGAAACACATTTTCTGGACTGATGGAGGGCCGTCCAATAGAAACTCTGGGCCTTTTTGGGTTGACTGCACTACAGCAGTGTGTCATAATATTTGGAAGAAGTGTGTGGAATAAGAGTGGTGATTGTGATCCAGGACTAATCGTCCGACATATTTGCTGTAGTAACAGGCTTTACTGTCCTGGAAAAAATGTTACACTAGATGTTGGAACATTGCTAAGGATTTGATTGCATTCAGCCTCAGGACTAGTGAGATAAAATCACTCCAGTTCTGGGCTGAAATCCCAGAAATTCTCGGTGCAGTTCTGTTCCGCTCTTCCCTGTTAACCAACTTATCTGTGAAAAGCAGACTTCATAACCCCATAGTGCAAAACCAATAATACACTCCAAACAACAACTTTACATATAAACTATCACTTTATTGGTGGAATTATGCAATGTTCAAGGGAATTTGGTGTTTTTATTTATTTTCCTTTAATGAGTTTATGCCAAAATGGTCCCAATTCACACTGCAGAGAAACGGCCAACAATAGATTCCAGGCACAGTGTATTAGCTTTACACTGCATTAGGATGTTGTAGCTTTGCCTGTTGAGAATTAAATCCACTTCATGCAATATTCATCAGGTTATAATAAAACTGTCCCATACCACACACTGCTGCAGTGCAGTAGTCAATCTAAAAGGACCAATTTTACTGTAAAGCAGCACTGGATGATGCAGGGTACGATTTGTGTGTAATGCAAAGGAACAGTGTTCTGTCAGAGGCTTCACTATTTCAGTTTCTGGAGAAACGTTTGCAACTCTAATCCATTCAGAAGGGAAGAAGGCCCAAGCATGTATCTGGTCCTTTTTTTGCACAATGGATCTCTTTTAAAATAGTTTGCAATGATATACCCACTTAAAGCACTGACCCAAGAGGTGAAGAAACCATGAACAGCTTTGTTTTCATCTTTAGCCCCTGAGCAAAAAAAAGAAAAGAAAAGAAAAAGTAAATATGCTTACAGAGCCAAAAATCATATGACTGGGTTATGGAGGTCATCGTGTAAGGAACAATAGCACTTCCAATCTGTTGGCTGTTCCCACCACTTCCACTATGCCTGTAAGAATCACCATGACTCCTCTGCTAAAGCTATCGAGGAACTGTTTGCATGAATGAATGGATGATCTGGGGCATCAGCATCTTGCACTGTATATTAGGGGAAACGTTCCATTTGTGTACTCCAATTCAAGTGCATCTGCAATTCAAATTCAGTTCAGTTTGAGATGGCTACAGCATGAAAACTATCATCAATGAGTCTGGCTCTGCAATGGATGGAAATCCCATAATGGGGCTGAGTATCACTTAGGTAAGCTTTTGCATTTGCACATGCCAGATTGCAGAATGAGTGATGATATTCAACTTATCGCTGTTCTTTAACACAGGGCAATCTAAATGACATGGCTCCGGCCCAGAATGGAAGGATCATGTAGATTTGGTGGGTTCCCAAGGTTATTTTGTTGAAATTAAAATGAAATTTATGATCAAAATGAAGAAAAGGGAAAAAGTCAACAAAAGTAACATTTAATAAGTACTGAACTTAATGACCTTTTTAAAAAAAAATAATTACATGATTTTTGGGATCACATTTTGAGAGGTATAGTTATATTGTGATGTCCATCTTGGCAAACAATCCAAATGGTTTCAGGTGACACATGATGTCTTACTAACTGAACATAAGCTAAAGCCACAAAAGAAACCAAAAGAACTGCACTTTTACTGATTCTGGAGGGAAAAAAACCTAAATGCTGTGAATTTTGTGGTTGTTTGAATAGCAGAAGTCATTAAAATCCAAAAAGAGATTACTACTATGAGGAAAATGGTGAGTTAGCTGATAAGTTACTACTGTAAAACAGGAGTTTAAGTGACTAGTGTTAGTGGTACTGATGATAATTTGATTTTCACTGGGTTCCATCTTATAAAGACAAGCTCATATGTTTCCTCCAAAATCAAATAGGAAAAGCAAAAAAATTAATTTTTTAATAGATTAAGTACAAATGAATCTACATACAACCTACACATACAACCACTGTCATGATCAGACCTCAGTCATGATATGGCTCCTTGCATATGTCCATGAGTATCGCAATCATGACACAGGCATGAAGAAGCATAAATCTTAACCATGGATTAATAGATCCAGGTGGATCATGTAGGAGACAAAGAAACCATTCAAGCAAGAAAAATAAACTGCACAGAAACAATAGGGTCACTTCCGTATGGCTAGCTAGTGTATTGTTGACTGAGATGAAGTTGCATTCTCTCAGCAGACCCTTCTATGACTCCAAAATACTTTTTATGGGTTCGCTCACTCGAGCACTGATTTATTCCATGGGCTGACATGAGCAGACAGAGCAGAGAGTTTGGGGGAAGGCACATTGTCCAGCAGTGAGGTCCAATGGCACCCAAAGCGATGACCCTCAGGGCCCGGCTGGCTGAGGCAGCTAATTAATAACGTCTCTGGGAAAATGTCCCATAAAGCTGGAGCGCTCCTGGAGCTGTTGGTGTACAGTAACCATCCCTGTGCCTCTCTTAGAGGCAGGCGGGGGAGGCTGGACGCAGCCGGTGATTAATGAGCCATTGTTGTTGGAGAGCGTATCTTAGCTGGAGCCATCAAGCTTATCGAGCATGTAGGCCCAGGCCTCTGCAGGGGATCTCTGACCTGCTCTGCCCTAAATCTCAATGCCTTTTCCCGGGCCAGGAGATAAGGAGCGCTCCTGTTTGCTGGTCTACAGAACCCTTGAGGAGTAAGTTCATCCCCCCCTCCTGATAAATCATACTTGTTTTTCCCACTGTCTTGCATGCAGACATCGAAAGCTACCCAGAAGCGAAGAGCAATAGCCGGCGCTTTTGAGGAATGGCAGCTCTGTGATCTTGATGCACGGTCTGTTTCATGAAAATCTGTGTCTCTATCTGCGGCGGCGAGACAGACTCCAGGACAAGAGGGAGGCAGATGGGAGCCGTCAGGTCCTGAAATGAAGTGGTTTGGGTTTCACTGGGCTGCGACTGTTAAATCTGGGCTGCTTTCCCACTCGTTGCACAAACCGTCTTGGCTGATTGCAGACAGTCAATAGAGACAGAGAGAGAGGGAGAGGGAAAGGGAGAGGAAGGGGAGCAAGTTGCCCTGAGGCGCTTAGTATCACAACTATAACAAAACATGTCAGAATCATTATCGGGCTAAAGATATGATTAAAACATTGTACTCTGTGCTCTCTCTCTCTCTCTCTCTCTCTCTTACTCTCTCTCTCTCTCTCTCTTACTTTCTCTCTCTCTCTCTCTCTCTCTCTCTGTCTCTCTCTCTCTCTCTCTTACTCTCTCTCTCTCTTACTTTCTCGCTCTCTCTCTCTCTCTAGGCTAGACTCAACTCCTTTTTTTATGTTTGAATGGAGGTTAGGGTGCAGATGTCTGGAGCTCGGCCAGAGAGTTAACATTACAGTACCTACTGTACGCCTCAATAGCCACACTGCATGCCGACTGGGAATTACAACCGACACAACCATCCATCTAAAACATGAGCATTGACTCACAATGTCACATACTGTGTGTGTGTGGGTGGGTGTGTGTGTGTGTGTGTCCTCTGTCGATTAGCAAAATAATCTACTTCCCATTATAAGTATAGGTTATACACTGTCACTCCTGGAATCAGACACTTAAAAAAATATAAAATATTTAACATGTATTTTTAAAAATTATTTAATGAGAAATAACATACTGTATTTATCTATTTATAGTAATTTCTTGATTAATGATCTGAGATCAATGTTCTTTATAATCAATATCTTTACAAGTATTGTAAAATCCTCTACAGCTCTGTCCATCAATCTGAACTCATCTAATATTTCTTACCTTCTTACTAATTACTCGAAACCTATAAAAGTCTCCAAAAACAACGCTTTTTGAGTAATGCCATAGAAACCCGAAGAACCATATTTGTAAATTGGATTAAAAAATGCAAAGACCTTCCACATAATGCAACTGTTGTCTTCTAAGACTCTTTAAATTATGTGGATGTTCTTTAATCATCTTCTGAAATGCTCTTCAGGGAATCAAAATTGGTCCTCAATGGCATGAGAGAAACCTTTTATGGCACTCTAAAAATGTAAATATTTTAAGTGTGCTGAAAATAAGATTACTAACTTACTAAGTAATCTTTAAGAGTGTAGAGTGGCAGAATCACACTGGAATCCTTTTGCATATATATCTATAAAAATGTTTAGTTTTATATCATTAAAAACTTGATTCTAAACCTTTTAACTGGTAGTGTAGATTCTAAGCCTTTGTAAAATACTGAGCAACCACACAAATGGTCTCACAAATCATCTGCATCACGGCACCAAGCTTGGAAGTTTTCATCATAGTGTACATTTTCTAAGACAAATGAATCACTTTGATCTTAAAGAACACATTTTAACAGTAGATCAATGGTAAACAACAGAAAGAAAAATGTGTTTTCATATACAAAAAAACAGTTAAAATCCTTTTGTTCTTAGAGTATCCACTAAACACAAACCCCACACACACTGAAGGCAGCAGCAAACCCTCCCAGCGCCGGATTATTAATTCATGTAGAGCAGACTGTACAACGGTGTCAGATCAGCGCTGGAGTCAGAAATGCCATGCACAGGTCTGTAAGCACACAAGGGGGTCAGAAACTCCTGGCCTAAATGCCTGTTCCAATCCATCTCAAT
Source organism: Brachyalestes nurse (assembly GCA_037974405.1). Lineage (NCBI taxonomy): Eukaryota > Metazoa > Chordata > Actinopteri > Characiformes > Alestidae > Brachyalestes > Brachyalestes nurse. The sequence goes on along the minus strand of JBBPCY010000019.1, from coordinate 8,086,280 downwards.
CACACGCCTCTGTCAGTAGCCCCTGCCATGCCTCTCAACCTGCTTAAGTGAAAACTGACAGTTAAATGCACATGAAGGCTTGCTGGCTATGTGCTTCCTCTTCCTCAGCTGTCTACAGTGGAGTGGGGTAGGCAGACGATTGAGACAAATGGAGAAAAGAAAAGAGGCATTTGTGTAATGGAATTGTTGATTTTGTTATAGTTACTTTCGTACTTCAGAATCTATTTGTCACAACCCCTTTAAATGTACGCCACATTCACTAAATTTGCTTAAGTACACAGCTTTGTTCGATTTTACTTCAGTCTTTTCAGCTGCGGAGATTGTTATTCAGTTCCTTTCCATCCCTTTTATCTCCAAATCCAATCTTACAAATAATGCTTTTTAAAAAGTTGTTGTGGATATACAGTTCTTGAACAAAATCCTGTAATTTGACCTAATCTGGCAAGCTTAAAAAACTGGCAAAGAGCCTTTGCATTATAGGGAGGGAGAAAAAATTCCTCACTCGAACATTTCATTTCTGAAAGTTATTCTTTAAAGAACCATTCACTGAAAGGTACCAAAGGGATCCAAAAGTTGATCTTTAATGACACTGATCCAAAGAACCCTTTCTAAAACCTATACTTTTAAGACTGTAGATGTCAATTCTGCTTATTTCTAAATGTGCTATGATGGACGTGAGATTGTCCCCAATAGATCCATCTACCAAGTGGTCAATGAAATATTCAACCGAGTGACCAGGTCATAGTTTGGGCATTTGAATTGGTGATAACCATTCAAATGCCCAGATTACAATCGACATAGTGTCACAGTTCAGAGTTATGAATAAAGCAGGTGGTGTGTCTTCTAGGCCTGGTGGACCCCTGTGTGCCTCTTTCACTTTTCTCACATTGAGTGTTATGCACTCAGACACCTTTATGTGGGGATGTTGTGAAGGATATCCTGCAAGACTCTTGGGCTTTGCTTCTCTTAAAGATTCTGAAGGTTGGAGAAGGAATGATGTCTACTAGTGCAGTGGCCTTCTGGGACACGTTGTACTAGATGTACATAAGTTCAAATGTAGGGTATATTGTTTGTGTTTGATGAGTCAGCCATGAGACTGCACAGTAAAGTTGTAATTTGTAAACTTTATTGCTGACTCATTTCACTACATGTTTTACCTGTATAATTGTGACAAATTCTGTTGAATTAACAGGCAGACCTCTGTCTGCCTAAGGTATGTTTACCTAGGTTACTGCACTTGCTAACACACATTTTGTACATTAGGCTAATATTAGATAGCTATGTTAAATTAAAAAGTTAGAATAAGGATTAAACAGTACAATGCTCACATTTGTAAAAAAACAATCTGTGAAAACACATTTTGTGCACGCATACGCATGGCCTCATTTATATTCTTTCTCAAGATTTGGTATATATATATGTATGCATGTATAAATGTGGCTAAACATATTTTACATTTTTAAATAATTAGTATTATAGTATTATAATTAGTATTAGTAAATCGATATATATGCAGTACATATAATTAGGCTCCTTGTGTAAAGCCATTTATCTGAGCAGTATGAGACAGTATGAGTATTCCGATGGGAAACACGGGTTAACATTAGAATAAATGCAAACAAACACAAAAATACTAAATAATATCAAGAAACTCCATCAGCAGCTCACCTGACTTTATCTAATGAGGTATCGATTGACTTTAACCAGGTATGTATTTGCTACAATGTAATATTTGACTTCCAGGAGGAGAGGAATGATAAAGCAAACACACAGACATACAGAAAATCAGTGTTCATGGTATCATTTGCATACATTCTAACATTAGCTTTTAAAAACATATACTGCTCAGTTATACAGGTTTTATGAAGACTTTAGCAGGGTATTGTGTAAACACACTGTGCTTTGTCTGTTACATTATTGAGGTAAAAGACAGTGTTAAAGCCTTGTGTGGCTTACTCTATTGTTTGAAACGAATTAGCGTCAACTAATAGTTCAGTAAAGATTAGTATTGTGTGGAAGCAGAACATCCAGCACAGGAGACATCCAGCACAGGAGACATCCAGTGTTAGACACCTGCTGCAAATGTTCAGTTTAAGCTTGTTCACTCAAATTTGTTTTCTCTCAAAAAGAATCAACGACGTAAATTTCAGTATGTTAGATTGCATCGAAACACAACTTGCCATTTTGCAAATACAAATACCCACAGACTAAGAGATTTATAGAAGTGTCACTTTCTCATACACAAAAGCCCCCTCAGCACAGTGAGCTTAATGTAGTCCAGCTTCCAGAAGGAATTATGGAGTCAGGAGTACTGTTTCCTCAGAAAAGGGATAATAATAGTGATTCGGGGCCACATATGTATTGAATTCTCTGACATGCAAAGCTGTCGTTCAATGACAGGTATATACTAAAGTGTCACTGTGCCATGTAATGTAGTATATATTTAGTGTTTAATCTCATTTGTTCTTTGATACAAAACTACCAGTTTGGACCTTAAAATTTGCACCAGCATCAGCGAGGCGCCGCCATGACTTCTTACTTTCACCAGGTCAACAGGCAGGGATTGAAGTGTAAAGAGCAAGAGTGTAAAGACACTCCATTTCATTTCAATAAGCAGATTTAAGAGAGAGAGAGCAAAAGAGGGGGATACTTTACCCTGATTTATGCCCTGCCATAATAAAACAGACATTCCCCCCCCTTGCCTGTTTAATATGCGAATATGCAGAGCATCTCGACTCTGACAGCCCCCTATTAATAAAGCGGCTGGCGTGGAGCAGAGAGGAGCCTCGTAGCTCATCTTTATGAAAATACATGATGATGGTTTTACCGAGCGTCATCTTTTACTCTCCGACTCTGCCCATGTGCCAGGACAGCCTGGACACTGTGGAGTACACACAGCCATAACTCTGACGGAACTCTGTTTTATTTCCCATTTTAAACGCATGCACACACTCGCACGCGCGCACACACATATGCACAAACATGCATACACATACAGATACACAAATACAAACTCACAAAAGCTTATGGGTTTATGCACCTGGAGAGCTGAGTGGCAAAATTTACTGCGTTTGCAAACATGCGCAGTATAAAACGCCAAGCGCAGTGTGACACTTTCTGCAACATTTGCACTGCATTGAACTGAATTATATTCGATAAGACACACATATTAATAATAGACACAACACCTTCTGTGAGTTTTCTTTTTTTTATCTTCTTTAAATTTGAGCCAGATGGTCAGCGGCGGAAAGTACAGCAGCATTTCCTTTAATTTCTGCAAAAGCAGTTCTGCAAACTTGCCTGCTACGGATTTCTTTCTTCTCTCAGCTACATAATCCACATTTTATTCCCTTTTGCTGTAATGTGCAGCATTTCAGGAAAACAGCAAAAGCATATTATAGAACTGCACAAGTCAGAGAGATCATTTTAACCCCCCCACCCCCCCACTCCCCTTAATTTCTGAGGCTAATTATGTCTTTGGGCTTAGTTTTCAGTAATTACATTGAAAACAAATGCAAACTGGCACTGGGTTATATGGCAGTGCAATCTGCGTTATTCTTGCGTTAAAGTACATGCCAATGTGTTTAAAATGTGAAAGTAGATTACATTATTTGTTTTAAGTACCACTCTGTCACACCAGCAGTGTCTTGCATTATGCGATGAAGTATGAGAGTAGGAAGTGTGTGCTTTTTGAAATAGTCTCTTTTCCCTTCAGGTTCTCGCTATTACATCCATCGGTAGCCCTGCGGATGAGATCTGACAGCAGTCCAGTTCCACATTACAAATCTCCTCACATTACACACTTCCTCTAGGCCGGCTCACAGGCAAACACACACAGGAATAGCCCTGGATGTCCAGCTCCCAATCCACTCTCGTATTAACCACCCTCTCCATCCATGTTTTTTACATGAGGAAGTCTCAGAGGGGGTGGGGAGCACATGAATTGTACACTGTTTAAATACAGGATTTGGGACATCAAAGTGAGAAAGCGATTGGAATAACAGAAATAATTAGGGATGGAGAGAGAACCAGAAATACCCCCATTTCCATAAGACTGTAATTAATGTGTGGGCTAGCGTGGCTTGAAAGAAGTTGTTTTTCTCTTTTTTCCATGCTTAGTTTGAGAGGATTTACAGTAATCACAATGCCAGTTTAAAGGAAAGACTTTGTTTTATAGCTCTGACCTGCTTGGGATCTCTTTGCTAATCACACAAAACAAGAAGTGCAATGTAGCTGGTAAATAATAATAGTAAATGAAACGAGAAGAAAAACAAGCATTTGATTGACTTGGACACACTTAAAAGACTTTAAAAGCAAAATATTTACTCATAAACCCTTATATTTTTGGTTTATATGATTTCAGTTCATTATTTAGCACTGATACTAGTATGCAGGTTATCCATTTACTTGAATGTGGAATGGAAATCTGGAGTCATGTGCAAGTTTAAACTGTGAAATGGTCACATTGCTGCTATCTGTTGTTAAGGGGCTTGGCAAACTTAGCAGACCATTGAGTTATTTACCATCCATGGCATGTTAGGGTACAGTCCAGTATAAAAGTGGACTCATTTACTTTTTGCCTTTTTTTTATTTTATTGATTAATATTAATATGACAATTACCCAAAATGTGTTTTGGTATAGGAGCGCCAAAGCACCAAATATCCTGAAGAAAAGCAAACGTCTTTGAATAAACTTAAAGCATTGTCTTTTAGTCGTTTTTCCACACACAGCCACTGTTCCAGTCATAACCATTAGCTCCTTTTGCCGCTGAATGTGAGAAACATGTGAGTGGGGCCACAATGTCTGCCTCTTTATCTAATGGCTGCCTTTTGCGCCCCTGCCAGCAGCTGCAAAGAACAGTGGTGAGCGTATGGTTGAATTAATCTGGGATGAGTCTGTGAAACCAATACCTCCAGTGGACAAGTTTATCCAGCCTTTGCTTTAAGGGTTATTGACTCTGGCTGTGTTTGGCACGCTAAGCTAAGCTCTTTTCCCGGCCTTTTCCACATTCTATCACTCATCAGCCCTTAAAGCCCTATTTCCAGCTTCAATATAGAGTTGGTACATGCTGTGAAATTTGATTTATTTACCCTGCAAAATATATCTCCCACAAGGCTTATAACCACCTCCATAAAACCAGTACAGTAAGATGCCTCTGGAAATGGCCGAACAGAGAAACTGTGAATCGGCAGCAGCTCAATGCAATTTTTCTTTCTTTTCTTTTTTTTTTCGTCAGAGGCCGTCATTTGTACCGATTAAAGGGCGACAGCTCCTAGCGCCCCCTGTTATAACATCCACAGGGCTTTTTTTCGATGACTCGGCCCGAAATGAAGTCGTTGGCCACGGGTGATGGATGGAGGAAGAGTAAAGTAATACTTCCTGGTGCACACCAGGCCGGACCTCCTCTCCCCCCTTTCATCCGTCATTCTCACAGTGACCTTGTGCGATCTGTTCGTGCTCAGATGAGCCAGTGGCTTGGCCCACGTTGAAAGAGAAAGTCAGCATTATACACAGGGAGACGTCAGCGAACGGGTGAGGGTGCTACCATAGGTTTGGAGGAGACGGTGAAGCCTAGCGAAGCTTCAGAATTATGTGTGTACACCTCATACTGCAGCTAATGAACCTCGGAGGATATAAAAAATAAAACATTCGGGGCTCATGAACCCTCTTTCTGTCTATTTATAGGGCTTCATTTGAAGCCAAAATCAGTTGCACTGTAATTTATAAATCACAAAAGGTTCAGTTATTTTAAACAAATGTTTCTGACCATAAGATATACAAAAATAGAACTAGATTCGTAAGCTTAGTTCCCTCAAAGACGATTTATCCAAGAACACTGGACCCAGAAGTCATTGTAGAATTCACTAATTTTTGTGATGATCTGAACAGCAGAAAAAAACCTGGCATTGAAACATTTTGGACAGCATCTGAAGCAAATCTGAACCATATGGGCCTGTATATGGCAGTATACAACAAACAGTCCCATTCAACAGCAGACAGTGTCCCCTGGTGTTTGTTATTACAGATTACTATTGATCCAATCAAAGTACTAATTATCTCCCTCATAACTGCTTCTCATAAACATATCATTATCCAAGATCACAAGGTTCAATGGGTTTCCGTCCATGTTCACATCCTCATGCAGGACCAGCAGCCAACATTATCTAAATGAGAGATGAGAGATTCCTCTGTCCTTTAGCCAAACACCATGAAGCCATTGAATAGTTTGGTCAGTATGGGCTGGAACAGTGGGGTCATGTATTAACTGTGGTTTGCATGGGGACACTCTTTCAACAGTTTGAACACATCCCACATTTTAAACAACTATATATTTGCTTCCAGCTTGCCTTCCCTAAGTAACTTTGTCATTATATAATATGGTCGAATCTAGTGTAAACAGTTGGATTATTCATTATGTAGACCACAGGGGCATCCTTGATTGGGTTTCGTTGTCATTGTGCGGCCCACCTGTTGTGGAGGTAGCGCCAAAACGCCGATCTCTGGCAGCCCCCGGCTTTCCAGGCCTTTGTAGCAACAAGCGATTGGCCTTAGTGTTCTGCTGACTCAGCACTCCTTTTTGTGTGAGGATGGTCACGTGTGACATCAGTTCACAGAAAAGCCCTGTGCAGGATCTGGGACAGCCTAAATCCTTTTATGTGCCCGAGCAGGGCCCACAGACCCACAAACCGCTCTCTCGATCCCCCTCTACATCAGTGCTATTGTGGAGGGATCGGATCTGTCTGTAATAGCATTCTATCAGCATGAGGTAGTGCAGGCTAATGCTAAGCTCTTGGTCATCTTTTTAGGGGTAAAATGGAACAGGGAGAACCCTGTCAGGAGGCCTTGGGTGTCTGGAGAAAGCTGTGGTGAGTCCCCCTTAAGGCTTCATTTAGAATGAATGAGAGGGGACAAATTCCACTGAAATAATACAACTTAAATAAAGACAAATTTAGGTTCTTTATTGGCTGGAAGATCACACAAAATCTTTTAAAATAATGATTGGAAATCGAATCAGAGTAAAGTCTGCTTGATCCAGTTTCTCGATTCGAGTATGACGGATTTTGGAAGCAATATAAAGCAAAAGCAGAGGCTTAGTTTGAAATAGGAGTTAAATAGCAAGACGTAGCAGCAAAGGGGGAAACCCGTTTCAGCCCTCTCTCTTCATGCATAAAAAGCCAGGTGACACTTATCATCCTGCTCTTCACATGGCTGGAGTATTGGCATTCTATTTTCCCCGACATGTTATTCCCATAATCCGCCAACACTTGTCGCTTTAGCTTAATGGATGGCTCTAACAATTTTCAGTGGCAGTTTTTTGTAGTGTATAATGAACACTGGCCAGGCCTGATGAATGGAGTTTGGGCAAGGAGGACGTCAGTTTTTCCATTAGGAAAGCCTCCCTTCAAGTGGGCCATATTGAACCAAGCCTTTTGGCTATTAGGTTGATGCATGATACAGTCAATTCCAGTTACGCTTTAATAAGTGAATATTTATCTTGTGTTGTCTGAGAGAAGGGGAAAAAGGAACTAAATCAAAAAGTATGAATCAGAATCATTGTTTTTCCAGCTATATGTCCCTCTGTTCTACTTTCTGTACTTTGTTGTCAGGAACTGTGAGTGTTTAAAATTATAATACTGATATAATGTTACATAAGGGAATAATTAGTACATTTTAATATTTTAAATTGGAAATAAAAAATTCCAGATGAAGAACACACACTTTTAGCACAGCCTAGATTCTTATGTATGCAAGTAAATATATACATAAATATATACATATGTATATAAGTAAATACTAATATATATATATATATATTAGTGCTGGGCACATTAACGAGTTATTATTGCGTTAACGCATTATTTAATTAACATCGCCAATTATTTTATCGCACGTTAGCGCAGTGTTTTTAAATTACTCTTATTTTGAAAGTTTGTTTTTCTGTGCTCGACTGCTTCACCTCACTTTAACAGGGACTTGCTACTGGACATACTGTCTGCTTCTGCTTCTCCCTGATAAAATAAAAATGTTTCTGTTGGTACCTGTTCAGAAAAAAGACGGATTTATAAATGTTAACTTGCTGTTGCTCGGAAGATGCCTGATATACTGTTCTGATCGTGGCTCTGGACCGTGGGCGCCGGTGTCCTGATGATTTATGCTGCCCTGTCGAAAAATGCTCCCTTTAAGTTTATACAGTTCACACAGTTTAATAGTCAGTTTATAACGCTGATGATGATAAAAAGAAAAATAATATGCATAATCAGAGAAAAAATATTTTATTTAAAATATTTATTTATAAGCAGTGTATCGATTCATGCTGCCTTGTCGAAAATGCTACCTTGAAGCTTATTCTGTTTATACAGTCAGTTAATAATATGAATAGTTAATTATGTATAATTTAGTTTATGTGTAATTTATTTGTCAGTATACATTACATTTTTCTTAAATGCAGACTGACAAAACCTAAACAGTTTCCTAATGAAAAGGACACACAGTCATAAACTGGAGTTATTTAGGCACTGAGTTAATTTGACTACGGAACTGTAGTCGGGCTGTGTTGAAAGAGACATTCATTTCAGTGACCAAGTGGAGCAGAGTGGCACTCTGTCAGGTGATTAGTCATTCAGCCCATAGCCACTCAGTAACTATCGCTGAGGTAATCCATAGCTCCCTGCAGCAGCCCTGTCTCTATGATAATCCACATTCAGTGAGGTCGCAGCCCCATGGACAGGAGCAGTGTGATATTAAAGTCCTAGATATCCAAGTCTATTGTACCAAATTGTCATTTGTTTGTCTCAATATTGCTGGTAAAAAGAGATCTAAAAAATTCTAAGAAATCCAATATTTAGTGAAATAACTGACCACCTCAAACTCTTTCATTTCAGTTCAGCTGCTATCTATTTATAGAGCAAATATTAACTTGAAATGATCTCTTCTGATTTATCTCTGCCACAAGGATACTTTGGACTTGCTCCATTATTTTTTAAATCAAATCTTTTCATGTTTTACCTGTAGCATAAGACAGATGAGCATTTAGACCTTTCCATCAAAGGACACAAAGAACACACCATTCACTTAGTGTATTCACTATACTTGGTGCAGACATCAACAAGTCCTATGTGTCATCCTTCTAGCGGTGCATGGTTCACAGTGCTACAGCAGCTGATGTGACTGTGACAGTGTATTTTGACATCTCTGGTTTGATCTTACTCTGACCTTTGCTTTACTGGACTTTGCTCTCATGTCAACTCTGCCTGTGTCACTCAGTATTTATCCTTAGTGTGACTGAGTGTCTCTTAGGTTAACTAATTCTCCTGAGGGCAAGGTAAGGTCAGGGTTCAAAGTGACATTTCTGTTTACCAGAAAAGACTTTCACTTTTATCACTGTTCCGTCCGTCCATCCACCCGTCCATCCAGCTCTGGCAAAAATAAGAGACCACTGCAAAAATGTTCAGTTTCTCAGCTTTGCTTTAGTTTTTAAGAACTGCTGACAGTATTTCTCCTAATATGCACCACTAATTTCCAAATAAATATGAAGAGCTCTTTTCCAAAACAGCATAAATCCATTTTGATAGTTTTCAGGAAAATGACATTTTAACCTAGACCCACACATGCGGTTTAGATAGAAATGGCATCTTAAACAAGGAAATACAGCGATTTGGCATGAAATGTTGATGGAGCAGAGAATAGGTTCAGTGCACAGCATTTTTTTTTTAAATTTGGCTTTTATTGCGTTTTGGAAAAGAGCTCTTCATATATTGTTCTTGAAGGCATACTTTTAAAGGAAATGACAAAACATCAAATTAAGAGAACTGATGCTGTGTTTACAGAACTTGAATGATTAAAATAAAACAAATCTCTTGTTCACTCAAACAAAATTGCAATAATTACCTCTGACATACTTCTAGTAGTGTTGTACCATCCAACTGGTCACATTACAAGAGAAGAGTGTTGATTACAGCAGTGTTTTTATACTTTCCTTCATTAAAAAAAATAAATTACAGTGGTGTCTTCATTTTTTTCCAGAGCTGTACATACACACACACACACACATGCACACACACACACAGACACACACACACACACACACACACACACAGCAATACACCACACCTCAAGTAGCTTAGTCCCTTGTGAAAGTCATTCAGATCCATTTTTCCTGCTTCCAGTACATCAACAAATCAATGTTATTCACTTCACCTGGGTCTTAATGTTATGGCTCTGATCACTGTATGTGTTTGTGTGTATATATTCCTAAAATGTTTATGCTTTGTCTCGAGTGGATGATAATCCAGTTATCACAGTCGGATTATGTTGATTGGATGTTGTAAAAACAAATGTAAACAGAAGAAAAGAAAATCTGAGTGCATAGCTGATGTTCAAAGAAAATACTAAAAGGAGGGCTTACTCAACTGCCACATTTTAATGTGTTTACTAGTATTCATCATCTCAGGGAATATAAACTGAATGAAATAAAGTAATATAATAACATTTGCTGTCCTGACACATACACACAGAACTGTTAAAGCACAGCATGCTCCATGACGCTTATTTACGTAAAATGTATGTTTTCTACTCTCTTGTCATAAGCAAGCTTGCTCTCATCCCCCCCTGCTCTTCAGGAAAGTGTTTCCTTTAATTGAGTAAGCAGCACTGAGCGGGAAACGCTAGACAAGGACCCCTGTTATGACAGAAAAGTCATTTCAGAAGACAACCACTCACTCACCTCAGAGAAAGCATGTTGAGGAAAAAAAGAAAACAGAGGAAGGAAGGGAGGAAGGAACAGAGGAGAGCAAAGCAGACCTAATGTTCTGCGGGTCAGCTGAAGGCTTGAGTAAGCACCAGGCCATTCACAGCAAACAATAGACAGAGGCCGTGGCACCATTCAACAGTCCATCAGCTCATGACAGGGATAAAGAGCGACTTTCCTTTTCTATTTGGCTCGTAAAAGAGTGACCATGTTATATAAACCTATGGCTCTCCATTAGTGAAGCGCCAACCTACAGCAGAAGATCTCAATGGAATTCTCACTGAATGCATGGTTCAAGAGGTTATCATGGGTCACAGTTTTGTTACAGGACTGAAATGCTCAACAAGTTAGGTATTAACTGGTTAAGTGTGGAGCAATGTCCAATGTTCTGCATTACTATTTTGTGTAAAACTACAGTATATCACACTGGAATGTTGAACTGGTTCCATAGTAAACATAGTAAAGTATCCAACATCTGAATAACAATTTTTTAACACTTAATAAAAAAAATAGTAAATTAAAGTGAAAAAATGTAATTTAGTAGATTCTGTTAGATGGCCAAAATTTCATCATTATTCAACCAGATCTACTTATGGATGCATATATTCTATATAATTTTGTACGTCTACAGAGTTTGGTATGTAGAATATTGATTATACTGCAACAAAGATATATTTATTGGTTCTGCCATCTGTACCTCAGCCGGACCGTCATGCAGGGGTCAGATGCTCTCTGAGACGTAATACTTAATGCTGATTATATGTTTTGTCAAAAATAGAAGTGTGTAGAATTCATCAAAGTTCTGTTATCATGGGCTCCCAGGTAAAGTAACTATCTAGAAGTCAAAGTTTGCAAGTTTGATTCTTGCCACAGCCATCCATGACTAGTTGCCCAAAAGAACACAATCTTCCTCATCACTCAGTGTGATGGTATCTGACATAAAATTGATGGTTAGTGTTTTCCAAGTTTGTGGATCTGCCCAAACGTGGTGCATTAGGTTGTATTAGAAGCAAATGTTTAAACAGATAGCTGGCTTCATGGAACTCAGAGGAAATATGGAACACTGTATGGACAAAAGCATTGAGACACACATGCTTTTCAGGGTTTAGGCAAGGGCCCTTACCTCCAGTGAAGGGCAATCTTAATGCTTCAACATACCAAGACATTTTTGACAACACCATGCTTCCAACCGTTTGGGGAAGAACCTTTTCTATTCCAGCATGACTGTGCCCCAGTACACAATGCAAGGTATATAAAGGTCCATTATTCTGGTCATTAAAAGTTTAAAATCCATACTTTTTAAAGTAATAGCCCCAGTGTCCTTTATTTCTGAAGCTGAATGTAAGTAATACATTTGGTTCTAAAAGAAAAGGCTACAGAACTCTTCAAATTCCCCAGGCTTTTTTTTCAGTTGTGCTCATCAGTGCAAATTAGGGGCATGCAGCTTTGCACATGTGTAGACCTTTTTCTGTTTTACTTTATGTTCAGCCCACACAATGGGGGGACTATTAGACAGTGAGGTAGGGTGCCTAGGCGTGCTCATTTTGGCTGCGCTAGAGGCTTTGCCACATGGTAACCATTGAAGGTGTGGTGCTAGTTGCTCTTGGATCACAGCAAATGATAAACAGTATGCCCAGCCAAACTAAACAGCCACATGTGGCCAAGTTTTCTCTCTCATATGATATGCGCTCTGTCATGATAGATTAACAAATAGCAACACTATAAACCATGAAGAATGTACTGCTGTGAGTCTGAGCTTATAAAGAAGGCAGTAGAAGAAAACATTTAGAGAGGAGGGCCTAATGTATATCAGATTCAGGGCAATGTAATCATCATTGACCAGCACTGATGGATCTTTCCTCCCTTTTGTGTAAATAATGCCAAATACACATTCCTCATTCATTATGTGTGAATCGAATCCTTATACATGTAAGGATTTGGGTGTGAGTTGAAATCTGAAGAGTATGTAAGTTGTTCATTTGGACTGCAGGAGCATGTCTAAGAGTTCATTTTTTCCTTAAAATTTAATTAAACTGAGCTGGGTGACAGTGTGTTTAGGCTGTGCCTATTTTCTGCCCCACAGGAGAAATTCTCAGCGTCATGTTGTTCTATTCTAATTGAAGCGGGGGTGTATTTGTCTGGTGACATGCTGGTTTTATACAATTTACAAGTGTTTCTAAAGGTACAGTAGACAGTGTCAGATTAGGCCTGAGAGATAGCTAATAGAAGTACATGCTTTTTGAGCTGCTCTCCAAATGAAAATTTGACATCAGTGCAATATCTCATTAACGCTCTGAGCTAACTGATTTACTGCATGAGTAGTTTCTCACTGTGATAGCTGCAATCAATGAATAACATCCTCCAAAATAAGGGATTATCAGAGGGAAACATGAATATTTCTTTCAGTTCTGCACAAATGTTATTCAATATTCTGGTAATTATAGTTTAAAGATTTAGACATGCTGCGTGCAAAAAGAAAGGGGGGGAACGACTAAACAATGGGGCAAATAGGATTGAAAAAAGAGAGAATCTCCAGGTGTTGGACATGTCAGTAAGAGGAAAAGCAGAAAATCCAGAGAGATACATGACATGTGTTTACTAGGAGGATCAATGTGTGTTTGTAACAAAAATACAGAGAAAATGAAAAATCATTTGGGGCAGATGTAATGGAATGACTCACCACAGAAATAAAGCAATTTTAAAATAATGATAGAGATCAATGTTCATGGATTCCATGTTTTAAGCAATAACTTATGTAATGGGTTATAAAGGAAGACACTGTCAAAAGAGAATCGTCTGCCTGAGGAGTGCACAAAGAAATAAAAGGCCAAATGCAAACTGAGTAGACCTCTTATCCCTTACATATAACTTCCGAAACCAATGGAATTCCATCTTATTACCAGACAGGCTGGTGTGTGAACATGTGCGTATGTTTGCAGGAGAGCACGCTCAGGATATGTGCATAAGTTCCTAAGTGTCTTTGCATCCATAAACCAGAACACATTCCTTTCACGCAGGATTGTGTTTGCTCTGCTGTTGATGATAGCCTATTTTAATTTTCCATTCTTGCAAATGGGCTGAACAGTGGAGAGGGGGGTCCCTGGGGAGAGGGAGAGTATTGTAAACATGTTGCTATGTTGAGCGGAGCAAGATCCCACTTCTTCTGCACAATGCAAAACATGCTTCTTTCATCTGAAACAAAGAAACAAACCAACGCCTACGATCCAACACTACTCCTTAATTACCGCATTCATTTACAAAGATAAATCTGTGTGCAAACTCAAAATATAACAAAACAAACAAACAAACAAACACTTTTCCTTTTTTTCGTTTCTGGCACTGTTTGTTTGTTCTAGTGTTACTGGATTTGAGGAAAATGGGCCTGCATGGTTGCTGCCAGCAAGTGCTGTTAAGGTATTTTGGAGCAGAGTATGTAGGTTATTTGAAGTGTTGGGTAAATTTATCTTTTTCAGATCGGCAGCAAAACTAACTGGCCTCAGGATTAAGAATATGAAATGCCTTGAACTGGCCTAGTGCACCCCAATGCGTGCAACACAGATCACTGAAAACACACACAAAAAAAACACTCTCAGTTATGAAGTACCTGTATGGAGGTTGCTGGGTAATCCCAGAATTATACTTCTTATATTGATACTAAAGGGACAAAAGCCTTTTTTTTCAAATGTTTGTGAATATCATAAGGTAGCTCCTTTCAATGGCCATTTCATATTATTAAGTTTGGCTAAACAGATTGTTTGGTTTACTCACAGTCGTTTAGTTTTCATATTGTGCTACAGTATTTCTTAGCAGCAAGTAAAGCGAAGTGGATGCCAGAGATTAAACCAGCTTATTTTTTCTTTGAAAGAAAATGTTTGTATAAGCCCATTTATACCAGCTGCCCCTGGTATTCATGCACAGGTGTCAAATGATCAATTTTGGTTCCATAAAACTCATGTGTGATGCTCCTATCTAGGCCGCTAGGCCTATATAATACTCTGGTGTCATTCAAATGAAGTCTCCGTGTATGTAGCCTTCGAGCAAAATGCTAAAAAAAATGATGAATGGACCAATAGAAACTGTTTAATAAAATCTCATCACAGTAATGCTCATTAAAGTAAAGCATGCTATTTCATTTACCTGTAAGGCCATGTCCACACATACACGGGTGTACATGTGGATATGGCCTAAATTAACCTTTTAGAAATACAATAGTGACAATGTGATTGTAGAGGTCCAATTTCTAACTTTAAGGCAGGAATGGACTGACATACTGCCCATGCTTCTTTACATAACACCTTTTTGAAACATCCCGGGAAATAATATTGTTCAAGAACTCAAAGGTGAATGATCTTGAGAGATTAATGTGTGTAAGCTATACAAGCAAACCCACCAAACCCAGCAGACCCCTAATGAGCCTTGTGCCTCTCAGTAATCATGAAAAACACTATGGGCACCTCATGGGATGTGTACGGGGTGGCTTATGTGTGTGTGTTTGTGTGTGTGTCTCAGCTCTATTACCTGCTGGTCCTGCAGAGTGTGGTCACCTGAGCCCTTCTCCATTTATTATCAAAGCGCGCAGCATATTTGAACTGGCGCTGAAATTCGATGCGTGGGCAGCTCTGGTGTCCGGGCCGCCAAACTCGCTGAAGTTTCAGAAATATTGGTGACCATGCAAAAAAACACTAAATAATTAAATAAATCAAAAACCCTCCGTATCATCACGGAACTCTACACCTGCCAGACGTTATAGATCGCGCCGCGGTCTAGGCTGACCACTGAGGTTTGTCAAGGTGTGGCGTGTTTGACCGAATGGACTGACCCTCTATTCAGTAAATAGCACTTAATTATAACAATAGCATGGTACTGCATGTGTTGAGTAATTACATCTATTTGGTATCATTTACCATATTCAAAATACTTTAACTAATAGAGCAACTTACTTGGAAACCCTAAAAGATCTGTTCAATAAAGTAAAACCTATTTCTAAAAGAAAAAATATTGCACATATGAAGTATAAAGAGTTTTTCTGTCATATCACATCAGAGGTATAAGCTACATTTAATAATAATAATAATAATACTCATCTTCATAATAATAATACTCATCATCATAATCATAATAATCATAATCATAAAAAGAAGAAGAAGAAGAAGATAATTTAAAACGGTATTCTTATTTTTTATTATTATTATTATTAGTAGTAGTAGATGTCGAATTTTACAACAGAGGCTACAGCACTGATGATGAGTCACCACGGGGAACACTGGGAATATGCTGTAAAAATCACATGTACTTAAGAAAGGTGAATAAATATTTGGATTTAAATCGTTTAATATTTCACCAATTTTCTTTTCCCTTTAATATTTTCCCACAGTATGAAACACATACACCTGCTCGGAATCGCAGCTGTTTTTTTCCACATATATTATTTTTATATACTTTATATACTTTTATGTTCCTTATTTCCGCTTCTATTTAGTGTTAATTTGGGCACATTTAGTTACACTTAAGGAAACAAAACAACACATAAAATTGACATTTGACATGAAGGTGTCTGAAAAACAAGTGAAAAATTCCAGTGCAAAATTAAGTTCAGTGGAGTTCAAACGTGGGCACTGGGGGAAACGTGAACGTACATTAAAACTGAAAAAAACAAGTGAAAGGAACTAAAGATTGAAAGAAAGAGAATAAAATAAAACACCTCTTTCCTCATGCTTGACACAAAACTGAAAACACTCCCCACATCAAACAGAGAGAAGAAAGGAAGTGATGGGTATTTTAGGTCTGCTATGACATACCAGTGAGCACAAGCTTTTTGAGGCTTTGTCTTAACATACTGTAGATCAAAGCTATTTGTGCTCTGGTCATGTCCATGTGTGGCGAGCATGAAACTTGTGCGTACACACACACGCACACACACACACACACACACACACATATATATATAAATACACAAAGCCTACGCACACTGCAGCTGAAAGGAAATTGGAAATCCCTTGTCTAACACGAGGTGATAACACATACGCCAGTCTGGCACTAAGGCCAACATCAGAGTGATGTGCCTTTCATCTTCACACACAGTATTGCGCCCAGTAATGTAGAATCGTTGCTGACGTAATATCTGTAAATCCCCCAACACCTTTTCTGTTCATTTTCCTATTCATTTCAGGAACTTGTTTCACTGATGTCCTTTAAATGTAGTCAGTGTTAGAATCTCATTATGACTTCCTGATGACTTTCTATATGGGACAAATTGTGTGCTGCTGCTTGTAAAAGACATTTTGGTAACACTTTATTTAACCTCTTCACAGTGATTATCATGCTATAAATATGTCATGTATTGAATGTATTCATGTCAATGAATAAGGGTAAGGTTTTATGTATAAATTTCCAAAACAGAAACTTTTCAGGGCAGGCCAAGCCTCTAATTAACATATAATGATAGATAAGGTAAAAAAGACTGTATTTCAAGTCATTTTGTACCATATCTGTTGTCCACTGGATACAAGGGCTTGCTCCGACAGTGATTGCCTAATGAGTATATGCCTTTATTAATTAAACAAAGATAAATTTACATTTGTTCACTGATGTAATCCTGAAAACCTAACTTTTTTTGCTTTATTACCATCACTCTGTTTTGGTTATAATTTGTCCTTGATCAATCAGATTGTGAAAGTTTTTGATAAATGTCTCACATTTGTATCAAACCTCCTTACAATAACTGACTCCCACAGGCTCATGTCTTGTGGAAGTCTTATGAACTGAGTGGGTTAAAGGATCTTTATCAGCAGCTGGAATTAGCAGCAGGGCTGTGTGTAAGTGTATGAAGTGATTCCATTAAAAGGGGAAGGGACTGGTGAAAGGGCTTTGGCGAAAGGACACCTTGAGAAAAGGAAAGGACTCTGCTGTGGAGTGAGGGGGAGAAAACCTTGCTGAACAAGCAACTCCTCTGTGCAGAAAAGATCGCAATCGGACATTTGCACCGGTCCACACAATTACCTTCCAAATAAAGGTCATTTTTGCATCCCTCCGACATATGGCAAAAATGAAAAAGGACCAGGAAAAGAAGAAAAAAAAAATGCATTTATAGTATTGTATTGAATGTTTTGGCTTATCGAAACAGAAGTTTCGCAGAACCTTTTTGTCCACTTCTGCTTCTTTCAAAATCTATTCAAACACTTCTCCTCATCAAATTTAGAGAACAGGAATAAGCAGCTGCACCTGCCGAACTGAATTTATACTGTTTATAATTCCCAAATAATACTAAGTAGTTTTGAATACATGCATTAGGGGTTGAAAAAAGATTATTAGAACTCAGAAGGTATTGAGCTTTTCTGTACAGCATTATACTCTCAAGCAGCCAAGCAGTTGTTATGCAACGTTCTCTCCTACTAATAACAAATGTATGATTTTAATATGAAAGACTCCTACTATTTTTTTTCTTTTTGCATAGTTTAGTCATTGAGATGTTATTAGTAAGGACTTATTCCAATTGGTTTGATGTGAAATGATGCATAGTTGTACAGAACTGGCTTTGGATTTGAAACTTTTTTTTTTTTTTTGCAGTGGTGGTGATCGGATCCAGTGCTTGTGTCTATAGTGTCTATATACATTTTATTTACCATAAAAAACAGTGAATCTACATATCTCTTCTGACTTTTATATATAATACTGATGAAGGTTTTTCCTAAATCTGAAAAAATCTGAGCTTTTTATGTGTTTTAGACCTTATTTAATAAAGGTTTGTCTTATTGGTCAAAAAAGTCCAGTTATACCATATTTTTGAATTACTGCATCACTGCATCAATAAACATTAACATACTGTTATATTCACTCAGAAGTTATGAAAGAAATTTTAAACGCATTCATGTTTTCACATATTAAAAAAAAAAGAAACAGTACAATAATACCTGACTTTGCTATACATAAAAAAAAAAATCTTCATAGATACTTTGAGATAATCCAGAAAAGCAAATCCTGACAGTGTGGTTTAAGTTCTCTAGGACTGTGGAAATGTAGAATTCACTAAAAATAGTAACTTTATCTTTGACTGAATGTGTGTAAGGAAGAAGGAAGAGACAGAGAAGGACGAAGCAGAACACTAGCGCTCTGTCACCGCTGTATATGAGAGGATATAAGCTGCAGTGCTGACACTGGCAGAGGCCATGTGACCATGTGACTATATGTAAAACATGCTAGAGGCACAGTTGAAGAAGTGTGTGTCCTACATGAATTGCGCCTCACACCTTTGTAAATTATATCATTAGCATCATTCCCAGACATGGATATATTCAAGTCAAGTCAAGTCAAGTAGGTTTTATTTGTCATTTCTGCAATTTACACACAGTACATAGTAAAAACGAAACAACATTTTTCCAGGACCACAGTGCAACACAAAAACAGAACAGGACTGAACACAAGTGCAAACAGGACAAAGAGCTCAAAAAATAACACAAGAGCAATAATACAACTAGACAAGACAAGACAATGTGCAGTACAGTTTATAACAGTGAGGGTAAATACAGCAGCTAAATAGCATCCTCATTCAAACATACTATTATTTGACACATTGTTCCTGCTTAATGTGACATATTTTCAAGTGAAATAATATGCAGACAAAAAAGTATGCATTCTGAAAGAAAGCGCAGTCAGACCCAAACTGTCTGCAAACACCTGATTCATATCAGTGGCCCCGGATTTGCCTAAAGGCATAGCATAAAAAAAATTTACATTTTGACTGAGTATTTTCAGTAGTGTTTGAAATATTACTTTATTTAATAAACTGTTATCATTGTAAACAAATGGAAACTGCTTTTTACAACTGCTCCAAAACCTAAAGTGAATGTGAAAGAGGACATTTATTGAGAATGAACAAACACAGATATGTGCATACATAGTCATATTGAATTTACTTATGTAAGTGATCCACAATGACTAAGAACATCTTGTTACATAAAGTTGCAATAACAATTTCTTTACATTGTTTCATTTTCTTTTAAACTTACTTTTTTAGGAGGAAGGAGGTTTTGTTCCCACAGTGACTATATACTGAGACCACCCTTCTAACAATCCAAGTAAACCCAAACTCATTCAGTGATGTTTAGGTTTGGGGTCGATTGTTAGGGTCGATTGTTCTGAGAACATCAGCTGCATCATTGTTTGATTTGAAATTTTCATCCTTTTTTATTGATTCCCTTTTCTCAGTAATGACTTCTTGACAGCTACGCATCCTTTCACGCCCACAGCAGCGAGCTATCTTCTCACCCGTGGAGTTTTTCAGATATGAGCCATGACCTTGATCTTCTCCTCTCAAAGATGAAATTTTTAATTACTGTTTATTTAATGCTGACATTAAATGAACCAGTTGGCACGGTGTTAAGATAAGATAAGATAAGATAAGATAAAATAAAGTAAGAAAAGAAAAGATAAACCTTTATTAGTCCCACATGTGGGAAATTTCTAGTGTTAGGGCAGAAAGAAGAAAGTTAAGAGCAGCAAAACAACAGATTAAAAGCAATACAACAAAACAAGATAAAATAAAAATTACACACACTTTACAACTAATACAAAAATATAAATATAGACATTTG
>JBBPCY010000019.1:8052948-8065842 GCA_037974405.1 Brachyalestes nurse | reverse complement strand
TATATACAGATACACATTGGAGCGTCCTCAGCAGGCATTGGCAGAACAGGAATCATGTAACAGACAAATTGCACATTGTTCACATTATCACAGTAATATTATACCCCTGAAAATTGTGCATGTTGTGCCAGAAAAAAAACATAATAATTGCACATGTTGTACCAGAATATTGCACACAAGTTGAAACAAAAACATCCCTATGATGATAACAGCTAAATAATTTAATTTCTGTTTAATCAGACCTCAGTACTTGATTCTAAAATGCTTCTTATTAACTTAAGCATTATGTTGTACTTTAGATGTTCGTTTTTGTGATGAGCTCATAGTTCAAAGTGAAAGTGAAGAGAAAAGTTAAGTAATTAAGTAAACTTACATTTAAAGTTAAGATTATTTTTTTCAATAAAATTGTCATTATAAAGATACAAGTTTATTTTTGTAATGATGATGTATTAGGCTACAGTATATCACACACCCACACAATTGACAGATGTGTGGCACGGATGGGCACTTGCACTGATATGATTGCTATGAAGATTGCTATGTGCTATAACATGAAATAGCAGTACATCTAATGCCTCTGATTATATTACTGAAAACATTACTACTTTTAGGTAAAGATGCTGATTCTTCACCAAGAAGTTTTAGCTGAGGGGAAGAGGGGGGGAGGTCTGGGTCCAAATCAAAGTACTTATGTTTGCACTAGATGACCATGCTGTTAGATCAGTAAAAGCATGCAAATAACAAATTTGTATATCCTTTTCCAGTGGAAATACCCCAGAGCCTGAACAAACATATTTGTAGTGGGCACTGAACGCGGCTCTCGTTCATGTGAGGGAGTGTGAGGAGATTAGGCATGCTGGACTGGCCTGAGTATCGCTTTCATATTCTAATAAGAACAGCAAAGGAATCACATATTTCAAAGCCCAATGATCTAGCAAAGCACACAGCACCACTACTCACCCACACAGAGGAAGATACTGAGGGAGTGAGGGGTGTGTGTGTGTGTGTGAGAGAGAGAGAAAGAGAGAGAGAGAGAGAGAGAGCATGAAGTTAAATGAGCGAGCTGGATGTTGATTATGATAAAAGTATGCTGACTCTAGCAATAGAAGCAGCAACAGCTTGGCTACAGAGATAGGATGCAGATGTGAGATTTTCTTTTTACTTTTCTCTCTTTCTCTTTCCCTTTCTCTCTCACTCTCCCCATTCAGTGTTAGTTCTTCTGATAGATTCAGAAAACAAGTACACAAAATTGCATGCATGTCGAGTCTTCTGTTCTGCTCTTTCATACAATGAATATACAAATGATATGACAGTGTATTGTCAGTCATATAATGGGAAGAGTTATTATGACCTTTAGGACCTTTTGGAAACAACAAGGTTAAGATCTTGAATTACCTAATGGAAAACTGCCCGTTCAGGATTTTTTTCAGTTCCTTCACAAGCAAGATTAGATTACATTAACTACCAGCATAATTAGGAACTGACAGAGGAATCGCCCAGTTATGTTTTGATTTATAAAGAGGATTTCTAGAAGTCCTGGATACAGCACACAGAAAAACAGTAGTGTAACCAAAGCAGTAGTCTAGCCAGTTGTTAGAAATTGAAAATAGCAGCCACGGATCTGTGCTAGGGCTGAAATAGTCACAGTACAACTGGCACATACAAGGAAAATTCCATATCTAACTGAAAACATGAAACATATAGAGTGTCTTTAACAAACTTGTGGATGCACATAGTGAGATACACAGTGTGCATCAAATACATTACATATTCATCTCATGGCAAACAGCTTAAATGACTAATAGAGTCAGACAAAAGCCTCTTGCACTTCAGGCAGAGGTGTGTTTTAATGTGTAAGTGAATCTAGATCTGCTCCCTCACTGCATCCCCTCAATCTGAATAGAGACAGCTGTCGTCCACTGCACAATACATCCAATTCAATATAACACACGCAAGGGACATTTCCCTATTTCTTAAACAGCAAAAAGCAAGTGCAAGAGAGAGGGGGAGAGAGAAAGAGAGAGAGAGGGAGAGACTCATAAATAAATGACAATGTACTGTCGGGCTGGAAATAGAAATATCTTTTTTTCCTGTTTGCAAGCAGGCTAAAATATAATCTCTTTTTAATACCCTGTATTGTATAAACAGAGGGAGGGTGGTGAAAAATAAACATTAAGAATGTAACCTTATGATAATCGATTTGGGCACTGAAAAAAATACACACTATCTTCTGTATTATCTAGTTTATCCTATTTATTCATTCAAACTTCTAGCATAACTAAAGCACATCCACAGGAACAGAAAGACATTTTCTGAGCAGATGATGAGGTGCTGCTGAATGTACATGTGACAAGGTTATAATATGTTTACGGGTTTGTCGCGATTGAGATTAACATCTCGAATAAGTGAAAATGACGTCCCGGCATTGCATTTTTGACTGTCGATACGTAGTCTCAATGAATAATTGGTATATAATTGATGTTAATCCTGTGACACGGTTTTTGATTTACAAACTAAATACATTTTTGACACAAAAAATACCCAGTCAAACACAAAGCCATGCAGAGACATTTTCATGTAAGTGTTTTTGAGATTTCAGTGGCGCTTTCAGTTGTCCAAGGGGGTTTTGGGTCATGTGGTTTAAAATCTGTTGCACAGATTAATCTGAAAATCACAAGCCCTGAAATTTGCTAAGCCATGTAATAGAAAATAGCTTGGATAACTATAGGTTAAATATAGAAATTAATATAATATGAGCCCCTTTATGGTAATGCTATGGGAGGAGTGGGGGCATGTTCTGATTCAGGACAGCTATGGGAGGAGTCACATCAATTAGTGAAAATAGGCATATTTCCAGTATTTCCTAATCTCATTAAATGCATCACTTTCAATAAGGAATCAATTGTCAAATGGCGTCATTAACATCATTTGTTCTAATTACGCCTGCACATAAATAGTTTGTTAATCAATATTCCAATACTGAAGACAACAATATGCAAATTAGCCCTGTAACTAATGACAAAACTGTTTAATATGTGCTATTAGCATCTTGATAGACCTCGAATGTTCCTTAATGTATTTTTTGTGGGTTGTATTCACATGATCCAACAAATAATTAAAAAAAACTTAAAGCACATGAACATATTTAGTTCTAGTTGAATCAGACTTTCAGTAGACCTAAAGTGCTGCTTTTCTCTGGATATTAGTTCCACCCATTGTAATGCAAAACATTATTGATTGATTTCTCCGTCATTTCCTAACTATTATGGTTGTAAGGCCGTCAGCCCAGCTCCTGAAGTCCTTATAATGAAAGAGTCTCCCAAGATACCTCCAGAAAGAACACAGTACTACAATGTTTAGAGGGTTTAAGTACATGCATGATGATGGGTGGGTAACTGGATCGCTTTCTTGTGTCATCACATGGTATGATGCTGATTAAGAGTATTGGCAGTCAGCAGTCAAAATTCTCCTCCAAGTATGGCAATCACACTGTATTTGCACTAGGAAATGTTAGCTTTTGCTCTCCCAGCACTGGTGGTACTGCATGACGGGGGAAGTCCATGTCCAGATATGACAAAATTGGTGAAAAGAAAGAAATGTACAAAAATTATACCCCTAATTATTTACTTCCACCAGAAATAGTTTGGCCTTCCCTATAGACTCTGAGAATTCTCTTTTTTTCTTGAATTCTCCATTAGAAACCAAGATTATTGTATTGACTTCAAATCAACTATTTTTTGTTCTTATACCTGAAAGCTTGTTGACTTTCTGAAAAGCTGAATGGCTTTATGTCCAGTGTTATGGAATGATAACACAAGGTTAAGGAGATTTCCAAATGTCTGTTCACTGAAACCAGCCAATCTCGACAGCCAGATTAATCACTGAGGCTGAAAAACCAATCCTCTGTGGGAGAGAACCGCAAGTATGAAGGCCTCTCTGTCTGTGATTATTTATTCATTTTGTTTGATTCAGAGCAATGTTCCTCTGCCGGATTACGCCGTCTCCTCTCTCTCTCTAGCAAACACGCTGGCACCATGCCCTCTGTTTAAGATATCAAAGATCCTGCTCATCTCTGCGCACACAGCCTTTCCTTCAGGGAGTTTCACTAAACAAAATAAAGAAAAAAATGCACATGGATTCATTCACTATGGGACACAGAGAGAGAGAGAGAGTTACGGAATGAATCCGCTGCTCCGGCTCCGTCTCTGATCTCAGTGTGAGGGTCTCAGGAGGACAGTGCTTGGGAAATGGACTATAAAACATCAATGGAGACGACTCACAGTACACTAAACACACTGTGTATATTTCAACCACTTCATCGTGTGCACTGTCACCATTAGACAGAAATGACATTATGTAGAGTGTATATAATGAATGTTTTGATTGCAGGAGGCCATGGCTATTTCATCAGCACAAACAAAGAGGACTATCAAATAATGTGTGCATTTTTATGCAGCCATAGAACACTCAGTATAAACTAAAAATAAATTAATTCTGTGGAGATAGAGTAGAATCAACATATATATGGAATTTTCCCAGCAGATTCATTTGCTATGTCGGAAAATACTTTCATTTTGTCAAACCCTTAAGTATATTGTAGACTTGTACCTGTTATTTTTAAAGAAACATCCCTTATCAACCCCAAAGTACCATTTAAAATTCTAAAATCAGCAGACATATTAATAAGGAGAAAATAAACCCATCAGTGCAGACAGAGCAGACAACAATAGCTGCAGACCCTGAGGCAATACCGCACTGGCTCTCTAATTTCCCCACTAAACCGGAAAATAACACTTTCCTGTCTTCAGATAGATTACCTGTCTGAGCATTAAGACCACATTAAGACCACAAGAGGCAGCCAGTCCATCTCTTAAAAGGTGCCCCATCCTCTGGCCCTGGAAAACCACAGTGCAATTACATCTGCCTGTTAAAAGCCAGAGAGAGAGAGAGAGAGGAAGAGGAAGAGAGAGAGAGAGATAGACTAAGTGTCAAAAACAGTGAAATTACTGATGAAATTCTGTCAAGTACAGTTGCCGTTAATATTAATGTAGAACATGGCATTTATGATTCCTATTTTTTGTTTTCTGTTCAGGAACAATATCATTTGTTTACATGGTTTCATCACATGACTTTGATGAAGTCACAAATGAACTGAAACTTTGGATATCAAATACATACAGTACACACATATATACAGTACACATTACATGAGTTTTGGAAGAAAATTACAGCCACTACTACTTTTATAGAAAAATGTAATAAAATTAAAAGCCAAGTCAAGACAGAGTGTAGGAACTCTAAATTCAAAAACTTTCGGTGGAATATGATACTATTTGTTTCATAACTGAAGATACTGAACTGAACAACTTATAAGGTATACCAGTGTGTAAGTGTATGGGAGAAAGAGAAACAGAGAGTGTCCGAATATTCAAATGAACGATGATTCAGTTAAGACTCTTGTTTCATTTGATCAAATTGCTTTTGGTACGCTAATCAGTTCCATTAAATTTCCCTCAGCAGGAATGTCCTCTGCTCCACTTGATTTCCCTGCTCCCTCCTTTCTTTAGTCTGTCATAACTGCAGTTCTGTTCAGCTCTTCTGTTGGCCCTCCAAAACATGTTTGATGGAGATAATTAAGAGCCCAGCTAATTCATGGGAGGGGGTTCCCACTACTTTTTCCTTTTTCAGTGATATTTGGACTCAGTTTGACAATCATTTTGGTTTTTAAAATTAAGAAAAATAGAAACTCTTACAGATCATTGACCTGCAACCCCATACCTAAATGAATAGTCAAGTGAATAATACATACAGAAGAGAGCAGAAATACAATCTAATGAATTATGAGCTGAAGAAGACATTTTTGTAATATTTTATATTGATTGTTTCTCACTCCTTGAAACAAATGAAGGTATTGTCAAAAGTATTTCCTTGTGTTTGTTCTCTTTAAACTGTTGTATTACTTCTACTGTAACTGTTTCTAGGGGTTAATGTGTTTGCCACCACATTATGTTATGTGTTTTTAAAATAATCTTTAAAAGAGTTAATTGACTCTCTGCAGTGCCTTTTTAAGTAATTTATTCTTTTCAACTCCTTTCCACTCACATCTTCACTGTTCCCTCTTTCTGTCGTTCTCTTCTCCTCCACCAATCTGTCATTGCTGTAATCAACACAATGGAGGAGTCTGTGGCCACGCTGCCCCGGCCTGGCAGGCTCCTGGCCCCCTGCGCAGCTTAAGAGCAGGGCAGATGTGCCAAATGATGAATCATCACATTTATAAAATATTAAAAAGGGAAAAGGCAAGAGACGAGATTCTTATTCAATGCTGCTTTGAATAATGGCCTGTGTAACAATGTGCTTGCCATTTGTTACTCTCTTGTCTCATTCTTTTAACAGGCAGAGATTACTGACCAGTTATAATAGCCTGTTGGCTCAAGTGGCTAGTTTCAGGTCCAGCGTTCTAGTGAATGACCACTTTGAGGGTAACTTTATATTACAAAGTAGAATCAATGCATGCTTTTATCTAATGTGATATTTCCACTTCTTCTGATTGCTTATGCTCGTTGTCTCTCTTTAATTCAGTCTGCCTTTCTACATTTCCTCTTTCTATTTTTTTCTTGATTACCCTATCTATCTATCTATCTATCTATCTATCTATCTATCTATCTATCTATCTAGATCTTTCTTTGTCTTTCTTTCTTTATCTTCTTTGACCCACCTCCCATTCGCCACTCCAGCACCCAATCTATCAAAATCTGCCCTCTTGTCCACTATGGCCACCAGCTGGTACTGGCCGCAAAACAGACTGCCCTAGTATGTGAGGGCACACGTGTGTGAGTGGATGACTGGGCGGTACTGTGGGCTGCTATCACACAGTCTAATTGACCCCCTGGTGTGTAGGGGGAGAGGCCAGCAGACGTGTGGTCCACACTCTCTAATTGACCCTCCAGGTACCTCTCCTTACAGCAGTAAATGAACCCCGGGTAAATAATGGAGGCTTTGATTAATAGCTGGCAGTTTGGGGTAGATCACCTGCAGAGCAGGAGGGAGGGTGGAGGAGTCTTCCTTAAACAGCTTCTTAACCAAGGAGCACATCCACAGAGAGGCCAAAACTGATCGATTTATCATGACAACTCAGATTATGGAGTGTTGTAATTATAGTACTCTGACCATATGGCCTCTGTGTATAGTTACGAAAATAATAATAATAATAATAATAATAATACCATAATATGCCAAGGAATTAAGGGATTATACATTATATGAGATATTATTTGAAAGTACCAGCAATTTTTTTCTTTATCTTTATTGTAGATTTTTATGATGGTTCAATTGTTCTTTCACCCCCATCGCTCAGACAACCATACAGAATTAAAATTATATATGTATATGTGTGTGTCCAATACTAGGGTAACTATGTTAACAAATATGTATGTGTGTATATATATATATATATATATATATATATATACATTTGTGTGTATATACATATATGTGTATGTATGTATGTATGTATGTATATATGTTTTATGCTTAGCACTTTATAAATCATATAAAAATAAAGTTCATGAATTAAAACAATTTTTCATCAGTTTTTTTAAGAGCCAGGAAGAAACCAGAAACTCACACAGAGTGCTCCTTGATATTAGCGTGCAGTGGATTTTTTCTCATCTATTAGCCTTCTGCTGCATCACAGAATGAGATGTACCTTTGGCTCACACAGGCCATTAGCAAGAGAGTCTGTGCATTAACATATTAGAATGGAAAAATGCATTTTTGAAAAAGCCAATGAGGCGCATTATCATTCCTGTCTGCAGTTTAAGAGTTCAATATCTGGCAGAAGAGTTAGTAAATGAAAACATTATTTCTTAGCATTATATAACCCTTTGAGATGAAAGTGTCAACAGGCCTGTGGAGCAGTAAGGCTTACAGTGCCATTCACTTCACAGACAGCTTTCATTAAAAAAATGCTTTCCTCCTGTAAGCATGATCTTTCGCTAATGGAAATAGCCTGTGTGTGTGTGTGTGTGTGTGTGTGTGTGTGTGTGTGTGTGTGTGGGTGTGTGGGCCAAGTAACTGCAGATACTCAACCTGCACATTGCCAGCACCAGGAAAAAAATCATGAACAGTACAGAGATAATTATTATGTTTCTCAACAAAAGTAGGGGATACATGTGCTTTGTCACATAATAGTTCATTAGGGTTGCTGCATCTCTGTAGACTACCAAGTACAATACGCATTTTTTGATGCATGATTTGAAAGACTGGGGAAGCTTTACAGAAATCATGCTGACAGAAATCACATTCAAGCTAATAAGATGCACTGTAGCATGCAACTGAATCTGCATTCCAAATGATCAGTTCAGAATGCATATGACTGCATTGTTGGGGTAGATTACGTGTAGATTTCTTATGTGATGTCAAGTTCATGACTTTCATTGTTATGTCTACTCTATTTATCTTTTAAATAAAATAAATAAAGATAGGGAAATGAGGAATAAAAAGATACAACAGGAAGAGGATTAAAGGAGTAAAGGAGAAAAGAATGGGTGAAACTGGGCAAACTTAAAAGGTTGGTTTGGGTGGTATAAAGACAGAATCAAAGGAAGAGTGAATGCAAGAAAGAAAAAAGTCCAAACAAGAATTTAATGAGTAGAAAGTAAAGATGAGGCGAAGGGAGCAAAAGAGAGGGAAGAAGTGTAGAGAAGCAGAGAAGTGAAAACAGAACTTCAACCAAATAAAAGGACTAAAATAAGATGCCAGGGAAGAACTGTGAAGGGAGTAAGTGAACCAAGGTAGAACGATGTATGAAGAGAAACTTGCCATGGTTAGTGTGTCAAAGCGGGAGAGAAAAGGGTGCTGTGTGCAGAAGAGATGCGATGAGCTGGTGCTGTGGACTGGTCGGAGAAAACACAGGGGAACATGGAAGAAATACTAGAAAGACTGTTGGGAAAAGTTGGGATACTGGGGTGCCAGCTTTTGAGATCCGACTCAGAGAGGGGGGAAGTCCTTGGTTCACAGACATACCCACTGTCCAACCTGAAGGGATGGTCCAAGCTGAGACTATTGGTGAGCATCCAACTGTTGTCATCATTTGGCTGGGTGATGGGCAACATACATATCAGCTACTGGACACCCCTGCCCCCTCCTCCAGGTCATCAAACAAGGGAGGAGGGAAAGCACTGTGGCTTTCAAAAGGGGACATCTGTATGGCTGAGCGGTGTAAGGTGTTATGAGCATACTCGACCCACACCAGACAGCCAGACCAGACCATGAGGAATGACTGGCCAACGCCAGACATTGCAGTGTCCACTTGAGGTACTGTTTGACCCTCTCAGTCTGGCCATTAGATTGAGGATGTAACCCTAATGAAAGACTGACTGACACGAATTAGGTGAAAGAAGGCCCCCCAGAACCTTGAGGTAAGCTGGGAACAATGGTCCAAGACCACATCATGAGGGAACTAGCGAAGCTGGACAACACACTGTACAATTAATTCTGCTATATCCTTGGTGGATGGAAGTTTAGGTATGGACATTAGATGACTAGATGGCTTTGGAAAACCCACCAAGTACTGTGGTGTTACCACAGGATGTGTGGGACCAAGGTCTGGTCCATATGAGCAGTGGGTGATGCAGCCCTGTAGGTGTGCAATGGGGCTCAATGTTCTAGCAACACATCATGCAGGTGCTGATGTAAGCCTCAATGTTCCCCTGGCCTGCCCTCATCTGTCTGTGGGAGTGAGCCTAGTCCTCCTTACCTGCATGGGTTCCTCATAGGTGGAGTCTCAGAGTCTGGAAGATTGTAGCTTGTAGCTCCTAAATTTTCCATCCCTGGAGTCGAGCAATAATCTTGCTGAAGAGAGTGATAAGGGCCACCTGGTTCTGCCAGAGATTTTGCGTGGCCTACTCATCTTTTACATCCTCTGACAGTCCTTGAAAGAAGACCATCGGCAGTGCCTCTAGGTTCCATTCACTCAGAGTGACCAGCAAAAGAAAGTCTGTGGCATACTTCTTGAGCCATGGCAGAGATTGAACAGCTTACTCGCTGCTTCTTGACCTTTCAATGATTGGCCAAATACACACCCCTGTACAGTTAAGAAGGAGTTAAATAATGAGGGTGATAATGACAGTAAGTGAGGACAGTTGGAAATAATAAGGTAAGTTGAGAAAAGGCAGCTGCCTGTGTTACAACTAGTAGGAATGTGACAGACATTTCCAGTCTGCTATGTTTGATGATCCACAACAGCATGGTCAACAGCATGGTCAAGTACAGCATTTTAAACTGGAAATCAAATGTTATATTGTGTTTCTAAACAAAGTCATATCTTTTTTTTCATCATCCTGGGTTGGCAGTCACTGGATGTGATAAAGCCTGCACCACTTACTATAGCTTAAACATGAAGAGCCAAAGTCATTGAGGAATAGTGCACCCAAGAGCTGAGCTCATAAATGCAACTGGTTAGCTAGGTTTTTGCATCTCCTTACTCACACATGCATCAGTGACTGCTATGGCAGCCTATGTGGAGATGAGAGCAAATGCAACTACAATCTAACCTTAAGCAAATTAGGTGATTTATTTACATAGATCAGATTAGATATGATCATCTACACACTAAAGTACCATCTAGTAAGTGTCACAAAGACGTTAGGTTCTTCATGTGCTGACTTAAATAGATTTCTGGCTTATTTATGTCTATGTTAGATCGGATGATGAGAATGAAGCCTGCAGGAGAGTGTGATGCATGTGGTTCTATTTGCACTGCATTGGTCATCACTCATTTGAAGCCCATTTGTCTCAATAGATCCCCTTTGACCTGGGAGGGAATAGTGATAAAAGGACCTTTCATTACATTGGCCAATAAAAGCAATGGCTGAACTCCCAAGAGAGAGAAAGAATCAATGACTAGCGCTTTGGTAGGCCCATATGAAGAACAAGGATGACCACATGGGAGCCAGAAATGAAACTAAATGAATGATGTATAATGTAAAAATAGTCTTTTTTTACCTTTAGTTTAAAGTATTCTTCTTATATTGTTAAATGGAATAAATTAGGCATTTGTGTTCAAAAGTACCAGAAGTGCAGTATTTCCAAAAACTGAGACAAAGCATCTATGATGTAGTTGAAACTTTATTGATGTCTACTTCTTCAGCACTACAATCATAAACAGTGTATAGAACCAGTGTATAGTAAAGAGTTTTATCAAAGGTTCTTGGCTTGCACATAAAGTTTTAGGAACCATTAACTATATTGTGGAGGTTCTTTAAACTTTAAAGGTTATTTACACTCAGACATAGTAATGGATCATCACAGAATCATCAACTGAATAATAACATGGGTGTTCCTTCTATGGCATTGCTCCAAAGAGCCTTTTTTGCACCTTTTGTTTTTAAGAGTATACATGCAGTACTATGCAGTATACTGTGACATAATTCTCTTAATGAATCAATCATAATCATACAGACGCATGTGATATGCATATTAAAACATTTTTTAGAGTCTGAGCCAAGTCAAACAATGGAGATTATACACAAAGAATGTTATGTGTAATTACACAAAGAGCATTGAGTATTTCATATAACTGTTAATCTCTCATAATCCCACCTTTCATGATCTGGTAATACATGTGAAGACACTACAGCACATTTAATAACAAAATGTGATTTGCAAACCAATAAAGGCAAATTGAACCAAACTTTCATGAGTGTTGTCTTCTGTTGTCTTACAAGACTTCTCAAGCAGCATTAAAAGTAGAAGGTAGACTGATTTACAACTCATTGTACTGACTATATGGATCAATTATATCAAAAATATTATTAGCGAGTCTAGATAATGTTATGTTCTTTCATTTTCTTTCATATCATACAAACTACCACAGGCTTTCTGTCATAACACACACATACACACACACACACAGTCCATAACTGATTAGCAGCGAGGAAGGCCATTTCCTCCCTGCGGCTGCTAAAATATTAATCAAGCACACAGAGGAGCATGCTGGAGTTCCCAGTGAGGATGTTGTCTAATGGTAATACATGAGGCTGGCAGAGAGGGAGGCGCCGCCTCTCTAATAGCCTCCAAAAGAGAGGGGTGGAAAGGGGGAGGGTTGCAAGTGACAGGGCCGTCACAAGGGAAAGATAGAGAGAGAGAAAGAGATAGCCTCAATGAAAGATGTGATGGTGTGCTTTCTTCCTTAGAGAAGGACTTCCAAAGTTACATCTTAAACATAACAGTGGCCTTGTCATGTCTATTTATAATCCTTAAATTCATACCTCAGTCACTACTGACTTCTCTTATTTTTCCACTCTGCCCTGTTTTCATATATATATATATATATATGTACCTACATATACACTGCCCTCCATAATTATTGACACCCCTGGTTAAGATGTGTTCTTCAGCTTCTAATAAATTCAGTTTTGTTCTAAATAATATAGGACCACAATGAAAAGTGGGGAAAAAATTCCACATTAAGAAATAATTCTTTTACATTAAATCATGTGTGCCACAAATATTAGCACCCCTGATGGTAGTACTTTGTACAACCCCCTTTTGCTAACAAAACCGCACCTAAACCTCTCCCATAATGTTTCACAAGATGGTAGAATACAGAAATGGGGATCTTCGACCATTCCTCTTTGCACAATCTCTCTAAATCATCCAGCGACCCGGGTCCTCTATTCTGCACTCTCCTCTTCAGCTCACTCCTCAGGTTTTCAGTGGGGTTGAGGTCTGGGGACTGAGAAGGCCATGGGAGGAGCTTGATTCTGTGTTGTGAACCATTTCTGTGTAGATTTGGCCACATGTTTAGGGTCATTACCTTGCTGAAAGACCCAGTGACGACCCATCTTCAGCTTTCGGGCAGAGGCCACCAGATTTTGCTTTAAAATGTCCTGG
>JBBPCY010000019.1:8036077-8052848 GCA_037974405.1 Brachyalestes nurse | reverse complement strand
AGAATTCAAATGAGCCATTTTAATCTAGATTAATCTAGATTAACTCCAAGATTACAGTGAGATTAATCTAGATTAAATATATATATATATACACACACACACAGATCAGCCATTACATAAAATCACCTGCCTAGTTTTCCTTGTGTGTGTGTGTCCCTCAATGCATGTACTGCACAAAACCACAGGAATTGTACTGTTGCATCTGGCACTAAGATTTTAGCAGCAGATTCTGCAAGTCCTGTAAGTTGCAAGGTGTTCAGTTCAGTCTAGTATGTAAAGTAAGATTGAAATTTGAAGGCCAAGTCAACACATTCAACTTTGTATGTTCCTCAAACCATTCCTGGAAAAAATATGTGCAGTGTGGCATCACTTCTCCAGGCAAGTGTCCCACACACACCTGGCTGC
This sequence comes from Brachyalestes nurse, assembly GCA_037974405.1. Classification (NCBI taxonomy): domain Eukaryota; kingdom Metazoa; phylum Chordata; class Actinopteri; order Characiformes; family Alestidae; genus Brachyalestes; species Brachyalestes nurse. Next base: position 8,052,443 of record JBBPCY010000019.1, on the reverse strand, counting down.
TCACATGATGTAAAAGAAAATGTGATTCTTCAAGCCAGGGCGCCTTTTCCATTGCTCCATGGTCCAGTTCTGGTCCTCACATGCTGATTGTAGGGATGAACAGGGGTCAGTATGGGTACTCTGACCAGTCTGCAACTACACTAAGTTGTGATGCTCTGTGTGCTCATAAATTTGTGGTACAGTTCCCTGGGATTGAACCTGGCAGGCTAACTTTTGCTGCCCACATGCATCAGTGAGCCTTGGGCACTCACAAATTTCACTGGTTCGCTCTATATTTAATTGGACTATTTTTGGTGAGTACTCATTTTGAAGATGCCCTGATCTAGTCGTTTAGTTTTTTTAAATCTGGCCTTTGTCAAAGTCGATCAGATCTTTACACTTGCTCAGTCATGAGGCTCATCTATTAAAAGTCAGTGTCTGGCTTTGTATTGGGTTATTTGCTAAAGGACTCACTGCAACACAAAGTAAACATTGCTACTTCTTTCTTTTCAGAAAAACTACTAAGAAGAAGGGTTCTGCATTCAAAATGTATGATACTGGTGACAAGAATTCTTGTCTTCTCTCACTGTTTCATAGTTGTTTGGAAATGATTGCCTTCTATAAACAAACTATGTTTCTTGGTTGAAGAATTGTTCATTGCAATTTTTGTAAGTAGCCATAAACTGATTTATTTATTATCTGTGGATACTATCATCATTTATGTTTTCATTGTCCTAAAAAAGCAATAAACCCTCTTGAGACCATGCATTACAATGACTTTATGCAGGATAAAGGGGTCTTACAACACCAAGTATCGCTTGGCCTCTCATGGCTTTTTTCTTGTCTCATGTAGTTTTAGTGACTGAGTATGTCCAAGTTTTGAAAGTTCAGATTTTGTGCACAAGGGAGAAAGAAAACTGTTACTTAACACAGACAAAATTGAATAATATTTCAGTTCTGTTGGGTATCACTGATAACAGCCAATCACTGCCTTGTGGTTTCATTTTCAGCAGAAGCAGCACAGCAGGGAGCCAGGTGTGAAGTTTGAGCTGTATCGCTAAAGCTCAGCGTCTCAGGTGCCAAGCCAGTCTAAAGCTGGCTGCCTGCCACCTGCAGTGACTGGAACCTGAACCTCCTCCTCTGCTCCAACCAGGCAATGGAGCAAGTTCAGGACATGCTTAAAAGCTTTATTTCTGATTATCCTTTAGTGCCACTGGTGTGAATAGGGCCTACAAACTCATATAGACAGTGTTAAGTATGAGCATGTAAGAATTATGTCCATTCACCAGTTGCCAGAACACATTGTGAAGGCCAAAGAGTTTGCAAAAAACCCTCAAGCTGTGTTGTGGTTTAGAGGATTCTTGACATGTACACTTTTAAAAGGTGCCAGTAAGATTTCTTTAGAGTGATGCCACTTTTGCTCCCAAAATGAACCTTTTAAATTTCAAAGGCATCCTACACTCAAGGGTTCCATATAAGTGGAAGGTTTGTTCTTTAACCATAGATATCAGACAAGAACACCAGTTTTTTTAGCATCCCCTATTTTTTAAGTGTCAATCTGAAGCTAGTTACTTTGCCCTTAGACTAACAGGTATGAATATCAAAATGTTCTGCCAATTTCAAGTTTTTTCTTAAGCAGTTTGCATTGGACTGAATAGATCTTACTTGTGAAATTCAGTAACAAAATTTGTGGGCCGACTTCAGGTTTTACAGGAGCTCAGGAATTTCTTCCACATTTGAACCCAATTTGAACACTCCTACTATTTCCTAAAGCTCCGTTGGAGACAATTAGATGAAGTCAAGCCAGACAAGTCTGTGACTTCTGTCTTCTGTGCTGCCAATAAATAGATGCATTAAACACTGCTGTACCTGAGCTCTTTACCTGACACTGAAAATAATATTTGAGTAATTGTATTTTGTTACTATACTTAAGTATTAGTTTGGATTATTTGTACTTTACTCCCCGTTTAATTCTACCTATAAGAGAAAAACTGAATTCATATGAAATGGTCCACAACTACACTAAGTAATTACCGCACCACCAAAGAACACTTTAAATATAGCTGATACTTTATCATGTCATATTCTTATGTTAAAGTGATAATTTTATCTTCATTCAAAGGCAAATATTTTTGAAGTTCCGCATTAAATGCTTTTACTTGGTTGAAAAAGACACACTGACGAGCCACAACATTAAAACCAGAGATAGGGAGATCCCAGTATGCAATAGATAGTACTTACCAAAAGTGGTTAAAGGGGACATATTATGCAAAACTCACTTTGTTAAAAAACAAGTTATAATAGATCTATGGGCTATACAAAACATGTTCATGAAGTTCTTTGCACAAAATCACTGTCACACAAAGAGATATCACCAGATTTATTACTGACAGTTTCAGTCCCTTTCAAAACGAGCTGTTTCAGGGCTCTATCCCTTTCATGCAAATAAGCTGTTGCTGGCCATGCCCTACCCATCCCATGTTTATGAAATGAAACGAAATGAACAAGCTAGTTCATACTTAACTGCGATAGAAACACAAAAGTCATTATTTGAAAGTACTTACATCTCCCTCATCTGCTGACATACAGATCCCCCCACACTGCTGAAGTTAGCTGATTAATCACTGCTCCTTATTCACAGCTCCTAATTCGAAGTTTCCGTTCCACCTTGAATACTTAAGGTGGAACTTTTTAAGGTGGAACGAAACCGATAGTTGCTGGGACACGGTCATCGAAAATTAAATGAAAGCCACGCAGTTCTTCTGTTTTCTTTGTCTGGGAGAAAGTGGAGGGCTTTGTCCTGTTCTTTGCAGCAACAACACAACACTTCATGAGTGACCTGCCTCTGCCTGTAGCCGTAACGCTCTCGCTAAGCTCGTAAAACCAGCAGACAAAATGGCAGATCTTCAGCTAATCTAGTGGCCGGGGTCTTGACAGATGAGGGGCGGTTCTATGCAAATTGGCCCATTGTTACGTCACTATGAGCCCTCCGTCCAAACGGCTCATTTTGAAAGGGCCTGAAACTGTGAATAATAAACCTGGTGATATCTCTTTATATGAGAGTGAATTTGTGCTAAGAACTTCATAAATATGTTTTGTATAGCCCATAGACCTATTATAACTAAAGTGAGTTTTGCATAATATGTCCCCTTTAAAGGAAGGACAACCTGTGATCTGGCAACAGGGTTAGTGGTGCTGATGTGCATAGGAGCTATCCTGTCTAGCCTGATCCCACAGAATAGCTACTGCTGTAAAACACATACCATGGGCATGTGAGCAAAGGAATTGGACTTTGAAGCAATGGAAGAATGTGGCCTAGTTTGATGAATCACGTTTCAGGTAATGAAAGGTCTTTGAAAAGTTGTGTCTAAACTCATAAAGTTGTGTACTACTTTGCTTGTAGACTATGCTAAAGACAAAACTAAACAATTCATAATACCCATTTCATTTACTGAGTAAGTCAAAGTAAAACTTTAAGCATATTGTCATCACAAGAGGCAAGACACAAATGCAGGGTGCAAAAAGGAGACATGTTTATTCTCAGGTTGCAGGTGGTAAGAAACAGAAACTCAAATCCGAATGGCTACATTTGTTTCCAAGGGTCGTGGCAAAATTGGAAAAAGTCCAGCAAATCAATCCAAAGAGCGAACAGAACAAAAGGGACAAGACAAGAATTAGAGTAGGGAGAAACAAAAGAACCAAAACCATGATATCCAAAAATAAACAACCGGAATGTATGTAAGGGAATCCACTGGCAATACTTTGCGAATTTATACATGAAAACAAAAGTGTATTTATACCAGAAGAGTAAAATTCACATGAACTGCATCTAGGGGACTTTGCAATGATAAGGTGAGGATTCTTGGAACAGGGCTTGATTCAGTGTTAAGAGGAATAGAGTCCTAATGAGAACTGATGCATATAGTTGTTGTCTGAAAAATACCAAATTCAAAAAAGGATTTTTACAGGATACGGGTGAAAAAGCTTTCTCAGTCATCATAAGTCAATATAATCAAATTCTGCCCAGTTGTCAGCCTTTTCAAGATGCAAAAAAAGGATATGCCAGGTTTTGTGAATGAAAGTAACAAACGTAATGTGATATCTACAGCTGAAGTCACTCAGAGATAAAGCAAAAGTGAGAGGCATGAAATAGGTCTATAAATGCCATAGCATGTCTGCCATTGTGTTGCTTTGCCTAATGTAAACCAATAAACCTGGCTAACCTTGCAGCTTCAGTCGATGCTTATTTAGAATACCATTGATTAACAGTTCTGATTATTGATTATGTTGTGCTGCTTGAGGAATTCCAATGGGTTCTGATCAGAGGATGGCCTGGAGCAGATTGTGCTTCCACTCATGACAACAGTTTAGACATTCAGAAGAACCGAAACATACCACACCTTTTTCTAGACAAACGCTGTTAAGGCAATAATCCAAGCCATTATATTATACAGAAATATGCTATATACTGAGAAGTGTTACAGAAAGAGTTACTGAATCCTCTTAGTTATGGCGATCATTTCTTCTAAACATGAGATTTATCTTATTTTTTAAACTTATATTTTAAAACTACAGGCAGAGACACCCGTCATCATTTTCCACCAACATAAGGAAGGTTATGTTCATGGTATATAAAAGTTGTGTGAGTGTGATTAAATTATTCTGAGTAAGTAATGTCCAATATGTCCACAGTTGGTTGTGTTTAGGAGGAGAGATATGGTCATAGCTCTGTGTTGACATACTGAGCCGTTGAGTCGCCTGAAACACAGATTTAAATTACTGTGCCATCTGTTCCCACCGGGAGCCTCGTAGCCATTTTAAAATTTAAACATGAACGTGTGCTGCTACCCACCCCAGGCTCCCCTTCATCAGCATACTAAAACAATAATAAACACTCTCCTCCTCCACGCTTTTCACCCCTTCATTTTTTGAGTTTACAAACAAGAGGAGAGCCAGACTGCTCTCGTACAAACATCAAATCCCACAGGAGCGTTCCTTTGCATCAAAGGGGTCCCATGAAAAGCACTGGGGTCCTCCGTGAAACACGTAAATGTTCTATAGAGTCCCTGAAAAATATCTTTTTTAGAATTTAGTGCAAAATTGAAGTTTAAGTTTACATCACATCATTATTGTAAGCAGGCAATATCCCACATCAGAGCAGAAAATGGGCTTGTGAAAATGGAGCGAAGGACAATTTTTTGTGAACAGCCACGGAGCTAAAAAATGAAATGGAGAAAAATGCATTGAATTTAATCTACGCCCCTAAGTGAAGGACCAACATGGAGGTTCTCTGAGGTCATGTGGCAGGACTGTAAAATGTGATCGTAAAAGAGTTATAGTATTGCCATTTTCAAAAACAGGAAAAGTCAATTCATGTCATCAATAATTCTGTATAACGATTACCCCTGCTCTATGCCTTCAGCTTTATGATCTTCTCTGTACTCACAAACACACAGTTACCACAGCGAGCTCTGGACACCAGTATGTATTAAACTGACAAAAATGTTGTTCTTGTTCAAAAATAAAAAGTTGCTCCAAAAATATTCTTAACTTTCACAGTTTTACAGCAATAAATATAAAGAAGATGTATACAGTGGCTGTTTTCAGTGTGTAAAAATTAAAAATGAGAAACAAATGAAAATTCTTGTTTTTATTGTTTGTTTGAGCAATGAGGTGTTCCAGAAAAAACAATATTGGATAAGATGCAAATTTATATTTTAGGCTTAACAAAAGTTTTTTTTTAATCTAGTGGATGAAAAGGTCCTAAAAGTGTCAAAGCAAAGATGCGTTTTGTGAATTTTGATTCTTAGAATTATGAATTTTGATTCTAACGCAAAGCTCAAATCTGCAAAATGTGTAAATATAAAAAAATCACAACCAACCGGAGTCCTAGAGTGAGATGCCCACCTCTGTAACCTGATTGAATGCGTAAGCTACTCTGGATAAGAGCATCTGGCAGATGCCGCAAATGAAAGAAAATTGCTTGTGACAAGTGGTACTAACAACAAGCATCCTTATATGTACCTCAATATTTTTTAGTGCTGCCAAAAAACGTCAGTCATGGTAACTAATTATTTACAGAAGTAAAGAAAAAAAGCTTGTAAAAAGGGGTTCTATAGAAACTACTGGGGCATCTACTGACCAGTGCAACCGCACAGCAAATGTCTCTAACTATAAAGGAGACGAGGGTGTTGTGTGTATCCCCCACCAGCGAAGAGCTCCCACCTCAGACCTCAGCCATGCCAATGAATAATGTAATGAGCAGGCCGGTGTGATGTGTGCAGTCAGCACACTCGGCCGCTGCTGTCGAGCTGTGCACTTTGACTGGGGAGGCCGCTTCCGTAATGAACCAGCGATGGAGAGTTATCGAGTAAGATATCTGAGATGGGGCCCTCACAAGTCCAAGGTCAACTCCTCTGCCCTCCACCCTCAAAACGACATCACACTGGACACTGGATTCAAAAAAGACACTGGCCATACACACCAGCTGCACCACTGTACCAAAGTTTGCATGTCCTCATTCAGTGTTGTGCACGAACACTGAACACGTTCCTATTTTTTGTGAACGCTGAACTGAACAAATCAGTTCACAAATTCTGAACGTGGACATGAGTGACGTTCCCTCTCACGAGACTGAACGCAGTTCACGTTTCACGTTTGCTGATTACAGGCTAGCATGGTTGGACACCTCTGCAGAAGGCAGTTAGTTTAAACATTTGAGTCAGTTTTTTTAAGAAATAGTTGTAGATTTAGATGGGAACACAACACGTTTTGTTTACTTTTAGTTATGTTCTTTTCTGAGCACTTAAACGATATTGTCTGAATGTTGCATTTTGTTTACATTTTGTGTTAATATTGTCTGAATAAAATTTCCATACACAGTATCCCTGCACCTGTTTTTTTTTTCGCTTTCAGCATAACATGATGCGTTGCGTATGTGGTAAGATCTATTCTCAACCTCAAAATGGGTTTTTAATGTAGCTTATGTCTGTGATTGTTCAGTGACAGACAGAATGACAGATAGAAGGAGAAGAGTGAATGAGGTTCAGATAGGACGTTGTATTGAAAAGGTAAAAAACCCCAAAAAACTAATGAATGAACTTGTTCATTTTTTTAGCTGTGAACTTGGTTAAAAAAATAAAAAAATAACTATGAACATGAACTAGTTCATTTTTATTTGAATGAACTGAACTTTGAACTAGTCCTTTTTAAGTATGAACAGGCATAACACTGTCCTCATTGTTTTAAATAGTACTGTGGTATTAAGAGCGTTTTGGGATTGTGATTCATCCGTGCTTTTTAAGCATTAATACATTCCATTCATAATTACATTCATTATATCATTAATTACGTAATTAATAAAATTTGCGTTGGGTTTATAAATAGATTTGAGTCTATACTTTCATATGTTTTGATAGAAAACATTATTATAATGCATATTTACATGTAATGTGTAATTATATTTTTTATTATTTAAAATGTCAGTAAATCTTTCAATGTCACATTGATTGAAAGTTTAGAACCCTCACTCTTCTCCTCTTATTTCCATGAGATATAATTCATTTCAAATGACATTATATGTTTTTGCAGTTGCCAACTGCATCATCTAAGAGTAAAATAAGTGAATCACATCAGGAAAAGGCTAAAAAGCTGGAAGATCCAGTGTCAGAGTAACACTTAATCCTGCCTCACATTACGGTCTAATGTATCACATGGTCTGTTGTTTGTCTTGGCCCAAAAGTGTATTTACAATAAATATGTCAGGCTGTTGGTGAAATAGGAGTGATGTGATAACTATATTACACAGGCTTATGAAAAGCAGGGGCTGTTATTTGTCCATTTCCCAAAGCAATCGATGCCATCTCCGTCCACCTATCACATGTCAATGGACTCTAGGGAGGGGGGAAAGAAAACAAGCGTGGTTAAGGCCTGAATGACCAGTCACCACTCTGACCACACCCCCTCCCTCACGTTGATGGGTTGTGTCTGAATGTCCAAAACAAATGGCCATATAGATGTACGTTACAGTGTGTTATACTGTATCTGAAAATAAACAAGTAAAGAATGATAATAATAAAATTAAATTGGTTAGTTATGATGGCAAATAATTTGCACTCATGCCTTTTTTCCGGATTGCGTAAGATGAGTATATAAGGCACTTTGGTGGATGCCGTATGCTCTCTTTGACAGGCCACTGTATCATATACAAAGGTCTTTGAGCTGCAGCCTGGCCTATGGAGTCCAGCAAAAGACAAATCTCTTGATGAACCTGAAATCAATGTACTCTCAAATATTCATGTCTGTCCCACGCTCTCGCTGTGCCATATCAATTACCCCCAATCCCTTTCACCAGCTGGGGGAGGGCCTACATATCGACACTTAGGCCCTCACAATAAACTTTATTGACAATTGAAGCCTTGGGAAGTACTAGGCCTGAATTGTAAGATGTGGTCCATAAGACATAATTTAGCTTTAAGAAACAATTGCAACAAAAACGCAACTAACAAACAATTAGATGAGTTTATCTGCATCATAAAAAAGCAGTACCCGAATTCTAGTTTAAATTACATTAATAAAATATTTTTAGATGGTAGTGTAACTCTGAGCAGGGCCTAATTGATGGAGAGGCCACAGGAGGTAGGGATCAAGCAGGAATACAAAATGAAAAGAAAGGACAATGGATTTCTTGTCTTGTGAGATGTACTAGTAAACATCTGTCTACTTCTGAAAGTGCCATTTAATGGCTATTGATGGCAGCTTTCATGCAAATTTCTCTGAATTTCGGCCAAATCAATGCATTGACACTTATTTGATCAAATCCTGATCCGTTCTGTGAAAATGAGCTTTGCATGTTTTTGTCCTCTTTGACTAATGAGGGCAGATTCAAAACTATTGTTAGCATTGGCTTTCTAAGGTTTTTTGAAGGAATAATTGATTATGCATTCATCACTCTGTTCGAGCACTATTGTGCATAATTTCGGTTTATTGAATTATCAGGTGTGCCCAAATTGTTAACTGGCCGCAGAGAGGTGAGACAGGATAAAGGATTCACCTTGAGATTCTTTGCTAATTACCATCATCACTGGTTGGATGAAAATGTGTGCCCTTTTCTCTTATTCTTAAACGATCTATCTGTATCTCTTTCATGCATCATCATACCACCAGCAGGCCAGAATCTAGTGAAGACGGAACACACAGTCTGAAAAGGGCACAGCCAGAAACATTAGGAATAATTAGAAGAAGATGTCTAAGATGCCATCCGCACAGGTGAACGATGATGTGGACGGAAACAGAACACCTGCATCTATTACACGTCTCCTCTTAGATATTGAAATGTATCTGTTTGAAAATGAAACCTGGATATATAGATATATAGATATATTTGATATTTAAAGGTAGAATTAGCACACTAGGCACATCCACGTGATTCTAGTACATATGGAATGTTTTTTTTATGTTTAATGATTACAGTTTTTACATTTTAGTGCTTTTTTACTTTATGTACACCATAGATCACATCCATGTGTAAGTAAGGTGGATTTTCTGCTTGTGTCATTATTAGCCATGTACTTCTGCAAACTTTATAATGATGTTACAGCATGCAAAAGCAGGGGCTCCACGGGAAACAGACATCCTCTACATATTATATGCATACTCTTAGCGGAGGTCTAAGTCCATTCATGAAGTGTTTATTCTCTTTCCATATTTTATAACAACACTAGGCACGTGAGAAGAGAAAACGCCGGTTTTAAAATTCCATCTGGAGTTGAAACGGCCGTGGCTTGATGAAATGAATCCCTTCATTTGCATTTTGTATAATTCATAATGTGCACTAATTTTAAATGCTGGAGGAAAACAAAAGACAGAGGGCCCTCCATCTTTCCTCTCCCATTCTCTCAGCCTAGCCGAATGTAACTTTGATAAATTGAAGGTGTACAAATTAAAAGGCGAGAGGAACATTCCAATTCTATAAAAAGAAAAGCGCAGAAACAAACAAAACATCTAATGTGAGCCTCACACAAAGGACTGCAGTGCCCGTACAAGCTGGAGTAAATCTACAGCACCCTCTGCTGGAAAAAGCCTCATTTTGTTCTGTTTCCGAAGCCCATTAAAGCAATAGCCTGATAATGTTCTGCGCATTCAGCACAAAAGCCACATTGAAGTGCAATCAGCGCAAACTACAGACTCTCCAGACTGTCCTTATTAACCAAACAGCCATATAATGATCAAACTTTACTGGATCAATGCCATTGTAATCACGTCTCTATTGTCCCTATAATGTATTAATTACTGGCCTAATTGATAAAAATGCAGTGTAGTATGTCTTTAGCTCCAACAGCACTTCAGCATGCAATCCATGGCCTTTTCTTTAAGATATTATTTTTTTCTTTCCTCATTCACATGTCTTTAAGACTTAATATTTTTCTGAAAATTGCTTTTATGACTTATTCCTGTGCCAGAAAAAGAATATACGATATATTGTATTAGCGTGTGTTGTGCCTTTACACTACGACACTTCTAAAGTTGAACAAGTTTATTGCACAAATTAGGCCAGGGCTTACACAACAGCATGCTCTTGCTCGGCTGCATAAATGGGAACAGGCCCTCTTTCTTTAGTCTGTGGCTCTGGGTAGAAGATCCTGTGGCTTCCTGCATGCTGGATGATGACAGGCTGGAGAGCCGCTGAGTGAGCCAGCAAAGAGGGGACCGAGCCAGGGCACGTTCTTCTCCTCTTCCCTCCTCTCTCCTCCTGTAATCTGCTGGCTTCTGGAGCAGACCCGGCCTGCTGCTGCTGCTTTACACACATCCCAGCCTGGAGAACTTATGGACATCCTGATAACAGCAGCTCTGTCACACTCTTGGGCTCATGACTTAGATTACACTCATCTTTAACTGGTATAAAACCTTTATCAATGTTTGGAGGCCCCTAAAGACTTTAAAGGCCTTTTCCAACTTGTCATGCATCCCATTAGAAAAATCGATGATTTAAATAAACATTCACTGCAAGTTTTTTTTTCGAAAAACCCAAACTTTTCTTTTTTGCTCCCCATCTTATTTTTTTTATTTCCTATTTTACCATCCCTGAAAACGTTATTATTGAAGACATCATTGTGCAACCACAGACAGGGATAAATCAAGTGGACCCATAATATCCCATATATACCTTCTCCTCACCACGCTCAATGCTCAGCTAGATCTGAGATCCTTCCGAATGTCTCATTTCAGAAATGAGTACATCACAACACAAAGGAGAATTCACAGTGATTTTAAAATAAAGGTTTATATCCAGTTCTTCTCTTCAGTGTATGCTTCTATGAAAAACCATTCATTTTTACAGTATTTTTATATTACATTGAGATTTTATGTACATTTAAACAGCTTTTGACACACATCATTAGCAAAAATGGTTCTTTAATAAAGACAAATAAACACTGTTCTTCTATGGCTTCTCTCTATTTGGCAGCTTTGTTTTGAGTGTACAGCTGAGAATGAGAAAAATGCTTTCAAAAAGCAAAATGTTTGAGGGAATAAATGAAATTAGTTTGCTCTTGATGTGCGGAGGTCCTGGAAGTAACCCCAGCTTCCTCTGCAGCCTGAATACAGATCGGCTTAACCAGCCTTGAGATGATTGTCAGACTGAGGCCATGAAAAATAATCCACAGAAGTTTTTAGACTTTTACACATCCGCGAAACACTCCGAAAGCTTCTAACCCTCCCCACCACCACAACCACCAACCCATTCTTCTTTGTGTTTTTCAATTAAACCACTCCCCCGGATTCAAAGGCAGCCAGATCTAATACAGCTTTGATCTCGTAACCATAGGACAGACATGTAAATAGAGGTTCGCTTTTTGGGTGAGAAAAGAGCCCGTAATTCCACAGCGATGGGGCATCTCTTTTCACTGAACTGGAACTTAAAAGTGCTCGAGCCTGGTGGTGAAGAGGCGGCAAACGCAAATAATCTCCCTCTCCAACAGAAGCCTTTGAATTGCGCATGGCCTGACAGTTTTCTTTCATTCTGTTTCAGTCCCACACCTAGCGTTCTCTCCCCCCAAAAAACGATTAATCAAGTCTCTCTATATGAATGCACCGAGGGAGAAAAGACACATGCTCATCAAAAGAGGGAATGTAATAAGTTGAAGGGTAATGAGTGGAGACAGGCAAATCGCAGGTAACGTTATGCCTAATAGCACCAGAGGACTTTGAACCAGAGAAGTGTGCGTTTGCACAACTTTTACATTTTTCATTTCCATTTTGTTCGTGGCAGAAGTTTGTTGCTGGCTAAAAAGTATTTTGAAGTAAAGTATGTAAATGTTTGTTTCATAAACTATAGCAAAAATTACACAAAGGTTGAGGAGGACACAAGGTGACAGGTCTGTAAGCCAGTAAAGAACACGAAATGAGCCAAGAATAAGCCACTTACACACAGTTTTAGCTTTTCTCTTCTGATGATAACACGGCATAGAAATGTAGTCTAAAGCTGAGTTGGGGTACTCTGGATTATCTGAGTGTTCTAATGTGAGCATTTATTGTGGCCTAGTCTCAGACACATTGTCCACAGTGGTACACCATCTGGTATTTATTGTAAACTAAAGTACTGTTCAGAAAAGGTAAGGGTTGTATCAATCGTGGCATCACATTTTAAAACGTACCTGTTTTCTTTCAAGAACTTCATGGCTGGCAGATGGAGTTTCAATACTTTTTTTTTTGTTTATCACTTTTGTTTCTCAGTAGTCTGTTTTTGTTGTAACACTGTTCTGACAATCATGGAACCCTATACATCATTTAGAAACAACTGTTTGTGTTCGGTCATTTTTAATGCCAGTCAAGTGGTCCCTTCCTGTTAAAGAAGGAGGTCCTTGGCCAAGTCAAGTAGGCAAAAGTCTTGTGAGGCTAGGAGCAGGCCTGGTGGGGAGGGAGGGTGGCATGTCATAGAATGGGTGGCTTCATATTGGAGACACTAAGTTCCTTCTTCTGGGATTAAAGAGAGCTAAACCAAACATATAAGCACACACACATCAAGGATCACACAACCCATTAGAACAATGGTGACACCTCAGAATCCTGGCCAGTTCTTTCATCCTGTGCCAAACTGGAACCTCGAGCACAAGCGCTCTTCTGTTGCAGAGGCTCCATTAGAGTCTGCTCACTGCATGAGCTCTCTCAACACAACCTGCGGAGTGAAGAGTGTTTGCAAGCCCTGAATGAGACATTCCCCATCTCCTTTCTTCCTCTTATTTAAAACCTCCCTCCCTCTCTCTCTCTCTCTCTCTCTCTCTCTCTCTCTCTCTTTCTCTCTCTCTCGCACCCTTCTCTCATTAGAAATAAATCAAATCCCCACAATAAGAAAGAAAAGACTACAGGAGAGACACTACAATTTTGGCCTGCAGCTCTTTCCTAGCAGATCTAAATCCCTTGATGTCTCACCAGGGAGCTGAACCAATAACCAAGTGCTTTCTGCTGCAGAAAACTCTTAAATGTTTGTGATACCTGCTTGAAAATTTTGATTTGACAGTTGACCACACACTTACTTCTGGTTACACTGCAGTGAAACCGGCAAAGAACAAGGATAACATTTAGCCACTAAGCAAAAAACAGATACCAGTAATGAGCTGCCATTAACTGAGATGTAATATGAGAATTTAGGGAATTGCTGTTGAAGTTCCACAGTAATTCTCAGTGCTTTTTTTATTTCTTTTTTTTTCCATTTCTTCTTTAGCGTAAGCTGAAAGTTGAAACTGTTTCTCTCAAGACCCAAAAGAAATGGCTCAGTGGTATCCCAATTTCCTTTCACTAATAACTCCCAACGGTGAAGCAGTTTTCAAGAGCATTTGTCAAAATGTTGGTTTCTAAGCGCAATAGCTAGTTCACTCCCTTTCTCCAGTGTTTTTTTTAATTTTCGCTTTTTTCTTCCTCCTTTTTGAAAACATGCACCGTATGGACATGCAGATGAAAGACATGCAGCAGAGCATGAAAATGACTTAATTAGCACTAATCGCTTTTGATGGAACGCATTTCCACTATTTGCCTCAATTAGGTATGGTTAATTTCTCTTAATTTTTTCCCCGGCAACTGCACAGCAATCTGTAGCAGGTGGGATTATTGACATACTGTATGTTTCTCTGAATGGAGGGATTTAATTGTACACTATTCGCATTCTCTCAGGGCTATCAAAGATGACTCAAAGCACTTGGCTTATAGTGCAAGTGGTGAATTGACTTTGCCTCTTCAGTCCCCATGGTTAGTTAAAGCACATTACAAGGACACTGTTCTAGAGCCAGTGCATTAGGCTCCATCACAGACATTGCCTTCTTGTTGTGTAGTAGTGGGCAGTAGTGGGCAGAACCAAGCACATCTCTAAATCCAAGGCAAAAGTCTGATTCATTCATTTGTGCTGACAAGGCAGATGTGACCGCAACACAATACTCTTCTCAAAATTATATGGATTTCAAACTCTTCTACTTTTAATCAGAGAGTTTAACAACACAGTCGGTGCATATATAAAGGACATTTTTAGACAATGAAGGATAAGCACATGTATTGTAGCTAAGTAGCCTAATGCAGTGCAACAAGAACAGACAAGGACAGGGCACCATAGCCTCCGGACCATTATAGGCTTCCAATGAAATACTGTACATAACTCAGTCAGTCAATCTCGTTAAAGAAATAGTGAATCAATGGTATTAACAAATCATTAATTCCCCACTCAATTGAAAAGTGATGGTCATTCGTGAGGTATCAATGTGATTTACAACAGCTATTCCTGCTCTGTCAAGTCCGGTCACTATAAGACCAGCAAATCAATGGTAGCAGTTACTAGTACAGCTATTCTTCACATTTAACCTCAATAAATGTTTTATTAAAGAGAGAGAGCAGAAAGAGAGTGAGAAAGAAAGGGAGAGAGAGAAAGAGAGACAAGGCAGAATTGTTGCTCTACATGTATGCCCTTCTTTAAAAATCAGACTTTCGAAAACAAAAGTTCAGTTGCTGTTTTGTTTGTTTGTTAGTTTGTTCAGAAACTGAGATTTATCTGACAGGAGCATGTGAATTATTACTGTGCGTGTTCTAGTTCATTGATTTTAAAGCATTGACTTTTTCCTGAAGCATCTAACCTTCTGGCAAACAGTCTGGATTACTCTGGTTACTCTTACAGACAGTAATGATAATACAGGACAGCAGCAATGTTATCTTTTCCTAGGGCAGGATTCTTCCGCTTCCATCCTGCAGGGCCAATATCCAGTGCAATTCAAGCACATTTAATAAATCTAGCAGCTAATGGATGAGTTGCATCAGGTGAGTCTATTGTAAGCAGTAAAGTTACCAAACTGTTCTGCACGTTGGTACTCTGGTGCTGGAACTGAAGGCTCTTGCTTTTTGGCCACAGCTAGTTTCTTTGAGCTGATGATTGTCTGAAATTGGTCTGACAATATCCCAAGCCCACAACTAACTACATGTAAAACAATGTTTTGCATTGCATTAAAGAGGGGTTTATAAATTCGTCTCAAACTATGACCAACTGTTTATTTTTCCCTGTGCATTATCTTCAGTTCTGTTGGTCCACCACTCCATTCTTCCCAACCAGGCAAACAAGCAGGTGGCAGAGTGCCTGGAATTCATATATTGGCTTCAGATAAAATGCAAAACCCTTCCAATAAACATGCTTCAATATTAATTCCCGCCCTCCCGTCTGGAGCCTGGACTGGTTGGAGACCAATGTCTGAACAAGGGTCGCAGGCCGCATCATCCGTTATCGATCATTTAACATGTGTGGAGGGGAAAGGAGGCACAAATAAAAGAGGGCAGACAGTCCCTCAGATGCAGCAGCTGAAGTCACAGGCCAGTGAATTAGAGGACATCAGCCATGCTTCATAGCTTGTTTGTGCTTTAGAAAAGACAATTCCCTTATGCTAATGTTAGTACAACATGAATTTCCCTCAAGGCTACACTGGGGCTTTTTATTTTTATTACCTTAGTGCTATAGGGGCCCAAAGGCCAAGGCAGGGAACCATTTGCAGGTGGGCTTGCTGAATATATAGCCTCATAAAAGTCAGTCTGCCATGCCTGCCCAAGCACAATTACAAATGGCATTATGTAAACTGATGTGTGTTCCTACAGTAATAGCATTACCTTTACATCCCCCATAGCACGCTTGGCAAAGCCAAAACAGACTGGCCCTTCCACCAACCTGCACATCCAGCTGTGACAAACCTAGAAGTATAGCCTTTTATTTACAGACACTCGTGCATTAGTGTTCATTTAAGATCATCAGTTCAATGGTAGTAATAATAGCAACAATTCCTTTGTTTTTATTATTGGCTACATTGTAGATTAATAGTGAAAACATCACCTATTGCTCTGATGACAGCTTTGCACACTCTTGGCATTT
>JBBPCY010000019.1:8014549-8030853 GCA_037974405.1 Brachyalestes nurse | reverse complement strand
AGAACCATTAGTATCATGCAACAGAAAAATAATAGTTAGATAAATCATCTAATTAGTCATTAGAATAGTCGACTATTTGATAAAATAATCGCCGGAATAATCGTTTTAAAAATAATCGCTTACCCCCAGCCCTAATCAAAATCTTGAGAAAAACCTGCTGCCCACTTTAAGAAAATTTTCAATGGGAGGAGCACTCTCCTTTCAACAGGACAGTGACCTAAAACACACAGAACAATTGACCACACAGTGAATGAAGGAGAAAAAGGTAAATGTCTTCACTTGGCCAAGTCAGAGCCCAGACTTAAACCTTATAGAAAAGCTGTGGATTGACTTGAAGATTGCAGTTCTCCAATGGTCGCAATCCAATTTGACTGCGCTTGAACAGCTCTGTAAAGAAGAGTGAGCAAACATTGCATAGTCTTTAGGTGCAAAGTTGGTAGAGAAGTATCCCAACAGTCTCAAGGCAGTAATTAAAGCAAATGGTGGTTTCCCAAAGTACTGATTCAGGGGGTGTGATCCTTTATCCTTTATCCTTTATTTTCTTAACTGATTCTTTCCTATCTTTCAAGAATGTTCCAAGTTCCATTTACTGAACACAGGTGGTAAAATCTTGTTTTTGTGTTTCTTTAATTTAGGCTGCAATGCAAAAAAAAAGTGAATATTTTAAATAAAGGTGATTATTTTCTGTACTAATTGTAAATGCAAAATAAGCTGAAGGAACATTTTGAGGAGAATGAAATTTTCTGTTTGCAGATATGTTCTACCAGAAATGCCCTGCAGCTCCAAAAGCCACTGAAAGCCAGTCTTGGATACCTCCATCCAAAAAGCCATTCAGCCTTTGTATTGATCCTTGCACACTCTTAACCACAACCAATTCCACAATAAACCATTTACAGTCTCCTTACGCTGTCAGGCCAGCTATAGGGCTAAATAGCATTGGTCTTCATGCTGGAACACCAAGCCTGCAGGGATGTGTGTTTTAGCCTAATGAAATGGTATCTGTATAGACAATAATCCCTATAACTGGATTGAGATGGGACACCCATGTCAATACAAGCAAATGGGATTGCTAGCTCTTCCCCTCCCATCGTTTGCTAAGCCCAGCTTCTTAAATGGCTCTCCCGACTCAAAACCAAAGAATGGTTAGAGGGGGGTATCAATTTTCTCCAGCAACCAGATTAAAAGATTTAAGCTCCCCTGAAGTTCTTCTGAAGTTTTACATTAATGTGCAGCAGATGCACCCAAATGGGAATGTTCCAAGGTAGTGGCAAAGAATCGCTGCATCAGCGATTGGGAGCCAAGCATAAAATAGAAGAGGATCCTGTAAATATCTAGCCACTTAATTAAGGTTGGCCACAAAACATTTAGCCATCCCCTCTGCTACCCGGGTAATCTTAGCGATGCTGCAGTGTCAGGTTAAGATATTGCGGTTCAAATCACAAAAAATGCAGGGCAGCTTTTATGAACCGTAAAATAAGCCGGTGGGAGCTATTCTACTGATCCAACATGCTGAGTGTGCTTGTAAAAAAGATGTTCACCGACATTGTAGAATCATCAATGAAATCACAAGAAAGTTTTAAATAAAATGTCAATTTTTGGCAAGTTAGGAGAAAATTTACTTTATTTGGCCGGTTCTGAAAACCCTTGAAAAACTCTTGAAATTTTCTTCAGGTTTCTACACACACTGACTGTAGAGTGGCTCGATTCTATTCAGGAATTTCACTTCTCAATACTCCTAAAAAGTATTTTTATCTGCCAACTTTATGTGGGATGTGAGTGAACAAAAACCAACCACTATAAAACCACTGGAGATCTGTGACTTTTCAAATGTAAAACAACTTCATACAGTGTACAGAAGTGAAGATAAGGTGAGAACCATTCTGCATTTATCCCATGAGTCATTATGTCAGCCAGGTCATGAAGCCCAGAAATACAAAGGAGTATGGGTGTATGTGTGTGTGTGTGTGTGGAGGGGGGCACAATGAGCGAGAGAGGACTAAAATGACTGTCTGTATGAAAGGTAAGACAGGACAGCCTATTCACATCCTGTGCTCTCTAAAAATAGCCTAATGCACAGGATTAGCATCGGAGCAGGAAGCAGACAGAAAAGGCAGCCATTGCAGCATGCAGACGTCATCTTATCCGCCCAACCCATTATCTACTTCAGGCCCAGACTCATTCACAAAACGCCATCCATCCATACACCTAATACCACCCACAAAACATAGTGAAGATCCTGTTTAATAGCTGATATTTATAGATACTGACCACTTTCGTAGAGCCAAACAAAAGAAACATTACATTTTTCACCTGAAAGGTTCCCAGAAGAAGCCTTACATTGATAAAACCGTTACCTTATTTAAAGATTACTTCAACTTTTAAAAGGTTCTCTATAATCCCAGGTCTCCTTTTAAGGCAACCAAATGAGTTGTGTGACACAATTCAGATCAGTGCTTAATATTGACTTGCTCATTAAGAATAACACTAAACACAGCTAATCTATGGAATTCCTATTATAGAGCTGGACCACATTGGTACTCTATCTAGAGACAGAACTGAGAAAAAGGAGTACAGGGGATGGTGGTAGGGTGTGAATACTTAATCATAGGAAATGAAAGATTACAACATTTAAGATGATTTCACTAGCCAGGATCATTTTCTGCAGCCCAGATCCAGTCCTGCAAGGGTGAGAGAGATTGCAGTGTGCAGAATGCCATGCACCTGAGTTTAGGATGTTCTGCTCCCTCACCTTCTGAGGGCCTAATCGCCAATTATGACTCCATTAGTTGGGCCTGGCAGCTCATTTGCTCTGAAGGCAGCTAGTGTGGCCTGAGGCACTGGACCTTTTGCTCTCTGGTGTTCTGCCTCACTGCTCGCTTCTCCACGTGGCTGTCAGCCTTTGTCTCACTAGTCCTATCCACGAGAGTCTCGTTTCCACGGAAACTGCGGTTCGGCCCTCATAGCTACCGGAGAAGCCCTGAGAAGGCAGCCTGGACCAAGAGTCTCTGATGGGATCGCAGGGTGTTTAAATGATGAGTCTGTTGACCGGATTGTTAGACAGTTCATTAAATGACAGTTTCTGCAGTAAGCAGAGCCCAGCCAACAAGGCACAGGCCTTGTTAGCTGAACTGGAAAATGTCTATCAAGGGAATGAAGGCCTTTGCTTTTGAAAAGATGAGTTCAGGGAATGAGAGAAAGCAGAGGAGTATTCCATAGAGGGATGTCACATTTAAACATATATGCAGCATTATCTTATGGTACTCTGACTTGTATCCCCAAAGCTCAGAGGAACTTGTTAAGACCCACTCCCACCCTTCTAGCTGACACCGCATTGCCTGGTCTTGGTCAAAAGTTCATGGGATGTATACTGTATGTAGCCGAGACAGAACCAAAAACTTTAGGGAAGAACCGCCATATGATGTGACAGAAGACAATGTGGATGGATAGCAAAACATCAGCATTAAAAAAGAACTTAGCAAAATATCTCAAGTCTCTCTCTCTCTCTCTCTCTCTCTCTCTCTCTCTCTCTCCCCAAGACTGTGCAAAGTGTGTCATCAGAGCAATAGATGATGTTTTCAATATTATGAATGAATTATTGAATGAGAAGGTGTGTCCAAACTTTTGACTATATATATATAGATAGATAGATAGATAGAGAGAGAGAGAGAGAGAGAGAGAGAGAGAGAGAGAGAGAGAGAGAGAGAGAGAGAGAGAGAGAGAGAGAGAGAGAACAAAGAGAAGTAACTAAAAATAAAAATTTTCTTAAGAAAAATTGAAAAAATTGATTTATAGGTTTATGGGTTTATTTGATAAGTACGTTCATTCTACTAGCAATATTTAAATTTATAGTGTCTTACCAGAAGATTTCTGTTAGAGAAATGCTATTCCAGTATGTAGCAATTACATTGTTATTGTGCGTGGAAACATGGTTGTGGTGAAATCTGTTGATTGTCTACAGAGTCATTGTGTAAGCTAGGGATGACTGTTTAGCTCCTAAGCACCTCAAGCAAACAGTTGCTTTTGTTATTGGAAAGTCCCAGATGCATTTCATCTTTGTGTCCTCCTCAGTGAGTCAGCTCTGTACCAAAAAATACTTGGTGAATTCCCTTTTCTCCCTGTGTCCTCCTCTCCTGTCTGTTCACAGTATGCTTGTTTTTGCCACCCTTTTTTAATCCCGATGGACACACATGCAACCAATTTAAACACCTTAATATCTTTGCAACCAAAAAAAAAAATTAACGTCACTGTTCAACACAGACATTTGTTGTCCTAACTGTATTATGAAGTTCCATATATGTCCTACTGCAATCAAATGTAGAGGAAAATATACCTTTTGATTGAAATACAAGGTGGGATATTACAACAGACATGGATAGTAAATTAGTTTGACATATTTCAACAATAAAATAAACAAAAGGTCTGTAGATTGCTTCTATATTACATGTGCAGTACTATGTGTGCCCGTTGTAAGACTAATTGAGTCTGAAACTTGAGGGAAGTTCTTGAGGTTTCAGATTTAGTGTGTGTGATTAAAGTTGTCCCTTCTTTTACCTTGCTGATGCTTATTCATATGAATAGAGAAGTGTGTTTTAAGTGTAGATCTATTCTCTGTTGTTGTTCTAAGTTAACAGGAGCCAATTACAGTATGTCACATTCAGGTCGTCACATTTCAGAGCCCTTGAGTTTGTTTACAGTGTAAGGGGTTTGAGTACTGAGTGGGTGGTGGAAATGGAACTGGGCCAGGGGATCTCCGAGACCAAAGTTACCCCGTCAGTGACACCATCTTAAGCCACAGGTGCAGTGTGCAGCCCCTCCCTCGCTGCAGCACAGCGAATAATCTGGAGCAAGTGTGCCCAATATGCACTGGTCAGCAAGTGTTCAAATTTTCCTTCTTTTCTGCTAATCAGATTCCCACGGGCAGAAAGAAAGTGTAAGGTGCTGGGAATGAGGAGAATGTGTTAAGGAACGAGACACAAAGCTTTAAAAGTTCAAGAGAAATACAAGAAGAAAGAAATGTGTAGTGCTTCATACAAGTCCTCTTGCCAAAGTGAGTGGGACCAGGTCTCAGGTTCCACACTCTGGTGCTTTCCTTGGAGTTCTCCCAAGGCTTTAACTTGACTGTCCTTTCAGAGGGCCTGGCCCTCCAGCTTCCTGTTTCTCTGGTAGATCTTGGCATTGTCCCACTCACCTTTTTTTCATTTGTTCAAGTTTTTTTTTCTCTTTCTTTTCCGAATGTCTGAAGGAGACTTTTCTTGATAGCTCAGGTAAATATGCCAAGCAGCTGAGCAAACAAAACCAAGCACCACTGTGACTTTGCTGAGAAATGGCGAGAGAAGGAAAGGGGGACCGAACCAGAGAAGAAAAAAAAAATGAAGCATGAACAGCAGGGGAGAGTGGTTGTGTGGAGGAGTGCGAAGCTGGAGGTCAGAACTGAGGGTCTCACAAGTTGCTGTGGTCAGCGTGGAGTTGAACTTGGCTGGCAGACACTCTGGCCTGGTAGACGTGACTTTGGTGATGGCATAAACAGTGCCAGACAAAATGAAGGAAACTACCACAAACCTCCTGTAAGCTGGAACATAACGTAGGTCTTCCAAAGATGACAAGTCAGAGCAGATTGATTACAAAATGCCAACCTTAACCATGAGGGCCAGATTGCCAGTAAAGATGTCTGAAATCCACAGTGTACTGGCAGAAGAATAATATGAAAGATGTAGCTCTCCTCCATTTTATAAGGCAGCTTGAACAGCACTTTGCAGATTGGAAACTGGCAATAACACGTTACAGTCAACTCCTGAAATTTGCAGCAGTTATGTTCCAAGAGCACCTGTGAATTGTGAAAAACCTATAAATTGTGCACATAAATGCCTGTTTCTAACCCTAAATAAGCCCACAAATATGCTCCCAAAACACTAAATTTCATTTTAAAGCTTAATACATTAGCCTTAAAAAGTGTAAAGGTAAACTCGAGATAGCTCCACACAGGAAGCTGTTCTGATGCAGGAATGCACTTCTGAGTACAGGAATTTTTCACCATCCCAAGATGCGCTTTCATATACAGTTGCTTCTCTCTGAGACTGCTTCTCAGTTGTTCTCTCAGCAGTACTAAAAAATTGATACTGTTATATTTTATATGGACATTAAGCTGAAATTACATTAATATTTATGTTACAAAATTAGTACATATTTTTCTTAATAATTTTCTTTCTATATTTCATTCTTTCTATATATATCATAATTTAAAAATGCATGAAAAAGTATATATTGCCTCAAAAAAGCAGGAAAAGATAAATGTAACATACAAACATACAAATTACACAATTTTAAATGAAAAGATATTCAAAATCCCTGATAGTAGTGTCACAAAAATTGCATTTGCTAAGATCACTACATTTCACTGCCTCCAGACTCTTATAGTTCATATTACTAATGATTAGTAAGTCAGTGTCCTCTCCATTCAGCCTACACCTCATCCTTCTCCTCCTTCCTCCTGCTCTAAGGCAAAGCGGGCTGTCCTCTAGATAAGTAAAGAGGCAAATCATGGGGGCCTGTGATCCATAATCCAGGTTGTTCCTCTGGAGGATGAGAAATTCCTCTTGTCTAGTGTGGAGCAAGTTATCTGGAAAGGACACATGTTGGGAAACATGTAACCAAATATCCTTTCAGTTTCCCAGAAAGCTGACCTTCAGCTGAGGGCGATACAGAACAAGACTGGTGCAAAATGAGGAGGAAAAGATAAAGTTAGAGGAAGAAGACGAAGAAGTGGCTGATGTGTAGCAACACAGGAGCTTATCTGATGACATTTCAAAGTTGGTTTGATTTTCAGTAGTCTAAAATTCCCATTTTCATGTATTGACTGTAGAATGTTGTTTGATAATTTCATCAGTCTTTGTTTTTTTAGCTGTTTCCATAACCAAAAGTGAAAGACCAGAGATACAGTAGAGAAGTGTCTAAGAAGGATCTGCAGCAGGCCAGCCAAGTGGTATTCATAGTAAAACATTATTATTCATTAGAACTTTTTAAATGATATCTGTGTGACTGAGGTTTTCCTGGGGCAGTGTGTATTAAAGTTCCAATAAAAAATGCAATAAAAGATTGTTTGAAACCTCTAAAACTAGGCTCTGCTACTTCCTGATAAACATCAGAACACCAAAGTGAAGCAATGGAATCTTTCTATGTGATAATGACCTGGTTCCTGAAAAAAGCTTAAAAAAGTAACTTAGTAACTTCTTTAGTCACTTCTAAAAGACGTTTTGAAAATTTGATATTATAGACATTATATGCATTTAGACATAACATTTTTTATGGCATTTGTCTGTATATTAATTTATGAACTCTGAGACTGAAAGTACATAAAACTGTCAATAGCAGGAGCTAATAAACCAGTGTTGCAAGGAACAAATGAGGTAACACTTCACAGTGCAGTTACTAAATAACCAAGTAATTATGCAAATATAAACCATATACAAAGTAATGATCTAAAATGATATTTTGTCATGCCTCATTAATAATCAATGAACATGAAAAGGAATGACTTGTTCTGTGAAGTAGCATTAGATAAAGTACATTCTTAGAATAAACAAACAGTTAAAACTAATACAGTAGCAACAAAATAATTTGCAACAACATATTAAATAACAATAATAACAAAAAGCATAGATCATTAACAAGCATGGTGAAAATTTAAGCACAGTGTGTCTTATACTGCTTCATGAATGAATAACAAACCCAAGTTTAGGGAAAACTAACAAATAAATATGCTAGAAAGTGTTTGTAGGTTTGTAAGCCCAGACTTCCAAAATTAAAATAACTGTATACACACATAGATCAACCAAAAAGCAATCATTCCCTTTCTTTTTCAGAAAGCAACAAATCATTCTAAACACCATAGTGTATAATTCATTGCTATATGAAGCGTGTCCTGATGTCAGTAATGTACTGATTCATTTTTGTAATGATGCAGGTGAAGATCTATGTGTAATAACCTTCTGGAGGTCTGCTTATGTATGCTTAATGCATGTAATCATGAGGAATTTATGTGGTCTGTCATTGATCTATTACTAATCTACTAGTATTCTGTAATGAACCCAACCTGAGCAATTTCATTAATGTTATGCATATTAGGCCACTCATGATGCATTATGGTTGTTACCATTTAGTTAATCTAACAGTTTTTTTCTCTTATATTTACTGGCAAGTACTGAAAGCTATCATGTTATTCATTCATGAAGCAGAATAACTAATAACTAACTAATCTACTAAATTTACTTTATATGATATTAACTATTGTCAGAATAAGTAAATCCTTCCCATGTTTGTCCATCAGTAATGAAGCGTTATTCATTGCTGTTAACTACTATATTCATTCATTTTTGTTCTTGTGTAGTTACGAGGCTACTAAGAAGCTGTATTGTACAATGTCATGACAAATACGTATTAGCTTACTCATTTAAAAATCATGTTAAGCTCTTTTCATCATTCTGAGCACATTGAATAAGTCTTATTTTTTCCGCTTCTTACTTATTATTTAAAAGTAATGAAAATGCATACGATTAAAATGCATAATTACTTTCAGACATGAGTCTGAAACCAAAATGGCTTTATATGTTAAAAAGAGTGCCTTCAAGGTTTTCCAACCATGGTGGATGTCAAAGATATTTTTTCAAGATATTTGCTGTGCAGTCTTATGACATCCACACAGTTTCTATAATTTTGTGTGTAGACATCCTAACATTTTTTATGGCCAATGAGAATGATTCCTTGCACCAGGTTTTCACCAGTATTCATTCTGGCCAAGGCATGCAGGCCATGCTTAGGGTTACAGCATGGTCAATCCTCCTGTGAGAGCTCTCTGATTTAATCAATCTCCACTCTATCTCCAGCCAAAATCAATCTCCCTCCACTAGCGTAGCCAGCATGGGATGCTTGGTTAAGCTGCAGGGATGCAGGCAGGACTGCCCCATGCCCACTGAGTGGTGGGGCAGGCCAACTAAACAGACACACTCTGAAATGGGGGCCTCCAACACACTCAGCCTTTGGATAAATGAATTGATGTTGATGAGCCCATCAATCAACACAGCGCTTGTCTTCAGCTTCCCTCCTTCGTTTGTTGATTTGGTAACAAACCTCTGGGAAGAGAGTTGTGGAATGTGGCCCCAAAAGGATGATCTCCTTGTGTTCAGTATCTGCTCAGCATGATATCCCTTATGATGACACACGTTGGAGGTACCAATAATGATTGTTCGTTGGGAAGGTATTGGAGAACCCCTTTAGATTGATAAAGAACCTTTAAGATAATGGTTATTTAATGAAATCAACTGAGACTGCTTAATGTGAAGGTTCTTTAGGAATCGGTGGTGGTTTTTATATGGCATGATTCTTTTACCTTTTAGTACCGTTATATTACATGAGCCTTGTTTTTTTTCCATGTTCTCTTGAATTTTGTCCTGTCCAATGACACCCATTAGTGGGAACTTCCCAGTCACATGTTTCTGGACTTTTGTAATGTTCT
Source organism: Brachyalestes nurse (assembly GCA_037974405.1). NCBI lineage: Eukaryota > Metazoa > Chordata > Actinopteri > Characiformes > Alestidae > Brachyalestes > Brachyalestes nurse. The sequence continues at coordinate 8,021,345 of JBBPCY010000019.1, read as the reverse complement.
GCCTTTTCCCCTGTTTTCTTGTCTATGTTCTTTTCCCCTGTTTTCTTGTCTATGTTCTTTTCCCCTGTTTTCTTGTCTATGTTCTTTTTCCCTGTTTTCTTGTCTGCAGCATGAGTTTTTGTTTTGATGTCATTCTCTGCCCTTGTCTCGCCTCCTTCTCAGTGTTTTCACCTGTGTCTTGTCCCTGTGTCATTCCTAGCCTGATTCCCTAGTTAGTATATATACCCCTGGGTCTGTGTTTGTTGACACACTGTTACTCAGTTTGGTTGTTGCTTATGTTAGTCCCACTATTTTGTTCCTGTGGTTTTCTGTTTGAGTTTTGTTCTTTGTGTGTGTTTCTGTTTGGCATCGGTCTGTCCTTGTTAATCTTTATACAGTTTTCATTCTGCTTTGTTTTGTTTGACCTTATTTTTATTTCGACATGTTGGTTCTGTATTCTGTTTATTTCTTTTATAATACTTTGTTCGTAACTGCATTCTGCTTTACACTTCTGTCTAATAGTTTCAAAAGAATCATAATATATATGTAATAAACAAAACTTGGCTAGGTGACCTTTGTTAGGCTGTGGTGCACCAGTGGTTTGGACAAAGGAGAGAGGCTAGACTGCAGGAGGGGAACAAGCTGCAGCACCTTCAGCGTGAACATGTGGTGAGTAAGAGTGTAAGGAGCGCCCAGCTGACAGACCTTGTCAGAGACTTACTAGGAAGCATGGTCTCTCTCCTAAAGAAACATTTTTGGCGGGGTTAGGGGGCTCAAGCTTGAGCCATCTCCTGGGCCCTCATCACTAGTAGCCCAGTCTCCTGGTCCCTCGTCGCTGGCAGCCCAGCCTCCTGGTCCCACACTGCCACCTAGCCAGCCTCCTGGTCCTGCATTGTTAGCCTTCCACTCCCCCAGTCCCTTGTCATCAGCCTCCCAGTGCCCTGTGTCCTCCTTGTGAGCATACCAGTCCCCTGGTTCCCCGTCACTGGTGTGGTCCCCTAAGGATGGCCTCTTAGTATGATGGCCAAGACCTCCTAGTGTCATGAATTGTCATTTTGTCACTGTTTGGCATCAGCTCAGGACATGTTTTAGTCCCCTATCTAATCATTACAATAGCATGTGCTTTCTACAAGTCACAAGAAGCCAGGCGCTCCATCTTTTTTACTCTGCTGCTAATGGTTAATGCACTTGGCGGAGAAGACTAACTGTTACATCAGATAACAGATGTCCATGCTATCTAGTATCACAGAGATGGGCCAACCTACTTTTCCTGAGAGACCAAAGCCAATTGTGTACTCTTGGACCACGAACGACTGTGGTATCACTGGGGACTGAACTCATGATCTCTCAATGATAGGGTCAACATTTAGACAGCTGCACCAGTCAGGAACCCCCAGGTACCTTTATTTGTAGGAGTGCTGAAAGTGAATAAAACTAGAGTAAGTTCCAATATCATTCGATAAGCAGTAATGATAATTTTATTTGTTCTCGCCATGTCTAAAAGAAGTGTCTGTTCATTTTCACCCTTAGAGGACTTAACAACCACCTGAAAAAATAAGGCCACACTTAATGAGTGCCTTAAGAGTTCTGTAAGTGGTTAGCATGGTCCATCTGCAGCCAGCTATGAGAAATGTGCTCTTGTTTCCAACACTCTCTCTCTCTCTCTCTCTCTCTCTCTCTCTCTCTCTGTGCATGTTTCTCTCATGCTGGGCCCTAGGTCTACTAAGAAGTGAATTTAAGATGAAAAAGGAGGTTCTTTCAGCTGTGTTACTACTGACAGTCTGTGGGACTGTTTTTCTATCCATCCATCCCTTGAGATTAGACAGTGTTGATAGAGAATGATATCTGGCCATGGGCCAAAGCAAATATGGCCTTGAATAGTCATCATATAAGCAGAAGCATGATTTAGACTTTCTTTGCAATCAGGGCGGGAGGATGAAAAAGTGAATAAGCAGAAGAAGACTCTTACCCAGGAAACTTTAATAGTGCTGCCATGTCACACAGGTTCTGGGCTGTGTTCCAAATCACACTAGAGACTTTATCTAGAAACAATAAGAGGCGTTGGGTGTGAACCATGCAGGAGCAGGGAGTGTTGGTCATAGATTATAGATGGCACTGGGTTCTTCATCTCTACAGAACATTTGTCACTTACATGTCTATTGAGCAAAATGATTTATATGATTGTGCAACTTCAGACACTGTGGAATGTTCTCACACCCTCAGCTGAATGAAGAATACCACCACACAAAACAATGCTAATAAATATGTAATCATGCGTCAGACACTTTTTAAGCATGACAAGCCACAAGATACCCTTACAGTGCCTTACTGTTTAAGTGGTACATCAAAATCAAGATTGTCCTGTGAAATTCTATTTTCAGTAGTATTTAATCTAAAGGATACCTACAAAGAGATTTAATGCATAAGCACTGAGCAACATATACAAAACAATACCGAACCACTTATGAACCACATGTTCACAAGATAAAATTAAATGTTTTAACATGTAACTGACATCAAATGGCTGCAATGGCCTTTAAACTGAAGTGATGGACATTTGTTACATCTGCGGCATTAATATTAAGTGACATTCTCAAGTAATGGAACTTGAGACAAAAACAACAAGCAAAGCACAGATCTATTTAAGAATACCACAGATTGTATCAGTTCTAAAAAATATGATGCCCTAAAACCTGGGGGATATTTTTCATGCTGTATCATTTTAGTTAAAGGAGCATCTTTTCTATTACTAATATGGTCTATTGTGTTCTTAACTGGACCTCTACCTAATAAGTTCTACATAAGGATGTTGTAAATACAATAAATGTATTTAAGAGGCTAATACTATCTTAAAATAATACAATGTACATACAGTGTATTTTATTATGAAGTCCCTATGTTGGTAGACCTCAGATATATGTATATCACTTTCCAGAAAGTGAATGAATTCACTGACAGAATCTTAACTGACTAAGAACACAACTAGTTAACAAATTGGTGATAATCAACTGATTAACATTAAATATATTGATTCATAGAAAAAATGAGTCTGCTTGTGCATGCTTGCAGTTATTAAAAATTCAGCACTGAAACAACACTGCCTGTAAGACCTCAAATTAAATCATGTTCAGTCAAATTTGTGAAGAATGTTACCTGAAGACAGCAGATAATGATTACTTCTCTCTGACCTTCTCTATGAACCTTATGTGATTGAGGAATTGACTTTGGAATGTACTTTTTTGCTCATATGTCACCAACGTGCAAACATTTACCCAGAAATGTGTGGGTAAAAGTGTATATGGTGGTTTTGCAAATACACTGTCCAAGTCTTGGTAAATGACACTGTCCAGTGTGCTTTCAAAACGTGTATGACTTACTGACAACTGAAGCAGACATCTGCTAAGGCAGGTGTGCCCTTGGAGCTGAGAGCAGATTGATGGGGTGCTTGTGCAGACTCCTTGGTTTGCAGCTGGGGGCATGTGTTGTTGAAGCCTGTGCTTGGATAGAGTGTCACTGGCACGCTTCAAGAGCCAGAGTTAAGGAATACCTGACAGAGTGGTTATGTCAAGGCCCTCATGTAGCTTAGATGGTGTCTTGCTCCCAAGGATATGGTTTGTTAATTACAGCTTTCAAACGCTGGGCTAGGCAATGGTTATGTGACTAAAAGTCATACATCTGATTTTGACCATCATCCCTTCATATAGGATTTTGGAGATGTTTTGATTTTTACCACTTACAACATACTAGTGCTTTTAGAAATATAATCCATGCTTGCATTTATTTTTCTGTTAAGGTATATCTTTTTATTAAAGGAATCCTTTTATTAAAGAGATAACCTGCATTCTCTTAATGTCCAACATTAAGTCACTTGCACATGCCATTCACTCTCTTGCTATGTGAGAAAACCTTACTAGCATGATTTAATCACTGATTAAATTAATTAGACGCATTCAATCCTAGAATTTGTGCACCTGCCTCATATTACATTTCATATTAATATGTCCATAATTTTTTATTTTCATTTGCAATCAGGTTTCTATCAGGAGTTATTGGGTGTTCATAATGTGACTGAATTTTTACATTTTTATATTTGGCAGATACTCTTGTCTCTTATATAGGGCAACTTGCAACCTACAATCATGTTACAGATGTAGTGTTAGAAGACTTGCCCAAGGACTCTTATTGGTGCAGTGTTGGGATTTGTGTGGTGTCACAACCTGCGTTATTTTGCCACCTTCTGCCTTTGTTTTTCTCTGTGCCATGTGGCCTTCTGTTTTGGGTTTCAGCTCCACATTAGTCCTCCCCCTTGATCAGGGTATTCACCTTTGTCTCATCCATGACTCCGCCCCTTCCCAGGTTCCCCATTCTGACCTGGTACATGTATCGTTGTCTGTGGGTCATTGTTTGTCAGTCCAGTTTGACCCTTCCCATGCATTTCCCTGCAGTTACACCCTGGATGTTCTCTTGTTGCCTTTAGCTAGTGATGCTAGTACTTTGTTGTCTTGTTCGCATTTGTTTTATATTCAATAAAGATTCTTCTCACAAGTACATCTGCCTCTACTCCCCCTATGCCTGCAAACATTACGTGTGGAAGGCAACTGTGTAAACCGCTACAGTACAATGACCGCTATACTTCTATACCTCTGTCTGATGATGAACTGAGTTCTTTATTATTTATTGCTTGTGTTGTGTTATGGTTTACAATGTTGTGTAAATCATTGAAGAATTGTTATTATTATTATTCATTTTATTTATTTAGAGGCGCCTTTCGAGGCACTCAAGGACAGCTTACATACAAGTAAAATAGATCATAAAATTGGGGGGGGGGGGGAGCTAAGGAAGACAAATAGAAAAACAAGAAATAAATATAAATGAGAGAACATGGCATATATGAAATCACAAAAGTGTAAGACGAATCAGTTCCTCTCAAAGTTTCTTTCATTTTTGACCACTGTTGCCTTTTTACTCAATGTAGATTTGAATTGTTGGACAGTTACTGGTAATGACACTAACTTGTATGTTTGAAAATAATTGTTCTTCAGCAGGTCTGCATGATTGGGGTGTTACCAGCACATATAATTTGCAATGGAATGATCAAAAATAATCTGACAAAAGCTCTGTTATTTTGAAGTCCTTTGTTAGGCTTCCAAACACTGCAGATCTTTATAATGTTTTCTTTAATTCAGTGGGACAATAACGATTACGTTCATGGCACATTACATGAAATCACATCCAATATTAACGCTAACAACCAGGCAGTCTCTTTAGGTGCATTTCTCCAGCTTTCACCATGGCGCTCAGTACCAAGGACTGTTTTGGTAGCTGAGCCAATTCCCTCTTAAAGAAAGCCTGAAGATATAAGATAAACAGAATTAAACTGAAGCTGTAGAAAGCGAGTGAAACTCTATAAAGTATAATTGTTAATTTGTAACTTGAGTCTGGGCTCTTGCTGTGGGTCTAAGGAGGACAGTGGTGCTCTAGCCTGCTGCCTTGCCTCTCTGTGGCCTAAGACACCAAGCCAAGAAACCCTGGCTGAGCTTCCAAGATCAGCCAAGCAATTTGTGGTGTGACCTTGAGTGAGCTGTATTCACCTCTCTTTCCAGTTCCTTCCCTTCCTATGTTCTCCTCATGGGATTCTGCATGTGCACTCAGTGCCAAGCCGCCATCAAGAAACATTCTTCACAGAGCACAGCGTTTACAGTGAAAGACTGACTGACATTCATCATGTTCTGACTCTTCTCCTCCTCCTCTTTCCTGTTATACTATTTTTCCCCTCTGCACTCGTTACATAACTGTCCCTCATTTCCATTCAAGGTTGTGAACCTTGGCTTTATGTTTGCAAGTTTAAAGAACTGGACTTATCTAAAACCATCAAAACACTTTTAAGCTGTATTGTCCCAATGCAGAATGGTAGCTTTTAGTTTTTATTGTTTGTTTGTTCTTTCATTCCAGTTAACTCTTAGAAGAAACAGATGTTTTTGTGTGCTATTGCAGCTGGTGATAGATACTGTTAAATAGCAGTACGTAATGCCAATAATATAAAAGCTGATCAGCTCATCTAACCTCCAAGTACTTCCACAAAAATAGCAAAACCACCAAACCCCTATAGGACAATGTGTTCTTACTGTGTTCTGTAATAATATACTCTGTTATTAGATAGGCTATCTGTTGCCACTAGTATCTACGCAGCAGAAATGTGATGAAGACAGATATGTGCTGATTCCCATTGTTTTCAGTAAGAAAAAGTATTGGCAATTCTAGACAACACTGACCAACTAGCTTTAGAGATGCTAAACGCACACCTTTGCAATAGGGAGGAGTGCAGTGCTGACCCATAAGGTTTATGCCATTTAAAAAAAAAAGTCACAGTACAATAGTTCTTTTTCTGTTTGCTAACATAACTATGGTATCACTTGAAAGTTTAGAATGCACATGCTTGACTGAATGTATTCAGTTGTTTCAACAGAACGGAACATACATTTGTTTTGTCCCAGTGGTCGCTATCAAAGAGGCTTGTAGGACAAAGCAATGCCCTGTACTTCACATAGTATGTTCTACAGACCCTTTCCAAAAAATTAGAATATCATGGAAAAGTTAATTTATTTCCATAATTCTATTCAAAATGTTACACTTTCATAGATTATAGATTCAAAGCCCACAACTTAAATGATTTCAAGTACTTATTTGCTTATTTGTACATAAAACCCACAAAAACAGGAATTCAAAAAATTAGAATACTCTGAAGACATCAACCCAACCTGGTTTGATGGCCATGCTATCACAGTGCTTGACTGGCCAGCCAACTCGCCGGACCTAA
>JBBPCY010000019.1:7993758-8013240 GCA_037974405.1 Brachyalestes nurse | reverse complement strand
TCTTTCTTTTTTCTGCAACAACTGAGAAGTAAATGGTGATGTCTTCACAGTATTCTAATTTTTTGAATTCCTGTTTTGGTGGGTTTTATGAGCTGGAAGCCCAAATTATGTACAAATAAACAACTAAGTACTTGAAATTGTTAAAGTTGTGGGCCCTGAATCTATAATATATGAAAGTGTAACATTTTGAATGGAATTATGGAAATAAATAAACTTATCCATGATATTCTAATTTTTTGGAAAGGATCTGTATATACTCTCAAGGTTGCATTTCCTCTGACCAGTGTTGTTTGTCCCTGCTGAAGGTCATGAGGGACTACCATGTTCCAAGGGCAACAGGAGCAAAGAAGGAACAGGTGTAATATAGAAGAGAGACAGAAGGGTGAGCTAGGAGAGAAGCACACCTTGGCTGTATGCCAGCCCTATACATATCTATCAGCAGCAATAAGGAAGAATGGGTTGGTAGGGTCTACACCCAGTATGTGCATAACAGATCTGGATACAATATAATGCTTTAATTAGGAATTTTGACTTAAATTTTGAATGTTAATGTATAACACTGCATACATAGCAATGTATAGCTGCTATTTGGACATCTAGTGGCATGTCCACTTCCATAAATGTTTACACTTATACATTTCTACACAATGTTTATCAATTCTTTGCAAATAATCAATTATGCTAATATAGGACAGCAATGCAAAAAAGCATGCAGCTGCACTCAAGAGAGTACAGAGGCATCAGAGCTCTAGAAAAAAAAAATGGGAACAGCACAATGACAGAATGATCAAGGAAGAACGGAGTCCTTCTGGCAGGGTTTATGGGGCTTGTACTTCATGTAACAGGCATTTATGCGTGTCACAGCTTTTAACAAACCTCATTTGAAAGTGGAGAGAAAAGGCTTAGTGTATATAGCTTTGGACAGGATCTCTGGCTTGGCTGTTGCCTCTATGATCAAATGAGCCCATGGAACAAACTGCATTAATTAACTGCATGTCTGTAGAGTGAACTCTCTGGAAGCCCCGCAGAGCTGAGTGAAAACCTTAACAAATGGTTTTAATAGCCAAGCCAAAGCTCATATCATCTTCAGTTTCCCTCTGGTCTTCTGGGACCGCTCAGCGTCACTACCACTGAGCAGATATGAGCAATTTGTATATGTTTCTGTCGAGAGCAGTAACAACCACACTGGGAGAAATTACTTCACATAATTACTAAAAAAGAGAAAAAGGCATATTGGTCAAAAAGGCATATTGGGTGTGTTTAGAGGGGAAGTGATTGATTTGAATTGACCTTTTCCATGCCTTAGTGGTCACAGCCTGCTGTGAATTATCTTTGAGGCAATTACAACTTGGCTATGAGCAGTTTTCCTGTGCAAAAACGTATGTACGGACATAATTTCATTCAACAAAAGAAAGCTCAGGAACTGCTGCATCATCATCAGGGAGCACAAGCTGAAGACAACTAATAATAATAATGCAGGATTGCAATTAAAAAAGCCTTTTCCTGTTTTCCCCCATTTCTCTTCTTATTTGGGGGAAGAGTAGGCCTTGGGAGGTGTGTAAACTTATAGAATAATGCATGTGAATATCTCAAATTAATGGTATAACTTGACATAACATAGTTGTCAATTAGCCATATACTAAATCAAAACAGCACTAAGAAGACCAAAGTCAGAGCACTTGAAAAGGGCAGCGATTTGCACTGAGAGAAAATGTCTTTGCGTACATCACCTCTTGGTGACAGCGATTGTGTGTGAATGTATGGGATGATGTATGAGCTGTTTTAAGGTTGAGAGAGTCCTGTCGACAGCTGCTTGCTGCCATTCACACCTGAGAGAGTCTGCCTTCTGATGAGAATTAATGTACTCTGACATCCACAGGGACTCCCCTCCCACCCCCAACCTACTGCGAGCACCACACAGAAATACAAAAGAAAAAAGAATCAGCAAAGACAGGTTAAGGGGAGATGACTGGGCCTGGAGTAGTAGATGCATTCTGAAAAACAAGGTTTCTTTACAGGAATGGAAGAGTTACATTGAAGAGTTACTTTTGGTTACCTAGAAAGCCTTTCAGTGACTGCTTCATAAGAGGACCTTTTTTGTAAATGAGAGTGTAAAGATCCTTCTCATAATGGAGAGACTCTCATAAGAAGCCTTAAATTAGTATATGACCTACATTTCGTAAAAGTTAATTAAGCTTTTTGCAGGTTCCTTACAATCAGAAATGTCTTGCAGTTTTTTCAGAGAATTTTAGAATCAGTTGCTTATTATCATGAATTTTCACAAATAATTCATTCTTGATGAAAAAGAATCCTTTGCTAAAGTATTGAAAAATAATTGAGTGTTTATTTCTTTTACGTTTTCTTTTACATCAGCTTAAAACGAGGTGTTTTATTTCTGATAATGTAGTAGTTGGATATAGCATTTCAGCACAACAGCTTTGAAAAAGACCCTCAATTTATTGCACTGCTATGGCTGAACCTTGACTGGCGAACATTCAAACCTTGGGTCAGCATCCTGGCAAAGGGCACCCAAAGGTTAATATGGACTGTTTTGGCCCCTGGGACTTTTTAAACAGATGAGGGTCATTCTACGAGGGCATCCGGTGCATGACCATATGTACATATTTGCCAGCATTAGGCAAATGTGTACATTTTCCCAAGAGGAACTTGGAATGATAGTTACAGATGAGGTGTCTTCTGCAAAAAGGTGATCTTCTCAGAAGTAGTAATAAAAGCAAAGTCATGTCTTCATCTTCATGCTGCTATGTTTCTGTCGTCACCACCACACTGTATTCTTGCTTCAGTATATCACCTTCGTGCAAAAAGCCCTGCACATCACATTTCTAGCAGGCACGCCACTTCTGACAGCCGAGGTCACTTTCACCAGCGGGGTGGGGAGGTTTAAATCCTAAGAAAAAGATGGGAAAAAGCTAAACCACTAGAGATGAGGCAAATGAGAGAGGGAACATAGGAAGGACTGAGGAGAGTGGGCTAGGATGGAGATGTTGGCTGCGGACCAAGGAGCTGGCTCAGGCAGAATGGTCACCCTGCCCAGGGGCAGCCGGCAGCTACTAGAGCCCTGAGCCTCCCAGAGGGCCTTTCAAGGACCAGAGAGGAGCTGGAGGACGGACACTGGGCCTTCTGCCAGAAGAAAGAATTGTGGAACCAGTCTCTCTGTCAGGGTCTAGCAGAATGATGAGGAAAAGCTGACCGAGACAGAATTCCAGAGGCCAGGCTGCGTGCGAGTGACGTCAGTCCTGCCCACCAACTATCATTAGCACATTCAGATGGTGTGCGGTCATGTCATCTAGACCTCGAGGGCCAGGGATGATGCCCTCCGATACAACTTGTAATAAGCAGTGTGGCCGCCCATGCAAGTGGCTTTTAGGACCCAAGGCAGTGGCCTGTTTCATTCATCTCATAGTCAATTTAGTGCTCATTTCAGAGCTTGCTTTTCTTGGGGAGTCATATAGCCCATGTGTAACAGCATACCATGCCAGGTGCCAAAACCAGACGTCTGTCCTAATCCCAGAAAATTACAGTGCAGTTATGGACAGACTATGCCACATGCCACTGTGTCTGTGCCCTGTTTTGAATGGAGCAGATTTTTCATGATTTTGATATAGTTTTGAATGGCACTGTATATTTTAGCCTAAAATACAGTAATCTACTGGCAGCAATTGCTCCAGCATTTTACTAATCATTCACTGTACTCACAGTACTTTACTGTATTTGTACAGTTTTTTTCAGCTTTTCTGTTTTTACAGTATACAGCTCTTTTTGCTCTAAAGTGGTATGTGCTGCTTTCTGAGGACCTTCAGCCTTGCATTATGTTGAACTACATGTAAGATGTAAAGATGTAAAGATATAGGTTAATACAACTTATTAAAATGTTTCTTTTTCCCTGGGGCAATAGTAGCTCCTGTGTTGCATCGTGTAAATGATGACAAATATACCGACAGAAATTCTCCGAAGTCACTTGGAATAAAATCACTTTACATGAACTTACAGCAAAAGTAAAGGATGTTATTGTCTTTATCTTTAAACCTATCAAGTTATTTCTTGGTAAAACTATTGTTTAGACAGTGACTAATTGTTTGCACATCCTGCACCCTGTCACATCGATAAGAAAAAACATTTTTGACAACGTGGTACTGTTTACCTTGAACTGAGCATTATGTTACCACAGTTACATACACTTTTACCAGACTATGAAGATGGCAATAACTACATTTATTTTAATTAATATATATTATGGGAGGAGCTAATTAACTAAATCACAATACACTATCATGGTGGGAAACGCATGTAAAGTACATCCAACAAATCTTTGTGTTTGGAAAAATGTGTTAAAAGGACTCATGTAAAATGAACCGAAGATAGAAAAAAGCTATATGTATTGTATTATAAATCAAAGCTCTAGTAAAATTGGCATGTTGCTGCATTTAAATTATATAGTAGATTGTTGCAGTGTTTCAACTGTAAAGTTATATCAGTTAAGTTTCTCTGCTATGTCAATCACTTTCGCCTGGAAGGCCGCGAACTCCCTGTGCGTTTGATTAATGGTAGAATTTTTGCTCTCCAAACGTATTTTGATAAACGAAGGAGAGCCTTGACATGTAACTTGAACTGTAACAATCTATAATGCATTTACTTTAGCTAGGGCGTTTACACTCACTATATACAACCGATCAAGTCTTATGTCACTTACTTGTCCACCTTTTCTTGTGCAGTCAGTCCATTATTTATGTGTTTTTTCAGACCTCTGCATTTCATTTGTCGACAGTTGATACACATCAGCCCATCAGTGTTAAGAGAAACATCGGAAGGCAAGAGGCAGAGGCGTCACTCGCCAAATCTTGGAATGTTTAGAGAGAACTCTCTCTTTCATCCACTATTAAAATTTCCCACACATTTCTGTCAAAACAGTCCCTTCAAAGTCCCTGTCTGACACACATGTACATCAGAAACTCACTTACCCAGCCATCCAGTGAGCAAACATTATTCACAGCTGAGCAAACACAGCCAGACAGAACAAGACATATATTACAGGCACTCTATTTTCCTACTTTATGTTGGTCAAATCCCTCGCTACATACATGCATATACATACTTTCAGTCCTTCCTCCCCCACCCATTCATTTGACTCTGTTACTCTGCTTATACTTCAAACAAGACCAATTTAGTGATGAAAACCAGAGCAGTTCCTTTTTGGAGTGTACATGTTCATGATGCACACAGTTCAAAATGACATTTCAGTCTGCGCAAAATGCAGAAAAAAACATGCAAACAAGCAAATTAAATATTGATTATCTGGAGATAATAACACAAAGTACTTCTATGCACTCAAAGGAAGAGTGATATGATTTGGGGTGAGGTGGAATTTGGCAATCTGATTTGCTTATTTCAGAAAAAATAAAAGAAAAGCTTTATCAAAGCCTGGTTTTAATTGGTTTAACTTTGTGGCAATGCAGCAAAGCACCAAGTCTCTGGGTACTAGTTAGATATAATCATTTGGTGGGCTTGGGTCAGGTGTTCATTGACCTTGGGGGGTTTGAATAGTAATTGTGAGGCTGGCCCCATTGCCCTCCATATCATTAAACTGCACTCTAATGCATGCATCCACTCCCATACTGGGACCCCAAATGCAAAAGTAATCAGTATGTCCATGTGACAAGTGTGTTATGAGTTTAGTGATGGATTTCCACAACTGCCTTGCTTTTTATTGAAATTCTGAGAAGTATGAGGGAGGGGGAGGGGAGAAGGAGCAAGTGCAAGCAATCACTGCGTGGGGCCAATTATTAGTTATGTCAACCACAGCAGTCAGAGGCTCAGGGCATGTTATTTTACTTTCCCCCTTTGGATATGGAAATGAGGCCGAGCCACTATGAAAGAATCTCAGCACCCGATCTAATTGAACTGACCAGCATTTATGAGGCTAAAATGAGTAAAGTGGCCAAAACCAAACTGCACTGAGGTGATCTTCACTGATGTTCAATAGTCATGAGGCTTTAATATTACCACTTATATACTCCACTTCTTTATCATCTGAACAGGTGAAACTGTACATCAAGGGTTGCCACCATGTAGTACATTTATGCAGTGTCTTAGTGCCCCCAAGATTCAACACTAGTATATGTACAGTCATATGCAGAAGTTTGGGGAACCCTGGCCAAGTGACATTTTGTGAAAATAAGTACACATCCTCTACAGAGAACACACTCCTTCATGTTTTAATAAACAGTTACTATTTATTTGCTTTTAACTATTGACTTATTTTAACATATTATAACAAAATTTAGCCTGTGCACAAGTGCAGGTATTTTTAACTCAGCAAATAAATAGAAACTGAGCACTAACGTTTGCATAAAAAATGTCATGTTTAGGTTCCTTTTCCATAGAGGTCATGTACCTGCTTTTCACTTTTAAATCAACAAACCGCAATATGGCGTTTTCAAATTTTTGTATGACAATCTATTGAATAGGCTAAGTTATTGTTGTTGTTGATTGTGTTTTTGTTGTTATATGGGTGAATATATGCGCTATAAATAAAGTATATAAAGTATAGATTGTGCACGGTCATGTACACAGCAAAGTGTGAGAGATATTCGGTTTCATGAATAAATGAAACATTTACCATGGCAATAACATGAAAGTCCGCCACAGGTATATAAAATCTTTTATACACATAAAGACGGTAACTGAGTGGATGAATGATAGCAGAAGGTAACATCTCTCAGCTCTAACGCATTTTTGTATGATGTGGTGGTCTGGTGGTTTGAATGAAGCCTGCTCAGACACTTTAAGCAGTCGCAATGCATACTGCAGCTAGTGGTGTACTCCCTTTAATGGGAATTCATGCTGCATCTAAAAAACACCCCGTTTACATCAAAAGTTGCAGCAGTATTCGTGGCATAAAGCAGCTCAGGCTATCAAGCATAGCACTAATGTTTAAGGTGGTGAATAAAGTTGCTTTGAGAACATGGACATGAAATACTGCACTCCAGTTTATGGTTAATGCACACCTTCGTTGAAACATATTTGCTGTAAACGATACATAAAACATTCACTCCATTCAGCCATATTGTCTGAAAGAGTATCATAAACTTTAGAAATAAATTATGTATGGCAGAAAGGAAAGCTTTTAAACTTAAAAGCAATCTAGATGCAATGGACAACAGCCTTGTGCTGCCACACTTACTTCCTCACATGAATGGGATAGGCATCATATGGGGGAATACTTATTTATATGATAACATGCTCATTTCTTTTTACAAAAACGGAGTGGTATGTATTTGACTGTTTGTGGTGTTGCCTGTCTAAAAAAAATCAAGTCTAAGCTCTTCAAAATGACAGTGCAAACAAGGGTTATTGGAGTGATGTCATAGGAAGTCCCCTTTTGTTTCCCTAAACATAATTTCACTTCCACTGAGAACCATTCAGTGATAAAACACTATAAGGTTTCAAAGATCTATTCGGTAAATGATATGTGCAATTTTGAATAACTCAAGAAGAACCTCCATAAGATTCAGTACATCATGAATCACTTTTATGAATATCAAGTGACTCCAGTCGTTCTGCTGTTGGCTCTCAGGTGTGTGTGGCATATCATGACAGCTGAGATTTGGTCTGCACCAAAGCTTTGAAATGTTTTAAAGTGAAAGATATGAAGACCTAAGTGACCTCAGCTGTAAGTGAAATTCCAAGAGAGGTGCTAGGACCCTGGAGATTCTGGAGAGATTCTGTACTGAGGAATGGTCTGAGTTTGCTTGTTCTGTATTCTCATATTAAACAAGAGACATATTAAATAGAGTGGTGGCAATAATTATGTAATTATTGTAATTTTGTTTAAAAACTATATTGTTTTTTAGTTCTTTAACTATTATGTTTTAGGTTTGTTTGTTTCGTATTAAACATACTTCAGTTGATCGCTGAATAGTTTTCTTACTAGTTTTTTTAAGCATCTTTCTGAAAGTGACAATAATTACAGAGATGACTGTATACTTATAAGTGCAGAGCTTCTGAGACCGACTACCATTTAGTTCTAAAAATCCCCCGATGTATGGTCTAGTATGTGAGGAAACCATAACAACTCTGAAGTCTAGATGTTCAAGCAAGTTGTACACAGAGGTTTGGAGAAAATCCGTCTGTAATGTAAGTTGGAGAATGTATAGAACCACAGCAATTCAAACACTCGCAGACCACCATAATAGCCAAAGCCACAATGTCCTCTCAACTGATTTACTGCAGGAGCCAGAGCTAGACTCCACTCTGGAAAATTACCACTCCAAATAAGTGCTTCTCAATGGCAGTGAGCAGACCGAGATCCAGTCATTATAAATGTGAATGTGTCTGCTTTCTGAATGCGCTCTCCTCACTGTTCTTTTGCATTGCTCCTTCCTCATCATTTAATTTCTCTTGAAAAGCAGTGGGGGATGCATCCTACAGTTCACTGCAAGTTCAAACTGAGCTCTGAGGGCAGTTATTTAGACCCCATTTTCACCAACGCGCATCTGGAGATGCGACCAAAGAGGGTTCCTCACCCTCACCGTCCAATTAGAGTGATTTACACACAACTTCATTTAGATAGCAATATGCAGAGATACAGACAGAAAATGTTTTTTTTCAGGCGTGAACTAGAATGTTTCATTAAAAAATACTGTGAAGAACAGGTGCTTACTATTTAACCAATCATTCATCTCCACTGCTTCTTTACTCTTTTGCATGTCTTTTACATCTCTATCAAATTGAGCACTGGGGAGGGTTGTTTTGTTTCTGGATGCGAGGACAGACTGACAGTATTTTTGAAGAATATCTCGTTAGTCTGCTTTAGTTTGCCTCATTGGAGTTCCTCCATTCATTCTACAAATAGAGAGACCTATATGCATTTTATTGGGCAAGTCAGCATGTTTATTATAAAAAGCTAACATGGTCAAAATGGTTGCTTTAGGTGTATTATTCCATATTTGTCAGAGCTAAGTCAGTACATGAATTATAGGGGAATTATAGAGTATAGAGATCTATTGATCAAGTAGAAATATTAAAAAATGCAAAGATTTTAAAAATATAATTTATTCTAATTAAGACATAATTAGACATATAAGCCCAGTCACGTTCCCTTTACCCATGACCGTGTAACCACAGAAGTGAATGCTTTACAATATTTCACAGTTCTCAAAATCCAGGCAGGAAGGTCTGACTGGGCCTAACTGCAAAACTGCTCAGTGCTTAATTAACCTTGCCATAACTTCAAATACTTTATCACAGGCTGGTGTAATAATGAAGCAATACACATATTTGTGTTTTTCCAACTACATTTTAATCTGTTCTCAAGAACAAGAACCTGGGCAATGATTTGAACTTCCTGTTTGGCACAGTTTGTTTAAGTACAGCCCTACAACACTGGATAACCACTAAAAGCATTGTTTTACAGTTGTTGATTACCAGAAATGCTAATCAATCTGCCTCTTTTCTTATCTCTCAAGTTTACATAATAGCTTAACATGACTTTAAATGATGAAATTAAAGAACCACTAAAGCTTAGGATAAAGGTTTGAGGCAGAGATAAAGGAAAGAGAGAAATGAATTAATCAAAGCGGCAGACGCTGAGGGCCGAGCTCGTACTGACCCCTTTCTCCTCTCATTACTCCTCCATTACCACCACTCCCACAACTGTGCTTCTTCAAACCATTAATTAAAGATCACACCTTTCAATGTATGCTGCAGGGAGAGAGAGAGAGAGGGAGCAAGAGAAAAACATTCCCAGGATCTGTTATGATAAGAGTGATATCTCCATGATATCTGGTGATAACATCACATCTGAAATCTGTCTTTGCAGTGTGATAGTAACTGGGCCATAGAGGGTGATGTGTTGTGTGTATGTTTTGAATTCCTTACTAAATTCTTCACTTCTAACCGCAACCAACAATTATTTATGATTTAACGTTATCAGTGATGATGACTTGCTTTATGGGACACAAACCTTCATTTGAGGTTTGAATCATTAGAAAATTCACTAAAATATTAGATTTTAAAAATTGCAATATGATGTAAATGGCCTCTGTTCTGATTGGCTGTCGGGAACTGCCTCATTCAGAAAGCAGATTAGGCTGAAACACTGATGTAAATGCATTGGTTTTTGTGACATCACAAATACAGTTCATTTAAAACAGGCTGTATTTGCGCCTACATTTGCTTACCTGGGCTGAGGGGAGGATCCGTGTCATTATCCATTTCATCGCACTCAAAAAGGTGAAACTAAGGTGATGTTTGTTTAGAGGACAGAGCTGGTCTGTTATGCTAGCTCCATATTGAGAGCCTGTTGTAAAATGATTGTTTGTGTAGCCCCAGACCCAGGCCTGTGTTCTGAGGAGCGCCTCTCTGCTGTTCATCTTCACACATTTAAATGACATCACCGTCTGAGCAGAGGGAGCCAATGAAACAATGTAATCCATCTGCCACCCACTGAACCTTGAAAACAGGTCAGAGGTCACTGAATTAGGTAAAGGCAGACACAGTGGCAGCAGACTTGTTTTGCTGTGATAATCCATGTAGCATAATCCCGTTTGTCTGTGGAGGAGGTCTCCAAATAGGGGGATGCCGACAGGGGATGTCTGAGGCCAGTGTGTTTAGCTCTGTGTACTCTACCGAGCAGGCCACACTGAAAGAACTTGCTGGAGCAGCACCTTTTTAATCTGGACTCTCAAGCTGCCTCTGCAGATGTAGTAAAAATGACATCCCTGTCTGTTTGATAAGATAAAAATAATGGGGGGAAAATATACATTTTTGTGCAAAACAAAAAAAAAAAGCCCTGTTTGTGTTGTATTATTTCTGTAATGGTTATGGCGGAACATGGTAGGCTAAGCGAACATGACTCAGTGGAGTCCGGTTCTATTACTGAGCAGGTCCAAATAAAGGATAGGGATTTGAATCTCTAATAGCACACCACAAAACAACACATTTTCCTCATTAAGTTCTAGGTATAAGTGCGTCAAAGCATGAAATTGCCACATTGGCTACATCTAGAAACAAGCTAATTTGCAAACGAATGATCCGTGCAGTGGAGTAAAAAAAAATGCTGATTAGGAACTAATGGGAAGATTATAGCTTTTTTTCCTCTTTATTTTCCAAACATACTGTTGTAAAATGGAGGTATGTTATCAAATATATTCATTCCAAATTCCCTCATTGCAAACACTGACTCCACTATGCATTCCAAACTTTGGTTCTACACCAAGACCTAAGACTAAAGATTGTAATATCTTGATCAGGTTAGCCTTCTGTCACTGCACTTAATAGTCTTTTGGAACATTTTTTATCTACGTATGGTAGGACATTAAGGAAAAAACATTGTAGACTTAAAGTACTAATTAATAGACTTCTGTACAGGGGGGACATTATAACCATTGTAACCAGTGGGGAGGTGGTGTCTGAACAGATGGGAATACTTATAAGGGACCCTGATTCCATAAATGTTAAATAAAGGAGCTAAAGCTGGTTGTGTGATTATGAAAATAACAGTTTGCTATAATG
Organism: Brachyalestes nurse; assembly: GCA_037974405.1. NCBI lineage: Eukaryota > Metazoa > Chordata > Actinopteri > Characiformes > Alestidae > Brachyalestes > Brachyalestes nurse. The sequence goes on along the minus strand of JBBPCY010000019.1, from coordinate 8,001,708 downwards.
AGAGGATATAATCACATCATGAATCTCAACACTGATTTGTTGGATTGGAGTGTAGCTGTGGATGCCCAAATTTGCACTTTTTCAAGTAAATGTTTTAAATCAAATTTTATGTAACTGTAGCACAACAGCAAGAAATTGCAACACATGATGCACACTGGTATTCAGCTCATGATGGGACAGCCATGAAGTCATTCCAATGGTCATAGTTACAATCAAGCACAGATGCAAACATAGATTGCTATTTAAAGGTGTGTTTGCAGTACTCCTTAGAGGTGGGCATATGCTGTACTGAGTGTATGCAGCATTAAACTATTGCTTGTTATGCTCTTATTAAGCCCCTTCAAGCCAGTAGCTAATTGCTTATGTAATAACTAATGTGAGTTAAGCATTTCCAACGCACTTTACTTCATGGCATACATCATAATATTTTGCTCAACATGCCTGGTGTCCATTATTTTGCACATAATGAGCCAATAGTTAATCACTTATGAAGTCAACAGCTGCTAATTAACAGCTTGTTACTACTTTATTAAGAATTAACTTCATATAAATTACATTTCCAGATAATTTTGTTATTATTATTATTATTATTATTATTCAATACCTCAGTAATAAACAATCAAGCATGTTTAGATAAAGACAACCAACCCTTTATTCTAAAGTGAAAAGTTATACTTCGCATACAACCAAAAAAGTGTTAACCTTTTAAGTCGGATGTACTTTTATCAATAAACGATATGCAATAGAATATTATGCACAAATCAGCACACAAATCAAAGCATACTGAAAAATGTTTAATTCTTCTTACTGTTTAATAAAATAGTAATTAGTGACCAGTTTATTAGGAGCTACTGGATTAATAAGACTTATATAAAGCATTACAAGGGCATTATAGTGCTCCCTATACTGAGGTTTAAGGAACATTAGAATAGTTCTACTATACGTTTTCAAGTAAACTGGTAAAATGTACTTCTAATGCCAGTATGCACTTTTAAAGTTTCACACAAAAAGAGCAATGTTTGCAGCTTTTGTCACTAGACACTTCTGATGGATATTCCGGGGTCTTTGGGAAGAGAGAAGGCCACGGCGCCCTGAGCCGGGTGACTTCATCATAGCAGTGGATGGTGAAATATTAGGGGTTTTCGTTTCCAACCTTCTGTTCTCCTTTTCTCCCTTTCTTTGTCCTCCCACAATAAGGAAACATATCACATCAGAGACAAAAGCAATAAGGGTACCTCCTTCTCATGCCTGGCCCGATGTGACCAAATGCAGAAAAATGGCAGGGTGTGACGTAAAAGCCCGCATTACTTTTGAGTTAGTCAGGCTATTTGCAATTCAAAGTGATCTCATGGAGTGCTGACCACACCAAGTAGGGCTCTATAACTACTGGTCCACAGAGGGCAATAAGATACCTGGGCAATTTGCAGCAACCTAGGTTTTTTTTTTTTTTGGTCAAAGTCATGTTAAAATATGATAAATAAGGAAAATAATGAGAGCAAGATTGATTTCCTCACCCTAAAACACTGCAATACCTAAGATATTCTTTTGTCAGAAATTCAAGGTCATTTTTTAAGATTTAAGATTTTTAAGAAAACGAAGTCAGTATCACAACTTCAATAAGCATGTTGGGCATATAAAGGTGAATCGATAATTTTATTCTTAAGCCATTACACAAAAATACTTGATTTTATCTTAATTATATGATCAGTCTGATTTCCTAAACTTGCTGATTTTTATGAATGGAAGTATTTTAGAGCAAGCTGCAGTCTGTGTATTTTCAGATTATTGCCCCAAATGGCTTATAGCAGTACCACTTTCGATACAGTAGCACCATTTATTTATAACACATGTCTCAGATCATGTTGTCAACAATATCCTGTGTATGTAATTGTATGGAAAGCATTAATCAAAGTGGGCAACTCCTGTGCAACCATATGGAAAAACAGCATGTGAATTGCACCCAAACTTGCTGATCCACTGTAACAGAACGCAATTAATTCAGCCTGCTGTATCCACATCGCACCCAGCCTCGCTCTTCACATGCAAGAGTATATACACGGCACTAAAATATGTTCATCTGATGACAAAAAAGAGGAGAGTAGGGATTTAGAAGGATCTGTACTAGCAACAGTGTCTTCAAAGTAAAATGTATTTTTATCATGCCATTCCTACATGTTCAAACTAAGGTGATATAGAACTAAACTGGGCCACAAATGAGCCAGTCTAAGACGCCTCGATGCAAAGGGTTTATTACTAGCCTGGGAGTTTTGCAAACCATACTTGAGTTTCCTCAGAATTTGCAGATGACAGAAGGAAGGGAAATCTCTAGTGGTTCTCTGGGACAAAATTAGGTATACATACATGTGCAACAAATAAGGTAAAGCATCTTTTCTAGTCTGCTGTACACAACATACCTGGTGTGGACTACTTTAGTCATTAAGTATATATGGGGATATGGTTATATTTTTAATTCATTATATTTTCCTACAGTTCCAACCAACCACTGATTCCGATTACATCTCACTGGGCGATAAAAGGATGCAGAGACACATATGGATAATGAAGTGGTGTCAGTATGATGGCAGGTGTGAATCTCACCTTATAGAGGCTTGACTTTAAGATATGATGTAAAAACATCTATCAAGCTAAGAGATCCAAAATGGTTCTTGACTCTGTGCTGTTTTAGGACAAAACCTTTGGTTGGTGTATAGTCTTTACATTTTCTATAGGTGTTGTGGTGCGTGCGAGATAGAGACAGAGTGCAGTAGTCAAACAGAAATTGGGGGACAGAGAGAAACAACAAAACCATGAGGATGCACAGACTCGAGCTCAGTAGCGTTTGGCTAAACACAAAGAACAAATAAAGGGGGCAAAGCCCTACAGGCAAACAAACAGGCAGGTGCTCTGACAGCCAGGTAAACCACACTGAAGGAAAGCAAAGAGAGTCGAGCCTTTCCGAACTGGGCCAGTCAGTGCAGGGAGCGCAGATGGTCCGGCTGGCGTGAGGAGGAAACACGTGAGCCTGGCGGGGATCCGGAGGGATCAGGGAGACGGCAGGGGAGACTCACCAGGTAAGTATGACACTGAACAGACAGCAACTCTCTGGACTGGGTGGTGCTACATAGTGAGGGAGGAAATGAGAGGCAGGTGAAAACGCAAATCAACAGGGGACAGGTGAACGGAATCCTGAGTGCTGGTTAACATTAACAGGCTTTAATTAAGCTAAATGAGATGCAAAGTGGAAAGAAAACCAAGGCTCAGGAATCCGGAGACTGAGAGTCCTGGAGGCTGAGCGGAGGCAGTGGGGATGTAGCAGTTGGTTCTTTAAACTTTTAAAAGGTTCTTTACTTGCACAGGCATCACAATCTTATTCTTTAGCGAAACAAAAGTAGTTCACTCTGTAAATCCTATATTTTTTAAATGAATAATCATTTGTACTGTCATTTTTGCAATACTTTTACTAAAAGATATACTGCATTAAACCATGGCATTCTGTAAAACCCTAAAAGTTTTGCCCATCAGAACTAAACACATACATTGATTCCAGACACATTAATGCATGCATGTGGACCAGAGGGAAATGAAAAGCTGTGCTGCAGTGCTGAAAGAGTCTACCTGGGCGGCCGGTGGATTGACTGATTGACCCCTGGAATGTGAGGAGGCAGTAGCTACTTTCTCATGCTGAAGGATCAATGCCTACTGTAAGGCTAATCTATCACATCTAATCATCCAGTCACATGATAAAAGGTGAAGGTCAGTGGGAGAGATAACCCTTATATCTGACATTCAGACTGTTTCAGTGGAAAGAAACAGTTGTTCTGACAGAGGATCTGTTGTACGGTTAGCAAGTTAGTGACTTATTTCCTTAAATTAGCAGTGTTAGCACAGAAATGAGAACAACTGGATTGTTTTGAACACCTTCACACTAACCCACCACTTAGCTTTGACTGTGTTTCTCCTCTTTTAAACATCTGAAATGTATTTGAGGGAAAGTGGAAAATACACTTTAGCGAGAAGTGGAAATGGTGGTCTAGGCTACTAGGCTGCGTACAACACGCGAATGAACCATATAGCTGTGGCTAATTATCACAACGTCCATAACATTCAGCAATTCAGCATTTAATTAGGGTCTTGCATGTATTTTGTTTAAAGTCGCTTTGATTGTGTTTGACTTGAGCAATAACCAAACCCGTTGGAGCGCAGTCTATCCGCAGCCGAGTGTAACTGAAACCAATGCTGCCTACGCTCGACGCAGCATCTGGCTTTCACATCACATTTGAGACTGGCTTTTTGAGGAGCCTCTGAAATGTGTTGGATTTAAATTAAAACCTGCCTCCCCGCCTTGGCAAACTGGACCCTTTCCAAGAGTGCATTTCACACGCCGTAAACACTACAGAAATGTTTAAACATATCATAACTAAAACGGGCCACTGCAGGTTATTTTTTTGCAGATACATGCGGGGCAAAACACGTCTCAGGATCCCTCCAAATATAACAAGCTGTTTTGCATTTGAAAGGAGCAAGGAGGCTCAGGCTTCTGCAGAATATAAGGTTCACTGAATCAAAAGGCTTCCCCCCCTCCCTCCCCCCATTATTTTACATTCTCACAATATATCAAACTGACTTTTAGATTGCGTGAGTTGAGAGAGGGAGCACACTTTTAGCCTGCTTTGAATATATGACTGTAAATGATGAGTGTGATGATTAAAATCTACAAAACTAGGTAAGAAGTTTTTTCTTTTTCTTTTTTTTTTTTTTTTTTTACTTTTTTCCACCTCATATGAAAGTAATAGAGATGTAAATGTAATTCTGATGTGTATAGCGTTCTCAATTTCGGCTGGAGTTCTGAGCTCCTCATTTCATACTTCAGCCCATAATCTGCTGTTTCAATTAACACCACCATGAGGGAGGAACATGAGACACACTTGATTACATTTTCAGAACTTGTTTATGACGAGTCCACGGCTGTGAGGATTATTCTATCGGTGCATCATCTGTTGTTCTGTGCAGAGGCGCGTTTGCAAGTTATCTCGACAATTTACTCATGAACTTTGAAAGCGGGTTAAAAAAAAAAAAAACAGTGTTGGGATACATTCCATTTCTTTCACCAGTCAGCGGTTAAATCTCTGCTTAATACCAGGGTATCAAATAAGGTTATTGAATGCTCGTTCATGTCAGGTATGCCCCTCGCAAAAATGTCTAAAACAAACTATCACCTAAGACCTAAACTCCATGTCAAATAAGATCCAGTTGTCCTTGAGCTGATTTACTGTAAGAGCAACTATTGTAAGGCCCCACTAGTTAACACAATGTGTGAAACGGTGTTATTGTATAACATGATATTATAATGATAACAAATCTGCCTCGGCATCAACACTGGAGAACAAAAAGCACATTCAGAGCTGTGGCCTTGCCTTGAGTTTCCTTCCCATAGTTAAGCCTGTCAGACAATAAACTACATAACTTGGTCTAACAGGATTATGGGCTGAATAAATATATCACCTCACAGAAGAGGGGAAACTACAGCGCATCGACATTGCAGTCACGAGACAAAAGCAACCATAGAAACAAACGCTTTGAATAGCATCTCAGCAGTGCACCTCAACACATTCCAGCGCATACTTGCGCAAAAAGTCGAAGCATGCCCAAAACAGCCACAGAGTCTTTCTGTTGTTGCCTTCCCCTGCTCTTCTGTAGCTTTTGTATGGTGGTTTATATCAGATTCAAAAAGAGAAGACATTTCTGAGCAGGTACTGGAATGCAGATTCAAATCATTATGGGTGCCTCACCACACTTAAAAAAAGAACAGTTCCTAAAAAGCTTGCAGCTTGGATGTATGGTTCTACCAATTGTATGGACTTTTAACCCTTTTGTAAGTAAGTTCTGGCTGTCTCCAACCGTCTGCGCAGAGTGAGTTCGTTTATCACGCATATAGCTGCAGTTGTAGAACGAGGTCATCTACAAAACATTATAGGAAACCAAATCATGGACAATATTATTGAAACATATTATTTGTTCTATGAAAACTTAATAGTAAATGAAAGATCTGAGACCATTACTGAAACACTTCTACTTTGCAATATTTTCTATTTTAATACAAAGTTATAAAAAAACAAATGATAAAATAATACTAACAAGTGGGGGAATCTTTTAAGCATTTACACTATTTTAAGAATTAGTATTAGACTTTTTTATCACTATATGAATGCCACTTTTACTCTTTGTGCAGATGTTTCATAAAAAAAATTAAATTGAAATCAGTACAATTATTGCAAAAAGTAAGTACACTGAGAGATAAAATTGTGTTGTTGGAACGGGCTTATATTTTTTCATGTGTACATAATGTATACTTTTCAGTCAAGCAAATTCAGAGTCCCACTTTTTCAGTGTGCAGTGTGTGCTCGTAAAGCATCCTTTGCCTGTGTCACTGTATGTGTCTGTGGTTCTTTACCATTAACAGTCGCACGCTGGTCTTGCTGTATTTGCCTTGGCAGAGGAAGCCCACCTCCACGAGTGGTTACGGGTCTCAACTAAGCGGCCTAGAACTGCTGACGGCCAAAAAAATAAGTTCCTATGGAGATATTAGCAGCACTTGGCAAAGACGTGCGACCCTGAGTTGTAAAGAGAGCGAAATGAGGGGAAGAGAGAAAGCGACCATAATTCTGACTGTCACTTCACATTACGAGGAATATAATCCCAGTGCGCTAGCACACACACACACACACACACACATACCACTCCTCCTACAGGACTGCAGATCCTACCGCCTCTGAACCACTCTATGATGGACAGCTGGGTGGTGCCACAGGACCACCAAGCAGGCCTGGATCCTGGAGATCAGGGTCATGGAAGTGGTCCAATCCTCCTCACTGCTAACAGGTGAGTGCTGATGCCTTTGGCTAAATGTGCAGCACTCCACAGACATTCGTTGTTCTGAAAATGTCTACAGGATGGATGAAAGCATTCTAAGCATTTTGTCAGTTTATTTGCATTGAGGTGTGTTTATGTGAGGGCCAATCAATAAAGGAACACATTGTCAAATTGTGGAGCTGAAAGGAAGCTCTGAACTGTGCGGCTTTTGGCTGAAGACCATCTTCGGGATTGATTTGTTGGTTAGCACTGGAGTTTATTTTGTTATGAAGATCGAACATGTCCTGTGCTAACATTAGTGATCTTTTCAGTTCTATGTTGATGTAGACAAATCTGGAAAACAAATGTATCCTTGTGAGCACCATTAAAAACCATTGCCCTCTAGACAGTTCCTAGAACATACATAGCTGCAGTATAAGAAATAACTTTTCCAAATCTACTGTGCTCCGTTCTGTCTTTCCTCCCAAATGGGCAATTTTTTTCCACTCAACTGCGACTCGTACGTGAGATTTTGGTTATTTGGATGTTGTGCCAGAAGGCATTCTCAATGATCTGCACATTTCCCAAAGCTAGAGCACCACAAAAAACTCTTACAGCATAGACTCGACTATCCGTTACAGATCATTATGGATCCATATAGTGTATGTCTGTGTGCATGTGTTTAGGGTATATCTACACACACACACACACACACACACACACACACACACACACATATATGACCCTTTCCAAAAAATTAGAATATCATGGAAATGTTTATTTATTTCCGTAATTACATTCAAAACGTTACACTTTCATAGATTATATATTCAACTTAAACGATTTCAAGTACTTAGTCGTTTATTTGTACATAATTTGGGTTTCCAGCTCATAAAACCCACAAAAATAGGAATACTGTGAAGACATCAGCCCAAATTTTACAGGGCATGATTGTTTTAAACTGAGTGTCACACAAAACTCATCTACTAAACTCAGAGCACCTGCACAGGTTTGGGGTATTATAAAGAGGAAAATGAGGTTCACCAGACCCAAAAACAAAGAAGAGCTGACAGCAAGCATCAAGGAAATCTGGGCTTCCAT
>JBBPCY010000019.1:7972360-7993311 GCA_037974405.1 Brachyalestes nurse | reverse complement strand
TGATTGATTTGATGTGATCCTAATTTCTTTCTTTTTTTCTGCAACAACTGAGAAGTAAATGGTGATGTCTTCACAGTGTTCTAATTTTTTGAATTCCTGTTTTGGTGGGTTTTATGAGCTGAAAGCCCAAATTATGTACAAATAAACAACTAAGTACTTGAAATCGTTTACATTGTGGGCCCTGAATCTATAATCTATGAAAGTGTAACGTTTTGACTGGAATTATGGAAATAAATAAATTTTTCCATGATATTCTAATTTTTTGTATATACACACATGCAGACATATATTTAAAAAAATACTTTTATGTTTTTGTAAATACAAACTCTACAGCAAAACATTTTTAAAAAATAGCATTTCTCATTTTTCTCATAAGTAGTTAAATAATTTAATGCCAAGTGTGTTTTTGAGGGCATGCCCAGTCCCAGCAGTACTGATAAACAACATCATTGTTTTTATCACACATTGTCTTTTATTATATGTTTGAAGTAAACCTGATTTTTAATGACACATTCTATTCAGATCATCATATGAATGTATCTACTACATGAACAAGTTGCTGCTATTGTAGTTTAAGCTTTGCTCCTCACCATCTTGCACCACAAAGTGGCTTCACTGGCCATTTGGTTTCTTAAATGTTACTCATGCCCATCCAACTGGCCCAAGAGTCCTGCGCCACCCGTCCCTCCCCACCTGCTACATTAATTATGAGTTCCCGTACACAACCTAGAGTATCCCTGACCATGAATATATAATGCTTTTAAATGACTCTTATTCGCATAAGTGACGCCCCGCGGTGAACAAATACTACCAATCCATCACAGGCCACGTCTGTGAAAATATAATGAGAGACCAACGGTCTGGCAGAGTGCAGGCCATGAAGACTGGAGGGAAATGTAACAAAAATGAATGATGGGTGGTGCAGCAGAGAAAAAATGCTGAAAAATGACATGATGACAAGAAATCACCTACTTAGCCCCATTTTACCTTACATCCTTACATATCATTAACTATGCATCCAGACTATTTTGCTTTTTCACCTTTAACTTATTAAAGTCTAACCCCAGTTCATAGTAAAATGGATCAGTATGTGGAACTGGAGTTTTGAATTAATAATGTGCTATTAAAAAAGAGACATATCATTTGTAAACGAATTAAGAAATGTGAAATTAATGTATTCATGAGATGTGTTAGTAAGGTCTTCTGTAAATGTGTTTTAGCAGCTTGTTGACTACTTAGTTACATTTTAATTGTAATATTTTGGCTGCATGCCTCTTTGAAATGTCTCCATGTGACACATTAATCAGGGAACATAGAACAAGTATTGAAGGCCCATCTACAAAGTCAAACCCTTACAAATGCAAGTGAGGGAACTTTAGCACTCTAATTGGGTTTCTTTATACTAGTTTTATTTCTCCATGGTTGTTGAGTACAGTCTAAACCTCCATAAAAGAAACTTGCTTAAGGTATTGTTTGAGAATGTGGTAAATGGTGGTATATTTCATCACAAAGACAAAGCATCAAACATACAGTTTTCTGAACAGTAACTCTCAAGAACTGCATATCACACACCAGTAATAAATTCTTAAAACCTTTAAAGCATGCTAACAATAAAAAAAACCAACATTCATCATTTCTGGTATCATGTGCTATTTGCTAAACCCTCAGAACAGACAGCTCTGAAATATGGTAACCTATAAAAAACTCAAATATCTATAAACTATCCTAACAAGAACTGAAAGTACATCAGTTGCAGTTTTTCCTGCTTTTTGTGCAGCAAAGACAGAGTCATAAAGTCCAAGGATGTTTAGAGCAGCAAACAGTTAAGATTAAAGAGCTGATTCTAAAGCAGTCTTCTGGACGTCCCATTCCACTGCGTGCTTACAAAACTGTAGATAGTAAACTTTGTGTCCAGTCCACAGTTAACCCTACTTGACCATGATTTGTAAAAGTATTCTGTTTGGCGAAATCCTGATTTAAAAAAAAAAGACAGAAGGACTTCTTTCACTTAAATATTAAAATACACACTATTATAAGTACTTGATGTCATGACTGTTGACTGTTTCTGCTATAAAGCATTTAATTTACATCACAGTGCTCTCTGAGTCCAGCCCACCCAAGGTATAGTGGCTGCTGCCTCAGATGTTCCTCCAGTGCCACTATGTTTCACTGTAAAATTAACGTCTTTAAAAAGCAACCAAATGAGGACCATTTAAACATCACTAGTAGCCACTGACATTCATTCATCATCCAAGCCGCTTATACTAAAACAGGGTCGAGGGGGTGCTAGGGCCTACTGCAGCTGTCAAAGAACGATGAGCGGAAAAGAAGCCTGGACAGGTCTCCAGCCCATCACAGAGCTGCTCTTAACATGTTCTTTTTATTTGGTTTACATATTTTCTGTATTTATTACAGGTAATGATGAAGACGGTGAAGATGACAGGAGTAGGTCAGCATAGAGTTAATAGTTTCATAGGCTGCGTTTTAATAGAAATTAAAAGTCCATGAGGTGGCTGCAATGCTCCAATGTTTTCTTCAATACTGTCCTGGAGATTAGCAGCTACACTTTCTCTTTTGGCCAAATTAGATGCTCCGTAAGCACGGGCTCATTAGCTCATTAGTTTTGTCAGATGGAAATGGTCAAAATCATGCATCAATAAAATAGGATATTTACACAAAAAAGGAAATATCATGCACAGCTATTTCGATACATTTCTTTTGGTCCATCCATCATGAAATTATCACACAATGTCAAAATATGTAAAAGTGGCAAAGTGCAACATCATGTTTTTGTCTATGTATTAGAGGGTTAATTCTTCTACTCTGTATCAGGTGCTCCATTTGGAAAAGCCTCCACAATAAAAGGGAGTTTTTGTCCAGTGCTAAGGTTCAGAAACTGCAAGGTAAATGGGCAGAGAATGAGAGCAGAGGGGAATGGGTGAATGGCCTAATGGTCCAGAGTCAGAGGCATTTTCGTCTTTAACTGCACACCCAACATGCCTAGACAGGCTGTTCCCTCAAGAGACTGATTAAATAAAAGCCATGTACAAAACACTTCTACTCCCACAATTGGACCTAAACTCATTTTATTACAACTTGAGGAAGATTGACAGCGTCCTTATCCATGATTATGGCCGAAGGAATTACAGTTGCTACTGAACTTGTCACAGCTGATCGGTGCACGTTTCCATCTAAGCGCTGTGCCATAAATGCAAATGTAACCTCGAATCATATTCAGTTTTAGATCTCACATGCTATAGGTGCATGCAAATTGCTGCCTTGAATACAGTGCATTTCAAGCTTATCTACCTGAAAAAGCAATACATTTCTGCATGACAAGTGGTCTTCCCTTCTGTTTGCTTGCAAACGCACTTTGGCAATGCAGACACTTATGGATAACAACCAAGCCACAAAAAACAAAACTCCTGCCCAACTTAAATGAACTTCAGACATGGTGAAAGTGCTTGCATTGAAAAAAAAATGTAGATGCTTCTATAGATATGCTATGGAGCCTTCCTTTATTTTAATTCAAATGTTCCCTGGTGTGGTATCTAAATCTGGTTCTGATATTCTTTGTTGTCCTACGATCAGATTGGAGACCACAAACTATGATGACTTATTTTCAGAGAAACCATATCATAACCAGGATAACATATGTGCACAATTTGACTTAAATAACATACAAGCTCTATTTCTTTTCCACAGCTCCACAGTTATCTTTAAAAATAAAGTCAGAAGATAAAAAAAAATAATGGGCCTACTACATTTTTTCCATCGAATGAAAGATGTGTTTATATGTAGCCATAATATTGAACCTGTACAAAATCTCCCTCCTTTTCGCTGTGGATCCTTTGGCCTGTGCTGTTGGGAATGTGGCTTTTGGCTGAGCATAATCACAGTATCAATCCCTCTCCTCCAGAAAACCCTGTTCTAAGCCATCCCCAGCAGGCCTGCGGCCCAGCGAAACATTCAGGGAGGAAAACAAGGCCGGCCCCCTCTGACACCACTGGGAAAACACTGTGAATAGAGCTGACATCTCCGGCCATCTCCCGTCCTCCCCAAGAGCGTGACCTTGCACCACTCTGTGGAGAGGAGTGGGACGCTTTCCCCTTTTGTTTTTCTCCTGAAGTGTAGCTGTAACCTCATAATCTACTCTGCTTGTCCCCTAGGTAGGAGTCCTCAGTAAAAAAAATGGAGAAAGCTCTTCTGACTGATCGTGAACACTAATGTAGATGTAAAGTGGGATTTGGATTGGGATGAAGGTGAAACTATATTTATAAGGCTTACAAGGTCTACTATATCTTGTTACCTATATATCAAGACCTTTAACATTTTTATACTTTAACATTGTATAAATTCTTCACAATGAATGGCCCACTAGAAAAGATCCAAAATGATGTGAAATAGAACGTTGCAAAATTCATCCCTATAAATTGATTTCTTTTGTTTTGTTCTACTGAAGTTCTCTATTGATTTTTTTTTCTTTTAATTAAAATTTCAACCTCTTTTAATTTCATAGAAGTAAACTTTTTTACTGTGCCTTTCATACAAAAATATGTGACTAATCTCTATTCTGACTGCCCCCTATTGTGCCTCACTGAAAAAAGAAGTCTAGGCTGGAACATCCTTTGTTAGTTCAACATTATGGGCAGGCTAAGTTGCTGTAGGAAGATCTATAGGTAAATGCCTTGGTTATTGTGATGTTTCAAAAGCATACACTCCTACGTTCAAAGTGGAGAAAATTCAGTTTTCCGTGACATAAACCTATTAAATGTTTTACTTTCACTGTACGGTTGCCATTTTGGATATATGAGGTTGTGTTACAGCAGTGATTTCCATTGTGAAAATACAAAGGCAAAGCAATTAATCTTTTCATCAGTCAATAGAATTTGTGAGGAGAAGTGAGTAAAAATAACATCTGTCAGCTGCTCTGTCTGCTGCTGTTTTAAGGGCAGCAGGAATAAAGCCTGCCAATGCACCGGCCGTGCTGCTCCAAAGCTGTCAGATCAAACCCAAGTTGCACTGGCACACAAAACCCTCTCTGTTTCAGTCTCAGCCACAGGGTGGGTCTCCCTGCTTCTGTAAAAACACCCCCACCCCTCCAGACCTTACTCCTTTACCCACACCCTCCTCCTCTTCTTCTTCCTCTCACCATCCCAGAAACCACCGCCCCCACCACTGGGCGACAGGACCCTACAGGGAACCCAACCTCAGCCCTGCCACTTACCATTAAACCCCAGACCCTCGGCTTCATTGGAAACACCTGGTGGTTTTTGAGAGCGCTAGAGAGAGAGAGTGTGTGTGTGTGTGTGTAAGAGAGAGAGAGAGTATATATATATATATATATATATATATATATATATAATATAATATAATATAATATAATGTGTGTGTATATGTGTGTGTGTGTGTGTGTGTGTTTACATATATATAAAGAGATCTAGAGAGAGAGAGAGAGCAGAACCTGATGTGAAACACATCCAGGCCAGGCAGAACCTTCATGCTGGGTGTGATCATGCATACAGGTTAATACCATCAAAGTTGTGGGGAGGAGTTCCACATAAATTCCTCCACTTTTTCAAGTTCTTGGGTCCTCCCTAGACTCCGAAGGGGCCCTGTTTGTGTGTGTAGTCACTGTGATGACTGGATCCAAGGGTCTGGAGTCTCTGTATTTATGGCAGTCTGTTTAATGGCCATAATCATAGAGGCATTGTAAGCAGCGATGGAATCCATGAGCTCTGGTCATTTATCTTGTAAGGGGGCACCATAACTGTGGTACTGGAAACCACTGGCTTAATTGTGCAAACATCTCAAGTATCACTAGAAATAGAAGAAAACACTTCCTTCCTCAGAGCACATCAGAATTGAGAGAAATACAGAGGATGACACCGAAGATGCTTTTCTAACATGCCATTGTAGCATGTTAACATGGCCTACAAAGTGTACGGCTTTCAATGGGCAACATATGTTTCAGCGAATCATGCGTGACATTGACATATTGCGAGTGGAGCTTGAATGGGACCCAAGTCAAAGAGAGAAGGAGAGAGACTGGAGCGAACCACTTACGCCATAGATCATCACAGACAGGGTATTTTTCCGTCTCAGTGTGTAGAGGTTCTCTCTGCGTGGGCTCCACTCCGCTCTGAGAAAAAATAGGAAAATGGAGAGACACACAGTGAGTCTCTGAGGGGGGAGAGGAAGGTGGTATGAAACCAATCTAGATGGTTGAGGCTCAGGGTGGGCCTAATAGGCTTTTAACTTAGACCACACACATCCTCCACACACCTACACACTCCCATACACACTTATATACAAACACACAGTCAGGCACAAGCCAGAACACACACGTGCATGCAGAAAATGTTACCATATCCCCTTCATGCAAGGAACAAACTGCACCTTAACGATTTCCATGCTCTGGTTAGGGCTTCAGTGAGGTGATGTGTATTTGATGAGCCACATTAAGCCTCCCAGGAAAGCTTCTAATTACATGTTGTTTAGGTGTTACTGGTAGCTCTAACCCAAAAGTAACTGTAAACTAACTAGTAACTATAAACTTTCAACTAATTCCACATTTGTGTTTGATAGTAGAAGAAAAGATAAACAATGTGTCCAAAAGTGTCAAGACTCCCTTTCTACCAAAGTGAATTCAGCTACTTTAAAGTAACACTTTGATTTAAGATCTGTTTCTTAATTATTAATAATCTACTAGCAAGCAGTTCCTAGTCAATAGAAACATATAATTTATAAGCAAACTTATGAATGCAATACACATATATATGTATTCATTTAAATAAATGTAAGCTTTACTTAAGAGTAATTTATTAAGTCTGTTTGTTAACTGATGAGGTGTACATTAATGGCAATCTTTCAGTTCAACAAGCAATAAAATGTCTTTATGTTACACCACCTCATCCCATATACAGTATTTCTCCACTGTCAGAACAACAAGACCTTGTGGCATTTTTACATTTTAAGACAAGTTGAAAACATCAACTGACTTTCACACTGTGTCAACAATTCATGACGAGTGGGTCTATAGAACAGGTTAAAAAAACATTTGGAAAAACTCTTTCTACATTAACATTAATTAATGATTGCATTAATTGAGTTTTTTGCTTCTCCTCTAAATTACATACACTCATATACACTACCAGTCAAAAGTTTGGACACATCTTCTCATTCAATATTTTTTCTTTGCTTTTATTACTTTCTACATTGTAGATTAATATTGAATATTGTTTCTTTTTACTTAAGTGGTTCTTGCCATAATGTGGAGTAGAACCGTAGTGGAATAGGCTTACTACTGTGTACCAACCCCACCATCACAACTGATGATCCCAAACACATTAAGAAGGCAAGAAATTCCACTCTTGACGAAGAACACCTGTTAATTAAAGACCTCATGAATCTGATTGAAAAAAATGCCAAGAGTGTGCAAAACTGTCATCAGAGCAATAGGTGATGTTTTCAGTATTAATCTACAATGTAGCCAATAATAAAAACAAAGAAATAGTTGAATGAGAAGGTGTGTCCAAACTTTTGACTGGTATAAAATTGGCGGGCCGACTTTAAAGGCATAGCAAAACAACTATAATAGCTCTAAACTTAGGTATTACAGTAATCAGAGCTAGCATTTAGCATTTGAGCACATTAACAAGCAGACACAAAATCTTCCTTGGATCTAAATCAGACCAAATAAGCAGATTGAGTTTCTACAGGAGACATATAATAAGAGTCTGAGACGGATATGAGGGCTGCCAGAGCACCCTTTCCCTCCACAAACACACCCATACACACCTACACACTGTGCACACTCACACACTTACACTAAAGTGGACTTCCTGTTAACATTCCTGGCACACAACAAGCGTATCAGTGCGTTTGAGGTTTGCTGGAGTTTACTCTCTCTCAGACACGGGGCCGTGGCCCTGCTTGCAGTCAGAACAGCGGAGTGCTTTGTGTCACTCCGCGCATACCAGACTCTGTGGACAGAGAGATACTCTCTGTCTGCACACACAAGCTCGGCCCGCCACTTTGATCAAGCTAACCGCTAATGCATCATAACCACCCTCACTCACCACAAGCCAACACCTAAACTAACAGCAGCCAGGGATTAGGTTTCTACACATCATAGGTATGCAGCTTTGAGTGGGGCCCAAGTTCAAATAAGCAAGAACTTGTTAGACTCATAGCCAACATAGCCAACTTTTGCCAGCACCTAAGCCTGAACATTGTAGACTAATCAGGACAAACTGAGTCATAAAATTCACACAGTTCCCAGTTTATTACCTGTTACCTTACAGCAACATTCACTGGGCATTTTATCAGAAACACCTACCTTGTAGACAGGGGTTAACCTAGGACAGGGCCACAGACCCCCCCCCCCCACATAATAAGTACCAATTTAACCTATGCAAGTTTACAAGTTTACAATTTCTAATTAAAGTTAATCTGTTGCTGCTGTGTCAGCCACACTCTATGCCATCTATCAGTGGAAAGGGACAGATATAGGACCTTCGCTAATTTTTTCTAGTATGGAGATTTCCACACCAGCACAGTAGTGGTATTGTGGTATATTTGGCTCTGCCATGAGTGAGGGGAACAGGCACAGCAGCACTGCTTACTGGCCACTTTATTAGACATTCCCTCCTGACTGGTGTGTAGTTAGAGACTGATGCCAACCTGTTGGTGCAAAGGTTGTGTTAATCTTTCTCTAGTCCTTCACCACTGGCATCACTGGTGGCTGGAACACTTCTGGTATCGGACTGTTTTCAACCCAGCAGTGATGCTGTAGTGGTAAAAACTCCAGTGACAACACTGTGCATGATGTTGGAAGCATCGCTGTGTAGAGAACTGTTCACCAGTCAGTGGTGGCCCCTTTCTATTGATGGACTGAGTAAAAGGAAGTACACATATTGTGCAGCAACAGATGAGTTTAAGTGTAAATCTATAAGATACACCTTTGTGATCAGTATGGACAATGAGTATAAGTGCAAGCTGGGTGTTTCTAATAAACTACCACCTCATCGCAGATGGAATAAAGAAAGATATATCCTTTCCTCCTGCTACTGCTTTCTCTTAGACAAACTGATAAAGCTGTTCTCTAACTCCCGAGTAAGGAGGTCAGAATATATGCATTGATGCACACAAACAAATAAAGTAGATGCCGAGCTCTGATAAACCTTATATTGACATTCGCCATTCACCACAATTCACCATGCCGCTCTCTTTGCATCTGTGATCCGCACATCTCCCTGCTGGTCATAAGCACCTGAATACATAACAGTCGCTCTTAGAGCCCTTCCTGTTTATATTAATGTTTTATTTAGTGTTTTGCATTATCATAATCAAAATAGCAATAAAAAATAACAAAGTGGAATAAAATATACATATCAAGTGACAGCCTGGTTCAGTAACCTGTCCCGTGTGGAATCTTGATGTTATGTTAACAAACAAATTAGCATTTAAATGAGTCCGGCATTTTATTCTTCAAGGTTATGTTGTTATGAATATTAAATTATGGTGTGTGTGGTGGTGGGTGGTGTAGGGTGTATGTGTGAACGCTAATATTGGTATTGTGAGCAGCGGTGGGGTGCTGAGGGGGGTGGAATAAAGGGGTAACACTGCTGATGAATGGTTTTCATGGCAATGAGTGCTTGGTGAACATGCACAGAGTCATTTGCTTCAAGTCCCCAGCACACTGGCTACAATGATAAATCCCCAACTTCAGCTTTCTCCTCAGCTGCAGAGGAGAAAGTGCAGCTCTTGTTATTGTGGGCCCATAACCTAGTAAATATTTAAACAGCAAACAGCTAAGATGTACATAGGATAGGCCAAGGGCTGTACTGCCAACTCATAGCCTAAATCAGTAAATATTGCACATGTTTTCTTTCATCTCTCCTGTTTGATGTACCTTTACTCTTCCTGTCAGTTGCCCCGTGTGGTGTGCCAGGTAGATGAACGATGTAATGACGAGTGTGTTATTAAAGTGTGGATGACATTGCAATTATTAATTTCAAATATCACCTAAGCTTTGAAATGTATCCAATGTTGCTACATTGGAAATGTTGCAACACCCCTGTCAACACTGAAATTAATCGAGCATTCAAACTGAAATAAACTACAGAATTTGGTGAAACAAAGTTAGGTCTGGAGGCTCCAAAAAAAGATTTTAATGCAAACATGCACTTGTACATTTACTTATAGGGTTCTTGCTGCAGTCAGTACTGAAACAAAATCCAAAAGCCTTAATATTCTCTTTGTTGGTAAGTCAACATTTCTGGGAAAAATGCAAGATCGTAAAAAGGAACAGTAACTTTAGTTCTGACTATCCCCTCATCAAGAATCTCTATGCCACAGGTAGAGCTTCTTTGTTGGGCGACCTAGCAACTCTATCAAGTTTCTTCCTCTCATCAAACATTTTTTTCCATTTTCTTTTGTTCTTTGGGTGCCACTAGTGTAACAATTACAGACGTGGACCCAGAGGCAGAGCTCTAAACTGATTTACCGACCCAGGGTGTGAAGTTCAGAATAGGCAAAAACAGTCAGTGAGGTGTTTTAAAAAATTACAATATGTAATCCAATGGGCAACGTAATCCATAATCATGAAACAGACAGAAGCAAACAGATCCAAACAACGAGGCGAAAAGATAAATCAAGGCAAGGGTCAAGGCTGTACAGAAAGAATGCTCAGTATTTTAATCAATACTTCACAAGGAAATGTAGGAAACAAAGGTCTTTTTATATGGAAAGTGAATTAGGTATTCAGGTGATCTTGACCTGGTAATCAGGGTCCCTTCTGAAACTTCAGAGTGATGGGGCTCCATTTCAGATCTTTCAGATAGAACATGATCATTTCAGAGTTGAGTCGCTAGCTTGAGTCACTAAGGTGTTAATGTAGCTCTTTGTTGTCAATGAAAAAAAAACTTCACCATGTAAAGTTGAAAAAAAAAAAATTAACCAGCCGACTTTACCATGTATTTGTGTCATTTGTGTTGTGGTAAAGACAAGCATTGTCTGGCAAAAATTGTGTTTGTACATGTGAAACATCTCAAGGAGCTTACTCACGTGCATACCTACTTGCTCACGTTTAGCGGGGTGAACTATCTCCAGAATACATGATATCCAGAATAACATAATACACAGCCCTTAAACAGTACCTTTCTGTTTAATTAGGCTGATATAAAACAGCATTATCATGTGACAATCGTCCATTTAATTTAGATAAATTCACTGTAATTATTAATTCTAGGATTGTTTGCACACATGGAGAAATATGTCCCAGCAAGCCAGAGGTAAGGAATCCTAACACCTTTGTGCTTCTCTATTTTGCGAGCCATATATCAGCAGGTCTGGGCTAATCTCAAAGGCAAACTAATCTTTTCCCCTTAATATACTTGATTCATGAACCTGCTGAAAAACATGTTGTTTTTAATCTACCCCTAGCCAGCTGTGCAGCAATAATAAAATGAGGATTAACTGGTAAGCCCTATGATATGTAGTTCTTTTTACTGGTTCCTTCTCCACACCGTGCTTTCCTACGGTCCGTCACAGTAAATGTGTATGCTAATACGCTGGCTCATAAAGTCGCCGAAAGTGCTCAATGAATTAAAAGAAGTGTTCAGTTTAGACCCAGTGATGATGACTTTGCCCCAGGCATCTGATGTCTAAAAGGCCCTGCAGACCATGCAGCTCCCCACATGCTAGAACTGATTGTTCTCATTTATTTGGAATTCTTCCTGCCGTTTCTTGAAGTACATTTGAAACGAGTGCTGTAATTGTTACGCTTGACGAATAAAACCATAGCAGGCTTGAGGGGACCTAAATTACGCCCACACCGGAATTAGTAATTTTTTAGCTGCAACTGAACCACCTTGACATCAGGTTGAGTGCAGTGCAGCACACAGGATACTTGCACACACCTTCATGGAACATATTGTAGATTTGTACCATTAATTAACAGGTTTTCAAACAAATTACAGTCTTTGTCAATAGCCTTTTCTAGAAAGGCAAAAAGGGACTATTTTACACTACTGAGGAACGTTCTTTATTGTTCGGTCAGCAATTCCTCAGACCAGGCCTTTCATTAGGAAGATGTGAGGCTCTGGCTGGCATATGGAGCGAATGAAGGTGCCAGTGTAAAGAGCAGAGTGTGGAACTTGAAAGGCATCTTCCAGCCATTTGAACCCTGTCCCCATTACTGCCCCGTTCACCCCCAGGATAAGTCTCCTTATTTGACAGCGTCGCCACCCTTTGGAGTTCCAGCACAGTTCAAACACACAGCTTGGATGAAAGGAAACAGACATTAGAGCCAGAGTCCGAATCTTCTGCTGTCTTTTTGAACATTTGGTTTTGATAGTAAGTGATTGATTGACCATCAGTCAATACAGTCTAATCTGCATTTTGTGGAGGTTACAGGTAAGAGAAATGCTTGCACAGTACTGACTTGACTTCTTGTGCCTTTTTTCTGCCTATATCCTGTGGCGATTAACCCAGCTTGGGAATTCAGGGACACTTAACTTCTTAAAGGCAAGACTGTACTTTTCACTTGTGGGATCCCCCCCCCCTTTTTGCTTATATGGCAAAAGAAGGTCCTACATACCTTTTAATCAAATTTCAATTATTCCAATGGAGGTGGAAATGCTTTTTCTGCAGCAGCACAGAATTTCCTTTGCTTTTTTTATTTATTTATTTTTGAATCGTGTATTTTACACTCCTGAGTCCAGGTAATTAATCATCCCAAGATGGTTTTAAACATCACCTTTCGCATGGGTTTTCAGAGTTCGTTCCTGTTGTTGATGAAATACGCGAGTGATTGCTATGGACCTGAGCATATTACGTATTCCGAAAGTGATGCAAGTACTGTGTGGAAGTAGCTTTGAAAAAGCTCTTTATTCAAAGGCAAATGACATTAAAAAGGCAGCACGGAGGCACATTTTATTACACAGGTGCAGCAGGCCGGAGGTAGGAGCTGGCTTTTGAACAATGGAAAGAACGACAGTATGTTCTTAAACTGCTATCCAGCCAAGTATGCTGCTCAATTAACTAATCAGGATCCTCATAATACACATAGAAATCTTCCATGTGTTTCTGTTGACGTGTGGAGAAATCGCATAGTCCAACCTAAGTCAATAAGGGTATATTAAATAGTCCCTACAGAAACACTTTCTAGTTAGCTTAACTTTTGGAATTACATAAACATTTTGTAATTTTAGAATGAAATTCGTGAAAATATGCAGTAGTTTTCATAATAATATAGGACTTTAACACACCATGAGCTGAACTTTACATGAAGAAATTGTGAACTTTCCCTTGGATTTGAACATTAAAAGAAGAAATAGTAAACTTTTAGTTTATTTATCATCAGTGTTGGGCAGTAATGCATTACTAAGAGACGTTTGCATTCAGTAGCTGGAAATATAACCATTACTTTACATTTATCTCGGTTAAAGGCAAGAACATTACGTGAGTTGTCGTAGGTTTGTAACATTTAATAAGAGTGTGTTTGAGCTGACTTAAGAGTTTCTTTAGAGGGTCGGGGTAACTAGTAATCTAACTAGTAATGTAACTAATTACTTTTGAAATAAAGTAATCACATTAGTAACTTGATTACTTTTATAGGGAGTAATCAGTAGTCAGTAGTTGAATTACATTTTTAAAGTAACTTGCCCAACACTGTTTATCATTATATGTGACAAATTATGTAATATTATGTTTACATTCAATTATCAAATATAACATAAATATACAACAAAATGACAATAATAAGAGTGTAAAAACTAAAAACAACATGATAGCATAATAGTTACAAATCTAAGTGTGAACCATCTTTCACCACATTGATGAGTGTCCTTGATGTTTTGATATGGATGGTGTGAATTGAATGGATAAAAGAAAGTTATTACAGCCACTCCTTGTCTTGTGAAACATGAAATAGAGATGCGATCCTCATGTTTACACTGAGAAGCCAGGAGTAGCTTATACAGTCTGAGAGTAAAGTGCAAAAAAAATCATTCTTTGTCTGTGTGAGGATTCAGTTTAAATGTAGTTTGTGAGATCAGGAATGCTTTATGCTTTAACACAAAGTGTGAGCTACACTGGAAAACAAGTGTCTTGACAGGTCACCTACCAGTGACCATAGACTCCAAGTCGGGGGGTTGGTTGACTTATAAACTGAAAATGTGTATATTATCTGAATATGCTGATTTTTTTCTGACGTATGTGGCCTTTTTTTGTTTTTTGTTCAATTGTTTTTTGAGTGCAGTTCATTACTATATTACATTCATA
The DNA here is from genome assembly GCA_037974405.1 of Brachyalestes nurse. Lineage (NCBI taxonomy): Eukaryota > Metazoa > Chordata > Actinopteri > Characiformes > Alestidae > Brachyalestes > Brachyalestes nurse. The sequence continues at coordinate 7,979,022 of JBBPCY010000019.1, read as the reverse complement.
TTAGTTCCATGATAATACCAAAAAAGCAGCAAATAAATAAATAAATAAATACAGTTTGTGTAGTAATGAAAACCAATTCATTTACATATATCTTCCTATTCAGACTACAGCACTTTAACACTCTGGTACCCATCCAAGCACCATTAGGGGAGAAGAAAGATTCAATGAGAAATCTAAGAAATGGCAACTTTAAAATTAATAAATAGATCATGAACCTGCAGTTTAAGGGGTTAAACCATCATGAACCAGCCACAGGGAGAGCACAATGACAACATACACATGCAAGCATGCCCATGCACACAGCAGCTCTCCCTCCATCCTGTATGTATTTAGGTTAATTGCTGTAGTATGTCAGACAGGTCATTTCTGTAACCAATGCCATCAATGGAGCTCTGAAAGGGACCAGAGAGGATGTGTATGTCTGCGCTGGTTCCTGGGCCATCAGGCCGGGCCATAATGGCAGATCAGTTTCAGCCTCATTTTCAGCTTCTCCTCCCTCACCCACCTAGTTTCCTCCATCCCTCAGTTTCTACACAGAGGTCTCGATATCCAGAACGGCCATCATCCCATATAGGGTCCAGATCATATGAGGCATGTCACCTCTACTGAAATAGCAGAGAGCCGGATACTGAAGGCTGATTGCCTATGTCACCTGTGAGGGAGAATAGGCGATGCGAGGAAGAGGTAGACAGTGAAAGAGAAAGAAAAGAGGAAGAGAGAGCATATTACCGGTGTCTAAAAATAAAGGTGAATTATGGCTTCTGCTCTCAGTCTAACAGTTTGCCCTTTTCCTGTATAACAGGGTACATTGGGGTCAGAGCATAAAGTGTTTCAACAGAGCAACTGAACGGGTGTCTTATAAGTTAAACTGGGGCTGGATCTCCCTCTGAGTCCAGACTCAAAACCTAATACTTAAAACGTAATACTGAGGAAGACTATCAATCAATATTGTCTGTTATGATCCTTGATGAACCAAAAATGAAACTGTGTTGGGTCTACATATCATTGCTGTTGTAACAAAACCTCATATCTCGGAAATGGGAACTTTATAGAGGAAGGAAAGAACATTAATGTACGTTGTTTTAAAAATAAGGACTATTTTTGTCAAATGGTTTAAAAGCATTGACACCAGGAAAAAATGAGTTATGAGGCTGTAAAATGATAATGACAAAATAAAAGCAGGTAACTCTTTAAAGTAAGAATTATTTAAACAATAAAAATGTATAGATACTCTATTATAATGCTATTTTCTGTTAGTGCCCCTCTGGAATTCTTGTAGTATGTTAGCACTAGGCAGGTTTAACATTAGTTGTAAAAATAAAATATATTTATATAACAGGTTTACTGTGATTCTTTTAGTAAAGAGACATAGCACAGAACTGCTGCTGTTTTCCTATTCAAGCATCTGACTGGAACACAATCCACTGAAAGTCCTTGAGTGAAAAAAACATGATTGGCTGATTCGTCTACTACTTCTTAATTACATTAGTAGTCAATTTGGCCTGTTAGGCCACCAGCCTCTAAGTCATTACTAGTAGGAGAGGTAGCTTAGCTGCATCTTCCTTGATACATTGGAGAAAAGTCCTGATTGGATTATTTTCCTTTGGCCATTTCAATAATTTAATCTTTTTGTTTCCAACCAAAGCCTGACAATAAAATAGTATTAAATAGGGGTGTAACGATACAGAAAGGTCATGGTTCGGTTCACACTATAGTTCTGACATCACGGTTCGATACGGTTCACGATACAGTGAAGTTAAGTAACAAAAAGTTCTAAAGAATGAGGCTTGGTTTGTTTTCGTTTATTTTAAATAAACAGCAGTGTATTAACCATTAAACACACACTCTTGCTTATATTTTCATGTATGTGTAAGGCAGCAGAAGTGTTACATCAGTAGGTGGCACTATTGCACCCAGGTTTATGATTTACTGGTGCTTTTTGGTCCCTTTGTGATTCTGTATTACTTCAGTCACGTCTTCTCCGTTGTACTGTGTATTCTCCGTACGACATCATGTACCAAACCGTGACCCATGTACCGTAACGGTTCGGTACGAATACATGTACCGTTACAGCCCTAGAATTAAAAGACTTGCAGAGATCTAATACAACAAAAGGATTCCTCTCTGATAAATGATTATGTCTGGAAGGAATTCTTTTTATGTTCTCAGATGTTGCATTTTATTTTGCAGGCCTGAGGACATATTGCTAGTGTTTAAGATCAAGGACCCTTTATTCTCAGGTTTTACTATCATAGTGTTCTTATGTGTTGTGGTGATCTGTATTGGTATTTCTTGGCCAAGCCATGACAGGCAACTGGCATTCAACTGCTTCAACTGACAACTTAAAAAAGGAAAAACCAGTCATGCACTGCAGTGAACCTGAATATGAGGTTGTAGCTGAATGCTCCTGCTAGGTGGAACATGCTCCCACCTCAGATAAGCACTGGAGGAAGATAAACTCTCCACTTTCTCTTAGCGAAAACTGTGAGATGTGTTTAGATTAATGTTGCACAATGCGGCGCTCAATTAGCAGCCCTTAAGTCTACACTTTAAAGCTTCTTTCATCTACATCTAAAGGAGTGCTTTCAATATGCAGAGAGAGGTCATCTCTCTCTTTCTGTCTCTCTCAGCAGGACCTCTGTTTATTTGCTCTCACTTATCAAACGCTCTCATCTCTCCGTCACTAGGAACATGCTAAGTGCTCAAGCATTAGTGCAGATTTTCCATTTTTCTCTTTCATCCACTTAAATGAAGTAGAAAAAACTTTACAAAGGGTATATAACCTATATTTTGTCTTCAAAAGTGCATTCCTCAACCTCACTGTTGGTATGTTTGCATTGCCTGTTTGTCTAGTAGCAGTAATTAAGCATGACTGTCCTAATATTTCAGCCCATTTTTGACTTTGATGAAAGTTGTGGGTATAATGTTGGAAAATGTAACAATGCTGTAACATTTGTGGTTGGATGCAGGCTGGCTTGAAGTGGTCTAGCTTGAGACATTCGTGACACAGTGTGTTTGACTGTGATTTATGTATTTTGTTTAGCAAACTACACTTGCAGCTGTGACAAAATGCTGTTGGTACTTCACTCACCCCTCCTGGACTCTGAGGAAGCCTTTTGCCAGCTACTGCTTCAGGACATACAGGGGAGTCATTACATGCACTGTGTGCCCAGCGCAATACCAGTGAGTTAATGTTATTATTCTGTACCTCTTTTCTTTTTTTCCCCCCTCTGTCTCTAAAGACAAAGGCCTTTTGCCCTAATTGGTTCCACAGCACATTCTAATGCGACAGTCTTAAGCGGCTCCAAGTCCCGTTCATCTCTGCTTGCTTGTAACGATCATTTTGCAAATAACACAATTGCCTTAATAAGAGACCAGGTGGGTAATTGATGTGGTTACTAAGTGGCTCATTTGCATCCTTTATGCATATAAAACAAAGCAGCAGGGGAGGGCATTAAAAGGCATTGCAGACTTTCTGACGAGCATTGAGGAGCCTTGGTGGAAGCTCCAATCAGTAATTAAACTCTTCAGGGGTTCCACTTCATTCTCTTTTTCGCTCCCTCTACTTTCCTCCTCTCCTGGGACATTCAATGAAAAGATAAGCAGAAAGCATACAGGTAATCGGGGAAATTAAAACATGCTTCCGAGGCGTTCTTTGTTAACCATCAGCTTAACCTACCTTTAGAGTGAACACCCAATCTCCCTTGGGCTGTGGGCAGTGAAATGATATACTGGCTAAATGAGGCACTCGAGGTGTATGTGGGTTTCAGACCAATAGCAGGCCCCTAACGGTGTTAATGGGACAGGGGATATATGGAACCTCAATGGATAAACAGCAGGGAGATGGAACATCTATATGAAATACTAAGAATGTTTCCAGTCATATTAATAAAAAGGCCACACTGATTTAGGGCTGTCAAGATTACTCAATTAAACTCAACACTTAATTAAAATCAATAGCATGGGTTAAAACTTATCTTCTTGATGAAATAGCAATGATTAATTTTAGGCTCCAGACTGTCACTGTCAGAAAAAAACCCAATATAACAACAGAAGAATTAAAAACATTCTTAATTTCTAAGAATTTAAGGTAACAATATTTTTTTTCCAGTTCATTTTGAACATTTTGTGCAGGTCCATTTATCAAATTTATCATACATTTTTTAAATAAAATGTGTATATATTATATATATCTTAAATAAATTCAATTTTGTCTAAATAAATTTTTTTCATCAAAAACATGTACAAGACATTAAAAATAATGTATATTTATTTATTTAGTAAACACACTTTAAGTATGTTGGAATTATTTTAGAATTTTTGAACGACAATGCATGTAATTACAAAAATTGTTGGTAGATTACTACATAACAATTACAATGGATAATTACAGATTTACACCAATGCTATTTTTAAAAACAGATGCTTTTTTCTTTACTTAAGGTACGAACCATGTACTGGAGGCTGCTGGTTGTACTAGAAATTAGTTATGTGTTATTTCTGTATTATTCTATTCAGTTCATACTCTAAAATGTCAGATATCATCTTGTAGCATTGTATCAGTCTGACACTAATGCTACTGAGTCGATGAACTGAGACAGCACGGCTTTTTAGACTTGCTTTGAAAGAAAATCAAAACTATTTCTATAAAAATAAATTAGAGGAAACTTTTCTGTATGGCCCATGGTTTTCCTCTAATCCAGGAGAACAGCTGCAGCACAGTAATCTCCCGCTGTTTGCGTAAGACCATGTGGTTGAAGGCTGCTCAGTTTTAGATGTTTAAAAAATGATACTGATGGATAGAGTCAGGATGAGTGATGGGGTTAATGGTTACGCTTAAGGCTTCACTCAACCTTAGTGCTGGCGCTGATGCTGTGCGATTGCCAGACCCTTAGATTAGCCCAGCGAGAGTGAAAGTGTGCCATCGTTACAATCTTGTCCTGAGCATTTCTCCATCACGCTAGGGTTTTATGGAGTGAGAGATTTTCAGTCAGTGAGAGAAAAAAAACACATAGATTCAAACAGGAATTACCTGAAGTGTTGTAGAGGCTAAAAGACTAATGTACCTTAAGATATGTTATTTTAGGTCACTCAAAGAAGACCCAGCTATCAGAAAGGTCTGTGCACACACTGGTTAGATTCTAGAAACATTCTCCTAGCCCACTTTCTATATTGTTAGATCTCCACTACCGGCAGTGGCTAAAGGGTCAGTTTGAAAAATCTGTAATGGTCTCTCAGGGGGCATCTTAGGAGCAATCGGTTACCAGCCAGTGTCTATTCCAGGCTTCTAGCCTCTGTGCAGTCTGTATGTGATTTCTGTTACGGACTCCATAGCGAGGGTGCAAAGTACTCTTGCTGGCTAATGGCACCTCTCCTGAGAGCACATCTGCTGTTTAATGTTCTGCCGTGGTTTATGGAGGCATCAGTCCGGGCCATAAGAAGTGCACCTGCGGAACCGTCCAAACAAGAGGAACAGCGCGCTTATTGTAAAACGCCCTCATAACATAAATATTTCTCTTCTCGTCACTCTAAACTCCCATAATGAAGCAGACAAATCCTAACCACATGTGTCTGTTGCGAATTTCAGGGAGAGATTAGGAGGGAGCGATGAATAAGGAGTAGTCTGGTGGCCACATCCAAAAAAAGGAAACATGAAAGATACCCACACTGAATTAGAAGGATACAACACTAACTGTCTTTGTACAGCTACTTAAAATGACCAAATATTTATTACTACAGGTACATTTTCTAAGCTTCAAAATTCTGTTTTTCTACCTCTCCCCAACTTTGCAGAGTTGCTGGTCTAATTCAGATCATAGGGTCATGACATAAGTTCAGAGGTGCAATTAAAGGCGAGAATAATCCATTCTATTAGTAGTAATAATGATATTATAGATAAGTAATAAAATGTATGGCTAAATTAGTTCACATTAGCTACCATTGGTTTTGGTGCCTAATGGTGAGCTGGCTACTATTTGTTTGTGAAAGTGACCTAATATACATACAGGAGTAAAGTTAAAGGAAAAATCAAACATACATTTTCTAAATGAGTCATTAAGAGTAATTTTGTATTGATTTGCATTTCCCCAAACCATACCAGTAAATGCCTTCCAGATTTTAACAGAGCCACCAGATGCCCTGAAGAACATTTACCCGGGCATTTAACATTAATTTAACAAGAAGGGGTTCATTTGGAGCCGCAGATGAAATCCCGGTAAACTTGATGTGACAGTTAACCTGCATGAGACCTAATAGTATACACAGGAAAATAACCAGTAGAGCTCATGTGTGCACACATGCTGATACAAATGTAGTTACATTCGGGCTACGGCCTGCAGAGTGGGCCAGCCTTGCTTGTAAGTGTCAAATGTGATGCAGCATGGCTGACAAAGCCAAAAACAGTGTGGAATTTTCAGGTTTTACAAAAGAAAAAACACAGGAGCAAGTTTTATGCACAGTTTAAAAATGAAGGAGCCTGATGGCCGTTCCAGGACTTCCAGTATTCTCATCGCAAGTATTAACATGTTTTACATCCCGGTAAAATAATATATAAGCAGAGGCGGACAAAGTACCTAACTTCATTCTAACTTCATTACTTAAGTGAAAGTACAGATACCACTAGTCAAATGTTACTCCAGTACAAGTGAAAGTCATACAGTCAA
>JBBPCY010000019.1:7944724-7970353 GCA_037974405.1 Brachyalestes nurse | reverse complement strand
TGTTAAAAAGATTGAAAAATTAATTAATATTAAAACAACTAAATTCAAATGTGATATCTCCGGTAGATAGACAGACAGACCGTGTGGAGTAAAGTCGGGCAAGCAAGGTGCTTAGGTAAAGATCTCCGGGGGGAGAACATACGGCTTGGTTTTTAAGTCTGCTATTGAAAGCTTTTCAAAGTATCGATGTTTGTGGACTCCAACTTGTAGCCAGCCTCCACTGATAACGGCACTGATATATTTAAACAGCTGTCAACAAATTAAAAAGTAAATTATTTTTCAGTAGTCCGTTTCTGTCTATCTATCTCTCTATATCAAACCCTCACTTCCGCCGTCCAGTATGGCGTGGTCACGTGGTCATGGTCACATGTATGCACAACATCAATAGCCAAGCACCAAACAAATGTGGGAAATTGCATGGGATTTTATGGTCTCTAAGGTGCACTGGCATCGATTGCTGATTTAATGAAAGCTACTGTACCTCTTGGCTCCCACTCCGGTTCTCATTCCTCACTCTTTCAGGTCACACCGCTTAAAATGCCTCGCTTAATCAGATTTCTGTTAAAAGCTGTAAATAAAATCTAAGCTGCCCTGCCAAGACACACTCCTAGTGCACGCTCCACAGCCCACAAACCTGTTTCTCACTGATGCAACACACCAACAAGTGTGCAGTTTCCGTTACTTCTCTCTCGCCCCCGTCTCTCCCTCTGTCTGATGAAATGATAGTCTCTCAGCCAAGAGCTCTTTAAGACCAAAAATTAGCTGCAATGAAGGCACATAGCCTTTTCCAAATGATCTGCAATCGCTCATCACAGGCCAGTGTAAGACTGGATTGCGGTTGCATAACTCTGAAGTTATTTTCTGTTCACTTTAATGTTTAAGTCTGTTGCTTAGATTGATTGTAATTGTATCTAATTGTGATTGTCCTGATGGAAGCATAATTAAGGCCTGTACATTCAGCCAAACACTGGAAAATGCCTAAAGCTTAATTCAAAGAGAACTTATGTACACGTAGCCTCATGCATGGAAAATGTTTTTTACTGCCCACAAACTGGAAACTTTTTTTATTAGGATCCTGGTCTGCCATTATAGCAGTTATCCAATCTTCTTCTAAGCTCCACTCCCACCGAAGTGAAAGAGGTGAGTTAATTCCGGTCGATATGAGATATACAAATCTCAGCTCTCTCCCTGCCTGCCCAGTTTAGATTGGGCCTATTTGAGTTGGAGGTACTACTGTGAAAGTAAAACACAAATTAAGAAAATAAAAAACACCCACTGATGTTATCTCAGCTAATAACACTGTGGGGTCCAGTCTACAGTGCCAGTGTTGATTCTGTAAACATTTACCTATGAAAGGTCATATTTATCGGTCCAAGGCGGACTCCGTGGCGGTTCTGGATGTTACTCACATATTTCAGCCCTGTGGTTCATCCTGTTCTCGTAGAGATTTGTGTTCAGACTGGCAAAGGATTTATATTTAACACAGCCACACCAAGACAAACGTAGTTAGGCCAATAGTACTATTATGTACATTACGAACTGCATCTCTCTCTCTCTCTCTGTCTCTCTCTCTACACACACACACACACACACACACACACACACACATATATATATATATATATATATACATATATTTAAAAGGTATACTTCTTGTTTTTTTAATGATACACCCTCAAAAGCACTTCGTTTATTGTTCGTAGACTATGGGCAGTACACAGTCCTATAATATCAGCTTCCCACTAATGCTACAACCACTTTAGAATGCATAACCATCACTATCAAACAGACCACTGATTTGCAAAAAAAAAAAAAAAACACGCTAAAAATGTTCTCTTCAGTGTCAGAATGGCTAAGCATAATGATCAGTGTCCAACTGCAGAATAAGCCCTGCACATTTAGAAGTCTATTTCTACATAAATGACACACTGATTACACACTTACATATTTCCAAATAATTAAGTCTTCATGCATATCCGAGATGCAGGCTTCACTGTGCTCATGCTGGCAAGTCCAGCCTCCCCAATAAGCTTTTAAAGCAATTAAACTTGAACAATCATTTTTCCTTTCCTGACCATTGATCTCTTAACCTCTCTTCTCAGGGGAGACCATTTCTCCATACCAGAGAAAACTTACGGTCAATGAGTCACTCTAGATTTAAATAAAACAGCTCATTTTCCATTCCCACTACAGTGAAAGAAAGAGTGTTAACAAGTGTTAAATAAAAGTCTATGCCAACTTTCAAGTTCCTGTCAGAACAAAACCAAAAGGAATCTAGAAAAGTCATTTAGAAAGAAAAATCCTGCTGGACTTTCAATGTTTATTAATAAAACAAGAAGTCATTTTAGGCCATTCAGGTTGGTGTATTTGTCATGAAATTTTGAGAGGGTATAAACAAAGGTTTTTTAAATAACATAAAAAAACTACTAAATGATTAAAAATGGAGATTCAAGTTCAGTGGTCAAACATTTGAATTTAGCAAATGACCTCTCAATGAAGTATGTAAAATCTTATGTAAAAAGGTTTGTATGAGAGTTTGTTGTTTTACAGTGTAATACAACTATAACCACACGTGGAAGACATTGTTTACCTCGATATTTTACCACAAATTATAAGTGCAACAAATTATCAGACACAAAATATCTAGCTGCCCTTCTCTATACTTAAATAATATCATTTTATAGACAAACTCTCCAAGATTGATGTGAATGATGGTGAGTCTTTATCAGGGAGAACACCACCACCTAGAGTTTAAGTCTAGGCATCTTCTCTCTGTACTTTCTTGACTTTACAATTGATTTTTACTGGATTATGACCAAATCAGAACATCAATGTATTCTTTGCTAAATTACATTTTTCAGGTAATTACTTGTAATAGGAAAGTTATTATATTTGATGTCTGAAATTAGTTTTCCCTGAAATGAGGCCTGTGGCAAGTTGCAGTTTTATGTGACTGAACAGCCCTCTTCTATAATGACCATAACATCAACAAGTTTAAAATGCAGACACACAATGAAACACACCCAGTTAACACAAACGCTGAGTCCTGAGAAAATTCCCAAAGTGATAAAAGCATGTTCTTAAGAAAAAACAGAAGATGCTCCATGTGTCGGATGCTAACTCAGTGCAGAGAGAAAGAGGTTTTTTTGATATGCGTCACACCCAGGCATGTATTGTGCATGGGCCAAGAGAGTTTTATAGACTATGTGATAGATGTTGCGTAGAGCAATATATGCCTGTCATATGCTAGTGTCAGCACTTGACCTCTCAGCTGTGATAAAGCTATCAGATATAGTGTGAAAGGAGTGAAATATCAGGAGATGGGCTGTGGTCTTGAAAAAACACTGCAGTTCTGGCATTGATCCAGACTTATAGAGTAGCAGTCAGCTATCCCCAGATGAAGTATAGGGAGAGAATGAAGTATCTTAAACTGTGGCTCCAAGTTGTTCTAATCTTAGTTAATATTGGTATCCTGAGAGTGAAAGAAGTACTCCTGTGTATAATCATGCAAGATGCTGTCTTTATCCTAATTACACTTATTACCTCCAAATAGCCATTACCGTTTCCTTCTTTTATGTTAAATATTTTATGGCCAAATCTTTTTTTAATAATAGAAAGCCATTGCGCCAAGTTGTTCCATAGCTTTCATGAATATCCAGTACCGACTGAGCAGCAAGTAGTCATTATGTCAAATATTATGTAAAGTACATCAGTGCAAAAGAATTCCCAACTGAGTGGTAAGAAATATTCGTTTGCTAGTTGGCTGGGACCAATATTATAATAATATTTTGTCTATACATTAGATTGTTTTCCCTTTCCATAGCCCATTGCTCCAATCTTTTGGGACATATTTAAAATCTGTTAAAAGATGCGAGGAATGGTTCCACCGCTCTCTAGTCGTTAGTGTAGGCATATCTCACAGCTGCTCCCAGCAGTGCACTTAAACAGTACACCTAAAGGATTTTAAATATGGACATATGGTTTTAGGAGGAATCTGTAATTTATATAGAACCATTACATGGTGTGGAGTTATGGTTATTATTGAAAAAAAAGAACTTTTACAAAAGTTCTAGGAGGACCTAATAATTTAAAGGCTTAAAGACAGTTTTTAGACTTAAAAAGAGCTCATTCTTCCACTTGTATATGAAACATCATATATTGCACAGAAGTAATGCATTTCTTCACTGCAATTACTTTGAGAGATAATCATGCAAAAATGTTTGGATGTGCTGAAAGTGTGGCTGATTACATATTCTGTTTGGTTTACTGAAGTTTAGGCAACCATTGGCAACCAGTGTTTGGTGGAATTTTTTTCAGCCTCTTTAAATCAGGAATAAAAACAAGAACCAGGGTATATATGTGAAAGTACTGTGTAAAATGTGTTGAATGGCCACTATTGCATGCACTTGGAATAAAACTGCATTTATTTGTTTACTTATTTGGATCAGAATAGAATTAGATTAGAGTATTTTGGTGCGAAAGAAACATCTTTGTTTTTAAACTTGCATGGTATTTTTTGAACTTCACTACTTTTCATTTCTGCACAGCACAATGTGTACAGTTGGCATGATTAGCTACATAAGCTATATAAGGCACACTACAAACGTGTATTATAACCCCATCAAGGCATATGTCCTCAGTTTTCATAGCCTACTAGAAAATGTCTTGACTGAAATGATATCACACTGATATCCACAATGTGGCCTTCCTTAATTCTGCAAAAAAATACATCATAGGCTATCGTCGCATTCCACAAATGCACATTTTAGAGAGCTAGCTATGTACTTATTTAGTAGTACTGTGGTATATTATAACAGATGAGACAGTTTGCAAATGACCAACATTTTCAATTTCAGATCAGGATTTCTGGTTGATTCATATCTTGAATGTTCCTCGGCCAAGTATATTTTTGTTCCTGATTTAATCAAGCTCCTGGCAACTTTTCCTCACTAGTGAATTCATCATCCAATAAATTTAAGTTTGCATTAGTGTTTCAAAGCCCCTGTGGTTAGAGGAGGTGAGAAAAAGACTGAAAGAGTGAGACACTAGCCAAGCAAAACTGAACTACGGCCATTTTTCAAGGCACAAATGTAGATGCCTAAATAATAAAACACCAATGTGTTCTAGAAACTACACTGACTATTCTTGGGAAAGTTGTGAAATATATAAAACTGGAATTTGGCGTTACGTGGGTTGATCAGCCGTAACATTAAAACCAGCTGCCTAATATTGTGTAGCTTCCCACCGTGCCACCAGAACAGCTCTCTCCTTTTGGGGCATGGAATTATGAAGGTGCGCTATGATATATGGCACAAAGAGGTAAGCCACAGAACCTTTAAGTTTAAGTTGTGAGGTGGGGCCCCCATGGATCAGACTAGTTTGTCCAGTACATCTCACAGTCAGATTGAGATCTCGGGGATTTCAATTTTTTGTCGTGTTCCTGAACAATTTTTGTTGCGTGGCAAGGCTGAAAGAGGCCACTACCATTAAGGAATACTGTTGCCATGAAGGGGCGTAGTAGTTCTGCAGTAATGTAGATGGTACATCTCAAAGTAACATCCACAGGAATGCCTAGAGAAATGTCTAGAGAAATAACACTTCCTCTGCTGGCTTGCTTTTTTTTCATAGTGCATCCTGCTGCTGTATTTTCTCCACATAAGTGATACATACACACCTGGCTCTCCACTGGAAGTAAAAGAAAATGTAATTCATCTGACCAGCCAACCTTTTCATCTGCTCCATGGTCCAGTCTGTGGTCCCATTGTAGGTGCTTTCAGCTGTTGACAGGAGTCAGCATGGGCACTCTGACCAGTCTGTGGCTACGCAGACTCATACACAGCAAGCTTAGGTGCACTGTGTGTTCTGACACCTTTCTGTCATAGCCAGCTTTATTTTTTTCCAGCAATTTGTATGTCTGTGGGCAGGGCTGGACTGTGACAAAAAATCGGACCGGGCATTTTAATCCTAGACCAGCCCACCGGGTATGCCCAGTATGCCCAATGGCCAGTCCAGCACTGTCTGTGGGATCCGATCAGATGCGCTAGCCTACACTCCAGTGCACATCAGTGGTCCTTGGGCATCCATGAGCCTCCTGTCAGTTCACTGATTTTCCTTCTTTGGACAACTTTTGGCAGGTACTAACCTCCAAAATACCAGGAACAAACCATAAGACCATGAGATGCTCCGATGCCTCCCGATCTGTCTACCCATCACAATCAGGGCCTCGTCAAAGTTGTTCGATTGCTCAGCTTGCCCATTCTTCCTGCCTCCAACACATCAACTTCAAGAACGGACTGATCACTCTGATATATCCCTTTTGATGGGTGCCACTGTAATGAGATAATCAGTGTTATACAATTTAGCTCTTAGTGGTTTTAATGTTGTGGCTGATCGGTGTAATTAAATTTAGCTTCCTATAATTCTATAAAGGTCCACTCTATTGATGAAAATGATTACAGACTTATCTTAATCTTAAATGTCAAATTATTTTAATCAGAATAATATAATTATAATATTATTATTAATAATAAGGAATTAACAACTGATGTAATTTGAATGTAACAAAAAATGTAATTTGCTCCCCATTATTAGTCCCCCTTAACAAGGTAAGGCCACTCCACCCACTGGCATGTTACATAACCTAAACATTTACATTTACATTTCATGTTTTAAATTATGAATAAATCCTATTGCAGGCTGTGAATGCTGTGTTTAAAAATGTTATCATGGATGAGATGCATTATGAATAAGAGAGAGATAAAGAGCTGTCAGGGCAATGTTTCAGTGTTGATGGGAGCCGATAAGGTATATTGTTAGGAAACTGGATCTTACTGTGAGTGGTGGGTTTTTGTATTAAGGTTTTAAGGGGCCTGGTTGTTTCTGTGCCATGGACTTCTGTGTTACAGCCCCTGCTGCCCCAGTATTTGCTTCACTGCATCTAACTGAAGAGACAGATCAGTGTGAGAGTTACAAAGTGAACCAAGCATTAAATGTAGACATGATGTAGAGATTGTGCGTAGATGAAAAACATCGCATTAAGAGTTTGTCATTGGTGGAGTTTAGAATAGCAGTTAAACCTTACGTGCAAGTCTTTGGGTTCTTATCATAACAAAAAAAAGCATGCTTAAAGACATAGAAATATCGCCACGCTGTGGAATTCTTTATTTCACTCAGTTTAGAGCTTAGGAAAACCTTGGAAATGGAAACGACAAGCGTGTCAATGCTGTTTGTCACCATGACTGTGCAACCCTCCACAGCAAATTCATTCAGTCTGTAGAGGAGGTGACAGGGACCCCCTGCTGAGAGTAAAAGAGAAAAGGTGTCTTGACGGCTTTTCCTACTTCATCCTTTCTGACAAGGTGTGCTGAGCTGGACAGAGATGTACAATCTAGAGGCCTCGCAATCACATCACTGCTTGGTGTTAAGGTCTACAGCAAGGCAATCAATTTACATTTATTTTTCAGTATGCTCAGCTGATTTCACAAAAGTACAGATCACAGAACTTCACCCCCAGGACCAGTAAGTGTCATAAAAATGGGCATATAAAATCCTGGGGTGCAATGTTCTGTGTATTTGTCGAAGTAAAAGGCCTAACTTCACTCATAAAGAGGGTGCATTCCCCTAGCTGCAAAGCTGGACAGTTCTTTCAAAGAAACAAGAGTGATCATTTTCATCCTCTCTGTCAAACTTCTGACCCACAAGCTAAGACGTTTACAGTGTTATTGCAACTCAGGGAAGTGGTTGTGGTGATATAACCTTCGTCTAAAGATGAACAGAGAAAAACAAACAGGTTTCTATAGATTTTCAGGCCTGCTTCGCTCTCTCAAGCTCCTTTTTGTTTTGAATATAGACAATCAAATCCATCAGATGATCAGATGTTCTTACCCCTGAATAAAGTGTAAAACATTACCTGAAAAATGGTCTGTGTTTGCTGTGAAAGAATGATAAAAGGTCAGTTTGGTGAGATCTTGCACTGTTAGCAAGGGCTTCACAGTCGCACTTTCCTCCAAGGAAAGTAATTTTGACAGTGAAAATGCAAAATAATTTATAGTTTGTTCAGATGCATTAGATTTGAGTTGGAACAGTTCCATAGGGAGAGCTGATGGCCACCTAATAACTACTGAAAACCAGTAGGAGAAGAAGTGAATATCAGGACTGGGAGCAGTGGAAAACGGTCCTGCACAGAAAGGTTATTTAACCCCCAGAAACCCAAATATAGAAAAAAAATTTCAACGTTTTAGATGTTGTTCTAGGAGGCATCTGATGCAGAAATCAAGTGGTTTTTTGCTATTTTGACATTTCAGTAACTTTTTGGGGGAGTGTTGTAAAACTGCAACATTGGGCCTGTAGGGTAGCAGAATTTCAGTCATATCACTCACACTCTGAACACATGTAAGGAACAATTTGTTTGTACTGCTTATAAAGGGCCAATGAGTCTATGGAACTACACAACAATAACAGTCACACAAGTCACATTTTTATGAAAATGAATTCCATATTTAAAAACACTGGACCCAGACTGTACAAATCATGAAAAAAGCTGAATGTGCATGTTTTCTATTTTAAATCCTTAATTATGGTACTCCAAAAAAACAGTTATTTTGCTCTGAAAAGCAGAGACAGACATTGCACTTCCTGCAAAACGTGTTGGTCTAGCCTTTAGCACAGTACCTGCATCGTCAACAGTGGGTCTCTGGGGGTTAATTGAGGTCTTGCACTGTAAGAAATGACACCTTCTTTGGTTCTAAGATATATTTTCCTTAGAACAAGTTGCACCACCAACTCATATCTTAGAGCAGGGATACCCAGCTCCAGTCCTGGAGGGCCAGAGTCCAGCACAGTGATTTCTTTGCTCAAACGCACCTGGTTCACCTCACCTGTGAAGTGAATGGAATGAGTGGAACTACCAAACTGTGCTGGACACTGACCCTCCAGGACCAAACCCTAACCCTAACCCTGGTCCTAACCCTCACCCATGGCGAAATTCTAAACCTAAAAATAAGAATATTGGGGCTTGTTAACAATTTGACAATCTATAGACAATGTTTCGGGGTCTATCCAAACAAAATGCTATTTCTATTGGTCTGTTTAGATTCCTGATAACCTTTCAATGAGTCGTTCTTTGAAGAATCATTATAATTACATGCAAATGAGTGTGAAAAAACTTTTCAAAGTTTAGGGAATCTCCATTTAATGTAATGGTTTTATACGTATTAAGGTATATCGATATATTTTAAACATTATTATGTACACAATAGAGACAGCTCTCATGCTCTTACTATGAAGCACACTCATTAATCATCCTTATCGCCCGTTATAGAACTCCTTTGAAATCAAATCTCCCATGGCCTGGGCTGAGATGTGGTGACTCAAAATCAAGCAGATCTAATCTATTCAAGAATGAGCACATAAACAGTTTACAAAAAGCAACATGTTAGCTTGCCTTTTCTCTGAACATGGTCAATTTAATGTCTATTACACTTTCACAGAGGCAGCTGGTGGTCTGGTGGTTAAGGAGTTGCCGCTGCCATCGGAAGACCATGGGTTCGAATCCCAGGACTGCCAGTGACCCCACTGAGGTACCCTTGAGCAAGGTTCCAACCACACACACTGCTTCCCTGGGACTGTGATGCTCTCTGCCCACTGCTTCACTTGATGAATGGGTTAAATACAGAGAAGGAATTTCACATTGTTCATACCGTTTGCTGTACTGTGGTGTGTTCACACATGACTACAAGGGCAACTTTACTTTACTTGCATCACATAAATAGTCCATATTTTCCATTATATAAAAGCAAACTTTGCATGTTTTGGGCTTTCCCTCAAATCTATAGAAAGCATCAGTTTAGATGCACAGCACATCTATAGAATAATTATCATTTACACTGAATATTATTACATTTAACACTATTACACAGTAATAGTACAACAATTGCATATCATATTTTATCTATTTATGCTAAATAATGTGTGAGGCACAGGTCCCATCTTTTGGGTTCAATGTGACCCCCCCAAAAAAAGAGTAAAATAATAAAAAGCCACACCCCACAAACGCAGTCCAAAACCAGAGTCTATGGTAAAACATGCTGTAATTTAATCATCAGAACCAATGGGAGGGTGAAAGTGGTATAGTGGAAAAGGAAAAGAAGGAAAATACATAAAGCATTATTTGACATGTATATGTTTTAACATTGTTCTTTGTTCTTTATTTCATTTATATCTGGGCATATCTTCAAAGTAAATGCTTCACTGAAGATGTTTGCTAAGATGTTACAAATGCTGGCCTCATTCACATTGTTTGATTTACATTGTCATTAAAGATACCAAAAGTTTATACTCATTTTATATATCGTATCATCACAAAAAAATGCCTTGTTGACCAAACCTTAAACCATTACTTATTTGTGAAGTTCATTTCATTTCATACCCTATAATTTTATGGAATAATCATTATCAAGCCATGGTGTATAGATATCATTTTCGCTTGTGACAACGCACCAGGGGTTCAGACATTTTCAACCATGTCTAATAAAGTCCAATAACGTGATTAAAAAGTCATGTGTGAGGTCACTGAGCAAAATCAACAGAGTCATCAAAAGAGAAAGGACCCTAATTAAAAAATGAAGCAGCACAAGCTCCGCATGCGAGACTCACCTCAGGACAAAGACACCAACAGTAACTTATTGGCAAGCAAATCAATTTCACTTCCTGTATATGTTTAGCTTATTGTGAATTATACATATCTTGTGCTTCATAGCAATATAGAGTGCACGTGATATGTCTGAGTATGTCTTTATAAACACCAGCCGGTCGTCTGAAATCCTTCAGCCTGGCCTCTAGTCTGGAGTATCATGTGTTTGACACTTTTCTCAGTGAAGGACACTTTATAAAACAAACACAGGCTTCCCACTGATTAAATATTTTCAATATAAACACATCTGGCCCTAATTTTCATAATTCTATATCCAAGCCTACACAATCCTACATTTTTTTCAGCTGTTAGATTACATATGCTAAAATTGAATTATATTGAATTCCAAGCATTTAAGTGTTAACCACTTAAACACTCAGCAGTGAGGCACTTCCACTTGTCAGTAATCAGTAGAATATAAAATGTGCTAAATTAAGACAGTTGTATAGAAAAATCTGGACACTCATAGTAAATTGACATGTTTTGTAGAATTAAAGTGAAAATAAATACAGAGAACACACTTTTAATACATTCAGTGCACTGTTACATTCAAATACATTTAAAGGACTGTTTATTTGCTCATTTTAACATACTGGGAAAATGTTGTATGCCCGATTACTGTTTGTTTTCCAACAAATAAATATAAACTATGCACTAAAATTCACAGAAGAATGCTTTTTAAGTGTGTACCGTGTAAATGATGTGTTGTGTAGAGGATCTTATTCTCTTATGGTCTTGTTTTTAATGTAATGTAAAATGTAATTTTCCTTTTGCACATGACTGGGCATTCAAGGGGTAAATGAATAAATTATGGACACGATAAAAAGGTTGGACACACTTTTTGTTATTTGCAGTATCCAACATTCTATTTTTTTTATTTTGTATTTTTTTCTTCATCTTTCTATATCTTTCTATAACTATCATACCAAAACTTAATTACTCATTGCTTGTTTCATTCATTCTTTTCAATTGTTTGAAAATATCAGTTGTTCCATACACTGTGTGAACATTATATTTTGAATGGCCTGAGGGAAATAGTCCAAAATATGGTGGAATAAAATGTCACTGACATATTTTAATGTTATGGACTTTTTTTGCATTTTCTAATTACAGTTTTGGAGATAAAACGTTTTCTTGTGAGAGTGACCATTTAGTTGTAGTAGAAGGAAGATAGGAAGGGTTTTACTTTTCTCTCTTTTTTCATTTTCAAGCTGTTTGGAAGACATACTGTGTCTGAGGATTGATGTGGTAAACCTCAGGAGATGATGGTGTTCTGCATGGAGGAATGCCAAAGCAGGAAATATGAGGACATGGCTCAGGATGGGCTTACATAATGAAGATGGATAAGCATGCGAAGGGTGGGTTATAAATATAGATATTTATAAATACATATAAACACACAGCATAGACATGACTTATTTGGCAACACATAAAGCTAACATCTGTGCGCCACCATATAACATAACCTGCCTTCCCGTCCATGCAGGATGTGTATAGTGCAGGGGAGACAGAAACATACTGGTACGATAAATTATCATTAAAACCTATGCTAATGTCATAAACAGTCCTTTACAGTGAATCAGTGGTATCAAAATTCCCATGCCATGGACATGCGCTTGTGGAGATACATCTACCTGTCTAAAGAGTATTAGCCGGCAGGGCCCGGGGTCCCGACAGTAAATAACACTCAGTCGCGCTCATGAGGCGAGTGAGAGGCAGGTGAGTACGTAGCTTCTGCTAATGGGGATGAATGAGACTCATCAGTGAGAGATAGAGAGAACGATGAGGTGAGGGGAGAGGTACAGGTGCACTGGAGCGCTTAGATGTAGGCAACATACTTTGGGAGGAAGAGGAATAGTGATCAGAGTTGGGCACTATTTATATTCATTATCTCGTTACGTTGAATTCAAGAAGTGTGTTCGTTCTTCAGGGCTGCTAAACAAGCACTAATGTAAGGTGCGCCTAAATGAGTGCGGCTCATGCTAGCAACTGCACATTCATTCCAGTTCCTCCTAACATATATAAGAGATGCCAAAAGAAGCACATTTTCAAAAGTATTCATGTCGACTATGCTTAACATAATAGGAGGGACTTGGACAAAAAACTCGTCCTTTGTCTCAGATATTAGTTTGGTGGTTTATGTACACAAAGGCCATTACCATGTAGGGAGTGTGGTCACGCTCGCTAGGGTTATTCTAAAGCTACTCTAATGTCAAGCACCTGATCTGACTGGACACCAATTACTATTGACAGCTTGCTAATTTTGGCCGATGAATTAATATTCAGTGTAGAAAGAGGCCAGTAGAGGTGAGTTAAATTTGCCTGGCCAGAACATATGCTCTTTACAAAGCCTACGCTCCGATCTACAGCAAATCACTAATTGGAATTAGCAGTCTAACTATTTACTATGCATTTCTTGTCCTACCCTCTGGGGTCAAGCTGCTCCTCGGAGGTCGCAACCACAATTAAAAATGTGCACCCTGCCTGGGCTAATGACGGGCAAGGTGAAAATGTTTAATTCAAACACATTTACACTTTGACACACATAACTAACAATCCAGCCACTCTACAACTGCTCATCTTTTGTGGCGCAAATGCAATATAGTGTGACACCATGAGCGTCATATTCATAATAAAACTGATTCATTTGATTTAACAAAACCTCAGAAAGGCTTTTCTGCCATCTACTGGCTCAGGATCAGATTGAAGAGCTACACCAACAGTACTCCACTTTTACTATGCCTTCATTTGTTTGTGATTTTCAATAATAATCTCACAATGTGCAGGAAGAATATCTACAGAAATAACATAGAGATATTTGCTTAATTACTGATGCGGTAACACAGTATGTCGTTATGAATTCTTCTGCCAGTCTTCCTGTACCTGTGTGATTATAAGAAGAAATCGAAACACACTGCCCCATTTTAGGGTACAATCTACAATAAATGTTATAAATATTGCAACAAATATTAAGTGTATCTCACTAAATTTTTAATGTACTGCTTCTTGGATTTACCTCAAGGTGAGACACTACAGGCATAAATGACCATTTGGATCCCATCTACCATTGTTTCAGATTCTTGGATAGACTGCATCCATAAGGTTCTTTTAAAATTGTGATCATAAAAAATGTCAAAACTTTGCAGAATGTGTTTATTTCAGCGTGTTTAGTTAGCTGGCTTCCACACAGATTAACTGTATTTTCCAAAATGGACCCCCTTAAATGAAGACTTAGCTCCGCCATACTCAGAGCAATCAAGCAGTGTAATATGTCACTGAAAAGTTTGCTTCCTGTAGAATTTCACCACAGTGGCCGAATGTGTCTATCTATATTGATGACTACATTTACACAAATGGAGGACATTTTCTGAGATCTCACTGGGTGATACAGTTCTGAGGTTCATTCTTCATATTGTAAGATTTCATAAATGCTGGTGTTCTAAAAGCTGGTTCTGATTTAGGAGAAAAGCTGATTTTGAAATATGTATATATAATGTTAAAAACAAAGGTGCTACAAAGTGGAGTGTTCTTTGATGTTGTAAAACAGTGAGATTCAATGGTCTTCTGGCTGGAGTGTCCCTTCACAATGAAATAAACATTTTAATTATAACATTACACAAAGGCTGGATTTTTGTTTTTAAAAAATGCAAATGTGTGCATATTTAAGTAGCTTCCTATTTGCATATCTAAACATCATCTTTTACAAAACCTGGCAAGGAGTCATTGTGCTATCTACTGTTTTAGGAAATTACCCCATTCACCTGTAGCTTAAACACTTAATCCTAATTATGCTCCATCATGCAGTGAATGATCATTCAAAGCATGAAACTATTAGAATGTTCTGACCAAATATAATATAATTGTATTCTTATTCACTGTATACTACATTTTATGTGAGAGGTACACAAACCCTTGCGGTCGAAGTGTAATGTTTGTGGTGGACAAAGAGGTTAAAAAGACAGAATCATATAAAAATATAGGAAATCAATAGATTTTATTACATATTGCACTATAGTTTGTTTCTAAAATACAATTTACAATTGAAAATGACAATTTAATAAGTCATATAATATAAAAAATATATTTTTGCTCTCATTGGAGTGGGGACTGGTGGAGGTTCTTAGCATAGTGAGCTCAATGAAACATTCTCATGGGTCAGCTTTGGCCCATAGGGCTCCCTTTAGGCAGCACTAACATGAGTCTTTCTACAAAGAAAATAACATTAAATGTACTCAATTTGCAAGTTAATGCTCTGAAAAACAACTGAAGTAGTTTACAGAGAAGTGGTGTATGAGATTATAATTTAATTTTTTAGAGAAGTGTTTAAGATATAGCACTGAAAATAGATCCACAAGCACTAAGCCTGTTGAGATTTGCACCACCCGTCCCAAGAATGCAGTTTGCATGACAGAAGTGTGTGTTATCTACTACCTCCATCTAGTGGTATAGAAATCACAGCACATCACATTATAGTCCTACATGTATGTGTGAATTTCATTCATGTTTCATCTAATATTTAATATGACAAAAACATACATTTTTTGACATAGAAATACATACATGACAAGCTGTTAAAATCCCATCATATTGTGATTTATTTAACGCAGCTATGATCCATATTTCATTAATATATATTGTCAGTGTCACAACTTCATATCCTCTAAAAGCTAACCTAAGAAGAGAAAACTGGCTCATAAAACCAGATGAGATAGTAACAGTGGATAAATAAAAAAAATGAACAATAAAACAAAATGTGGCATAAGATTTGCTTTTGAAAATGATTTTAGATAAGATCCCAAAAGGTTTAGTCTGCCTAAACACTCCATACTGCACTATTCTCACACTATGCAGTGGTGATAGCCTATAGCAAGATCACTGGGGGTGGTGGTGGCCTAGTGAGTAGAATACTTGCCTCTGGACCAAGAGGTTATGGGTTCGATTCCTACCTTTATCATACCACCACTGGATTCCTGAGCAAGACCCTTAACCTTAAGTTGCACCAAGGAGACTGTCCCCTGTAGTTAGGGAATGGAAGTCACTTTAGATAAAAGTGTTTGTTAAATGCCCCAAATGCAAACAACCTTCATTTGATCAATACAGAACAAATTCTTTAAATAGAATATGTTAGATATTTCATAGGCAATATTTCTGGCCTAACAAATAACATATAAATGTGACTTTGGGTGCACTAAGCTGTATTCTTCTAAATTGATTCACTGTTTAGTTCCTATGTTTCTCACAAGCATGGAACAAACGGACCTTGGTGCACAAGTGTGTGATTCCAGTGGGCAGGTTAAAGAGGTAATGAAAGTACTGAGCAAGAAGTGAAAGCAGGGTAAAACCTTTTAAAAGTGCGAGGTTATTTATAACAACACAACACATGGTTGGAGCCAGACTGAACATGATGTGAATGATCGAGTGGGTTTGTTCAAATTTGTTCAATAATTCAAATAATTCAATACCAAAGGCCTGTATACACATCAGGTACATAATATAATAAAGGATCATATGAGTTCCAGTTTAAATAAGTGCCAGCTTCAGGTTTTCAGTAGGTTATTTTTCCAATCATTTGGCAAGTTCTGCTGTTTCACAAGGGAGTAGTAGCAAAAAGAATAGTTCACACAGATTATTTAGGATGATTTTTAGGATGATTTAAGAAAGTTTATTCTTAAACATCAAGGAGTTCTTGAGAGCAATGTCACATGCCAATTATACACCTTTCTGTAGATGTTTATTTAAAGTTCTACAAATGGTTAAGGTTATTTATCTAAAACCTGCAAACCGTTTTTTGTGAAGGACACTTTATCTGTGTTTAAAATGATTTAATGTTTATGTACATATTTAATGGGATTCATTTGAAATGATATTAGATTTATATTTACATTTACATTTACAGCATTTGGCAGACACTCTTATCCAGAGTGATGCTTTGTTGCCTACAAAGAAAATGTCCTTCACACTAGTAAACCTAAACTTAAGAGCTGCTAACAGACTAAGATTTTACCAGAGATTAAGTTACTACTCCACCAGGCCCCCATCAGATCACTCAAAGAAGATACAGTTGTGTTAATTATGAGGTTTGTTATTTAAGGTAGTGGCCTAGTGGGTAAAACACTTGCTCATGAACCTGATGCCCTCAAAGTTGCAGGTTTAAATCCCCCAATTTTACCATTGTGTCCTTGAGCAGGATACCTAACCCTCAATTGCTCCAGGGTGACTTTCTCTGTTACTAATTATTGTAAGTCTTGATCAGAGCGTCAGTCTCCCTTTACATATAGTGGTTATTGTAAGTACTCACTGAAGATGTGAGTTTCAGTTGCTATTTGAAGTCAGGGAAAGTTTGTTCTGCCACTTAGGTGCAAAAACTGAGATGGATGTCATCATTTTTTGAGAAGTGGGTCAGGTTGGGCTGTGCTTGATGCTCTAACACAGGGGTGCCCAAACCTCTCCAGAAAGGGCCGCTGCGTTTGCAGGTTTTCATTCCAACCAAAAAGAAGCCACACCTGAGTAACTGAAAACCAAGACCAGCTGATTACAGAGGTGGAATCAGGTGTGCCTCCTGCTTGGTTGGAACGAAAACCTGCACCCACTGCGGCCCTTTCTGGACAGGTTTGGGCACCCCTGCTCTAACAGGACGAGCTGTGACCCATGGTGTCACCACTGAAAGCTAAAACGGAGCCATTTTTGGCTTTGTAGGTGAGTGTTAGAGTTTTAAATCTAATGCAAGCAGCCACAGAAAGCCAGTGAAGGTTTCAGTCATAGACTTGAAATACAATCCTGTTGCATTAAAAGTTAAGAACATTTTTTCCTCTCCTGTAAAACTTCCCATTTTGTTCTAACAAGTACAATATTGTAACACTGATGTGACCTTTATTTCCAGCTTTCAAACTGCACTAATTCTTATTGCTAGCAATTGCAAATGTCTTTGTCTTATTTACTGGTTGACAACATCTGGCAGTTATTTGCTCTTGGAGGCCTGAATGGGAGGAAATGCATAATGCATTAATTGGTTGCAAGATGGACAAGAGATGAGGACAACTGAGTGCTTCTGCTTTCTGCTTTCTCAATCTTTCATGAGCTCTTAGGTTTCCTGAGTTTGGAGACGCTCCAATTACACTCGTCTCTGCCAGGCAGCTGCATGATCAGCTTCATTACAACCTCTCCATCTGTACAATCTGCAGTTTATACAAACTAATAGCAACATGCTGTGATGGGCATCTGCATGATCAGCTTCATTATAACCTCACTATCCATCTGAAGGATCTGCAGTTTATACAAACTAGTAGCAAAATGCCTAAAACCTACTGGAAATATCAGCCTAGTCTTATGACAGCAAGCTGTCATCATACAGGTTCATCTGGTCAAGCAAAACAGTGAAATGAATAAGGGCAGATGGAAATAATACAAAAGATGACACACCCCTTGTAAAATGACATTTTTTTTTATTTTCTAAAAGAAAATAAGTTCTACAACTTAAGTATGGCATTTTTCTGTAATTGTCAGTGTTTGACTGCTCACAATGTACTCAAAAAATAAAACATCAAATATTAACACATTGTATGTGTTTGCTTTTTCAATGCTATTAAATTTAGCAAATACAGCAACTATATCTATAAATAAAATATATACATTTCATTCGACCATGGGTTTGCACACACAAAGTGATATATAATATCGACACCTTGCTAAAATAATCGCCTAACTCGTTTTTTCAAGTTTTTTCAGGAAACACACACAAAAAATCAGCTCCTATTCATTTCAATGGGCAGGCCGTTGTCCTATAGTGGTAGAATCATATTACTTGATCGACTGGCGATGGAGGCAATTTTACCATAGGTGGCAGGCATCATGAGGAGATGTTTTAGGCAGAAAAGTCAATTTTGCCAAATAAATTACTTAGGCGATTATTTTCGCAAGCTGACGTTATGTATAAAATGTTACACAGTACTGTATATGGTACAGAAATATTACATATGTGTAATATGTTTATTATATGTAGGTATAAAACATATGTACATTACTAATATAAACAATTGGTTATTTGGAGATGGAGGAAAAGTAGAGCATTCCTAATTTAAATGTTTTAATGTATCACTGGTGGCCAGTGGTAGGAAAAGAACAAGAATCAAGATTATTTTAACATTGACCTTCTGATTTCTATGCTAGATATGTGAGAATATTTTCAGACACTGAAATCAAACATCCTTTTCTTAAAAATATTGACACACCGTCATGCTATGCCGCATATGAGCACCTTTTGAAAGTTACATAACCTTAATGGTTTCAGACTGACAGTCCAATGATGACTGTTGAGATCATACTGGGAGACCTCCACAGAAACCACATTTTATAACTGAAAACGTTATTTATTTATTTATTTATTTAGTTGTGGTTTATTTGACATGGACAGTGCACATGAATAAACATAGAATATAAATGTGCCAGAATTAGCCAAAATGGCTATTTTACATCTGTTGTCCATAGACTGATGGTAACAGGTCTAATGGATATTAAAAGAAACAAGATACATAAAATCTACATACATCATAATAAAAGAAGTAAGTAAGGGTCAGTAAATATAGGAAAAAAAGAACAAACACATAAAAAAAGAGAAAGACAAAAACATAGCTGATGGCAATGATTGTATAAATAAGGCAATGCCCAGATACAATTTATTTAACCCGTTTATTCCACCCTGTTTTATTTTTATCCACACCCAGCCTCTCTCTTTCTCTCTCTTTCTCTTTCTCTGCTATATAAAAAAAATAAAGGTGCTACAAAGGGTTCTTTAAGATATCATTGAAGGCAGAGAATCTTAGAATCTCACAAAGGTTTAAGGGATCTATTTCAGGGTTCTTCCTAGAACTGTAACATTTTGAGTAGGTATTTCACACCCAGCCATATCTTTTACAAACCTGACTAATTGTTTTTAGTGCCACTACAAGTGGGGTAATTTTAATAACACGGCATGGGTAGGGTCACGTTGCTTCTAACCTAAAAACAGCTATATCAAATACATGTATATATGCTCATCAGTTGCTAATGAGGCTGATACAACCTAAAATGTGCAAATAAAATATATAGTCTTTTAACTATTAATTATTACACTTATTATACTCTTTTTTGAATAAAAACATGGCCAGTGTTTTTTAAGAACAGACAACATTCAAAATATGCTTAAAGAAAGATAGACAGTTTATCATAATAAATATATAATATCACCACACTACCCACTCCTAACTTAAATACTGTAATTTAAAAGGCTACACATCTTCCTAATATGTCAAACAGTTTTTTAAGTTTTAAACATAGGAGTTTATGTAACTTTTTTCACACTTTTCCATAACAGTGCCTATAAGGCATTTGTTTTTTAAAAGTACACAATTTTCTTTCCTGTTAGATAATCACAGTTGAATACTGTAGCTTAGTAATACTGTTCCTGTATCATTGGAAGTTTTGTAACATTCATATGAAGGTCAGCATACCTGGAAAAAAGTTCTAACAACACTAGAATTCAAAGAACCCCACAAGAGACATCAAAGCAGCCATAACAGTGTGTATCTTTAGTGGTGGGCTCTGTGGAGTCTTCAGTTTCAGGAATGAATAATTCTCATTATTCTCGGTGTTTGTGGAGCAGGCAGAGATGGAAACACTATGCTTCTTTAGCGCTTGCATGTGAAAAACAAACACACACAGACAAAAGAAGAAACAGAAAAAATTCTGATGCCTGTGAAATCCATTGGAACTCTATGACAATTGGTTTTGTTCTCCTTGTGTGTCATTCTCTTTTCCATTCACTCACTGAACTTTGTCTGGCCAAATCCCCTCTTTGCTCAAGAGGATGAAATTGATGCAGCCATTTAGGCCTTTGTTCAGTTTCTCTTTGTGTATATACCCCAGAGATATCTATGGCCCGTGTTCAGAGAGTTGGACAACGACCATGACCCCATCTCCAAAAAGATGAAGTGATTCGACTGTGCTGCTGTCATCCAAATTCAAATAAACAAAGTACAGCAGATTAAAGACTTCAGATGACACTGCAATACTTGTTTTATTAGTGTAGAAGTAATCAGGAAATATGTTAATTCGTTTAGTGAAATGCAAACAGCATTAAAAACTCCCCAGCATTAAGAGCTCTCATTCTCAGCTGGCCAGCTGATCTCCTGCTTTAATTTCCACGCACAGTGTTGCTATGGGGAAAGCAATATCGTTAAAGCTAGGTGCCACCATTGTATGCCATTCTAGAGAACACATTAGTTCAAGAACATAGGCCAGCTGAGTCTGTGAAAAATAAATACCTGGCTTCTCCTTAAGCCAGGCCAGGTAGGCCAAAAGTCCAAAGATACTATAAAACTAAAGCAGTGCCTGAGCTACTTCAGTACATATACACAGACCAACAGCAGATACATGCCTTCCCACTAATATGTATAATCTATGGAAACTAAAATGCATTTATAATTACACATTTTGTAGATGTGCTTGTCCAGAGTGACTTAGTCTAATTATGTTAGAGATGTAGGTGAATATAGTGTCTGGAGTCTTACCCATGGTCTCTTATTGGTGTAGTATAGTGCGGTGTGGTAAGTTTGTCTGCTATGTGGAGGGCAGCAGTGTTACCCACGGAGCTGCACCAACACTTTTTAAAAAGCATCGATGGTCTGTAGGGTAGTGCTAGGTGTTGGTGAAACTGAAAGTTCAGTTGGTCGGACAAAGTGAGATGAAGATACTAACAGCACAGTGAAACAGAGAGTATAGAAGACAAGTGTGTAAAAGATCACTAACTCTGAGAGCTTTTTGGGCGAGTAGGAGGATCTAAACTTGTCTTTTACTGAGAGATTGTGAGAGGCAGGAGCATGATGGAGATCATCTTCATTGGAATTTTTATTGCTACTGATGCCGAACACGAGAGCATCGCAGCAGACCATAAAGCTTCTTCCTCACAGTCCCTAATGGCTTTAAAGTCCAACTCCAACACCAATGGCTTTGACCTCCAGCTGAATAACCGAACTGAAATGTGTTGATTTTTTTTTTTTTTAATTCAGCCCAGGTGGTTTCAGTGTAAAATCTGTTTCATGCTTTACACTATACTAGACTGTGTGTGGGGGTTATTCACCAGAAGGTAAGAAAGCTGCTTAAACGGATATCTGAAAATGCTGCTACAGTGAAGGAAAGTGCAACATGGGACAGTAATTTAATTAAGGACTTAAGAAAGTATAATTCCAAATACATACTGTCTGTAGTGTCTTGCAGTGTCGGAAGAGCACGTAATACTTCAAATAATTGCAGTAGTCATGGCAACCTATTCAGACATCAGTTTAAGCAGCTTTCTTGCCTTGTCATCAATATGTATGGTCAGGCTTTTGACCACAGCAGGATGGGCCGGTCTCAAAATGCCTGGTAAGATTTTTTGTCCCAGTCCAGCCCTGCCTGCAGTATAACATTATGTCAACTCTTAGGGCTTGCGAAGAGGATGTGTCAGTATCATGTCTGTATGTATAGGTGTGCAACTTGCATACGAATGCATATGTGTCCTGAACATGGAAATAACATGTTATTTGATAACATTTCACTGTTACCTCACAAGAACAGTGCAGTTGCCATTCCAGTAAGAGTGGCTGAAACTGGGTGATTGAGGTGGTTTTCGGGTCATGGACAGTTTTTGCTTCAGTACAGTGTCAGCTGACAGTGTTGTGTCAGAAGCCCTTTAAAAATTTATGCTCGAGGAATAGAGTCTGACACCCCGAAAGTATCTACATGCCAAGGCAGCTATACGTTCTTGTGAGGATGTAGTACAGGTAAATGACAATGAATTCACCATACAATTTTAAACTTAACTGTGTTGAGTGAGAGTAAAAAAAAGGTTATGGAAATGCTCCCTCAATCCATTCACCAAAGAACTCCTCGAAATCATCTTAAGACAGGCCATCACAGGCTTTACTGTAATATGTTTGGTCTTTCTTGCAAAAAGCTAGTCAATAATAGCTGTACTTGTTTTGTTGTGCCAAAATGTGTGAATTATCCCAGGAAAAAAGTACTGCCAGATGAATGGGAGTCTGGTGAAGGTGCATATGAGTTTAAGGTCACCATGCTCAATGGCTAGCGTGGTATAAAAGCCCCCTCTTAGCTGAACCTTAATTAAAGGATCTCCATCAAATACACTTTGGATGAACTGGAGTGGCTTTTGACATCCAGAACTAATCAATTAAGTTCAGCACCTGACCTTACTAACACTCACCATCCAATGAGAGCATGGGCTGTTTTATTACAGGGTGTGATTAACCACATTTGGGACCCATGATTTTAAAGGCACTCCTGTGATGGAGGTGCACTGAGGTTTTTATTCTATTTTATTCTACTTCTGTAAAGCACACTGAGTGACCTTTATGTGTATGATAATGTCCTATAGAAATAAACTTGGAAACTTGAAATAGAGGCTTCAACATTTGCTGGGATGAAGCAGAAACGACCTTAACCCTCTTGCTTGGACGTCAAGCCAATGGCAGTGTTTGCACCATGGGGGCGTCTATTAACGCTTGCTTGGCTATCAGAGGACTTCCTCCAGCAGAGCAGCGGACGAAGGGCTCATCAGGAGGAGCTGCTGGAGTGGAGGAGCTCTCCTGTAGAGCAGCAGCAGCACCGCCCCGTCCTCCTCGACGTGTTTGTTTTTTAACCAAAGGCTCAATCCGTCGCAGCCGTGCTCGATTGACGCTGCCTGCTGATCTGCTACTGCGGCTCTCTCCCAGTAACGAGGCTGGGTAGTTAAGACCCGTCTATCGGGGTTTTATTCTCCAGAGTACCGAGCCAGAGAGACCGAGGTGGAGGGGAGAGACCTTCAAGGAGGAAGACCGTCACACCACCACACCGCCCAGCCCCAAGGATGGCTTCGGGGGAGCTTTACGAGGTACAGACCACCCCTGTCAAACAGATACACTTCTTCACATTGACGAATGGAGGAATTAGGAAGTGAGGGGAGGTCCCGAGACCTTTAACTGGACAAACTCAGCACGATGGACTGAATACGGGAGGCGTTGAGTTTGGTTTTCTTTCCTTCTCCTTCCTACTTTGGTAATCGAGTTGCAGTGAGGGTCTGGAGAGTTAAAAGTGGTGGTAAAAAGTGCAGAGCTGATGCGTAAGATGGGCTTTTGGTGATGTTTGGAGAGGACCGTGGGCTGGCATGAGCACTTGACCCCCTGTGCTGCCTCTCCAAGCCCCCCTAAGACTCAGTTTAAGCGATCAGGTGCGTGTAAAGGTTCGGAGGTGTCCTTTTAAAACCACTTTTACGATCATTTCTGAACAGTTTCGACTCACGAGTGGTTGTTAGGGCAGTGACATGCAACAGCGTATTACAGTGTAACAAAGTTTCCAAGGGAAACAAAGAATCAAAAGGGAGACGATTCTGGCTGTGAAAGTTCATTTTCTTGCCAACTTTCAGAAGCGGTTGTTGGTGATCTCTCAGTTGAAGTGCTGCTGGTGTTTGGCATGATGGGTTGGTTGTGTTGTGTTGGTTGAGTTGGTTGACTAACCCCATTGGCGTGCACGGCTGATATCATGGCGTCCATGTTTCAGTTTCTTTTCATAGCGTTATGTCTCCGTTTTCCTCAGCTTGGCATGATCATACGCTGATGCTGAGCTAGACAAGCTTTTCGTGGTTTTAAGCGTATCATATTTTCTTCTTTATCCAACCAGCAGCCTAAAAATATTGAAGACTCGATGTTCAAACCTGGTCTCTGAGATGGTTCAGGCTTTTACCATGGGTGTTTCCGTTCAGGACTGTTTCTTTAATGTTTCTTTGGGTCAGTCACCTGTTCTCGGACGTGGGAAGCTCTCACAGGTGTCTCTGAAGCTGTCAGTGTAAAGTGACGAAAAAGGAGCACACTGTATCTAGACTTTGTGCTATAATCACCCAGGACACCTTTTTTTTGTGCGCTTAATTCTGGAGAAAACTGTGAGAGGTTCTCACTCCACAGAACAGGTTGCTAAAAGAAAGCACCCATGGTAAAGGTCTTATATTTTCTTTTTTATCCAAGCAGCAGCCTAAAAATATTAAAGACTTGATGTTCAAACCTGGCTTCTGAGATGGTTCAGGCTTTTATCATGGGTGCTTCCTTTCGGGACTGTTTCTTCAATGTTTCTTTGGGTCAGTCACCTGTTCCTTGGTATGTGAACCTCTTACAGGTATCTCCTTAAAAAGTGCCCTATATGATTATAGCTCAAAGTTGAATTACACTCTGCGCCTTCATCACCTTACATGGTCAGCTTCAGAGACATGTGGTTAATGTGTTAAATGTCTGCTTAAGGTTACACCCTATAGCAGAATGTGGTCCTTTTTGTATGAGGTTGACTTGGCAACAGTGAGAATGCATTCAGAAGTCCAGACTACTGGCTGGGAATGCTGAACACTATTTGATGGGCGCTGCATTATAAACACTACAGAACCGCAAATGTAAGATGTTCCGCAGAGACTTGTCTTACACACCGCCTGCTCCGTCTGTAAAATCAAATGAGACACTGAAAATGGGTTACTTAAAAAAAAGTCTGTTTTGGGGGATTATGTTTGGCACTTTATCAAGGTAGTGCAGACCCTGCTTAGCTAAGATTCAAGTTCAAATCTTCGCAGTTCCATTTGCTGTGGATGGCAGGGGTCCCTTAGGACACAGTTGTTTCTTTTCATATTTGAGGTAGTGTACTGTGCCCCATTCTGATTTTGCATCTCACTTATGAATTATATATTTTTTCTAGTGAATTTTTTCTTGTTAATTTAAAAATGGTCAGATTTTGCTTTCAGCATTCCAAGATTTTGGTATTTTATGTATCTCAGGCATCTTCAGCCATGCTCCTGGAGAGCTGCCTGTAGTTATGAACCTGACCTAACAGACATTTGCAAGAGTATTGGATACATAGAAACATTTTGGCTGACTTGTGCACTTTTTAAAAACTAA
>JBBPCY010000019.1:7842380-7921941 GCA_037974405.1 Brachyalestes nurse | reverse complement strand
ACATGATATTTGTAACTACAGTCTATTTTATTCATGATGACGTCTTGTCGCAATTTTGCGACTTTGGCGCTTAAAGGATTAACACCGAGTTGCAGATTGTGCAGGTCATCGTTCTGTTTGTATGTCTAGAGTAAAGTTTCTCCACAAATGTGATGTGTGTGTGTCTCCTCTGCTGCCGTGTCTCTCGTCTTATTGTGGTCGTTCAGCCAGTCAAGAAGCAGAGATTGCATTGTGTACACAAGCACGTGCACAGAGAGGAAAAAAACACATGACAAGTCTGACAAGTCGACTTTTCTCTTAATGCCAAATAAAAACATGCCAGAGTGGTGTCAGTCTCGCCAGCGTCCCCGTAACCTAGCAATTATAAAGGTATAACATTAAGATTTCAGTAGTGACAGATGAAATCAGTGTTTCCCATCTTACAGAACAGTTGTTAACTTTGACAACTTTGGCAGTATTTAGTGTGGCCTCACCAGAGACTAGTAGCAGTCTTCTTGGATTAGAAAAATTATACTTACATTTTTTACTTTACATGCCTTCATACCAACCCTTAGCATAATTTTTTCACTGAGCATTAATCAAATCAGTACTTCAGTACTGTTTTCAAACACAATGGATTGTATCCATTTTTCCTTTTATTGGTTAGATTTTTCTATTTATTATTTTGAAATATTTATCATTTACTTACCCGTCATTGAGATGTGTTAACCTGCCCCATTAGAAGTGTGTCCTGCTTGTTGTCAAGTGAAAGAGAATAAAAAAAAGTAATTTTAAAATAGCTGTTGAATCTTTTCACATCTTATCCTATGATGTATGAATTTTTGCACCAAATTATTGCAAGTATTGTATATAAGTATATAAGAGTATAAGATAAGATAATATGAGAAAGAACTTTATTTATCTTGAGGGAAATTCTTTTGTCATACACATGCTCAATGCAATAAGAGGAATAAGATAAGACGATAAAGAGTATTAAAAAAGACGTAGTAATAGTGCAAATGGAATAACAAATTAACAAATTAACAAAGTAACAAATAACTATAACAGTTATAATAAAATAACAGATTATTCCCGAAAGTGGTTAAGAAAAGTGACTTAGTGTTTGTGCCACGAATAAAATGAGATAGCAACAGGTTGTGAAGGGATGAAACAAACATTCAGTAACATATAGATGAGTAAATAAATAGCAGGGGAGTAATATTGCACAATCTGAATGAGAACGTAATGACATAAATGCTGAAAAAGATCATCTACAGAAGGAGGAAGACTTAAAGGCAGTATGGATATTGGTATCAGTATCGATACCCCTGATGATACCCATCCCTAAGATCATATGCATTAAAACCAGTAAAGGTCTACTTATTACTGTCATTTTGGTGTATGGTTCAAATGAATGGATTTTTTACATTTTGTTCAATATCTCAAGGATTTTAATTATTGTATATATAAGTTTTCTACCTGAATTTAACCTCCACATTTTGAATGTTTTCAGTCTGGGCTTGAGCAGATTACACCATACCTTGTAGTCACTTGCAATAGCTAAGGGTGAATGGTGTAAATCATGTTGCAGTTGTACTTTTAGACTATCCTTAACTCTAGAATGAGCACAGACATGGACATATATATCCACACAAAAACAAAGGAAGAGCTCAAAGCACAGATATATCCACTCAGCAGCCTTGATGGGGCAGGCAAGGCCTTGACTAAAGCATTACTGATGAAAATAACAGGTACATATTTGGCATTGCACATCACTGTGTGTAAAGACAGCTTTTTCTCGTTGGCAGATTGGAGGTCTTTTTATTCATTTGGTTTTAGACATTTATTCGCAGCAGCCAGGCCTAAATCCCTGCACTTCTTTCTGTATCCGTGCGGCATGTTTGCTGTAGAGCCGTTTCATCCTTGGCAAAGTTCCTCATATCCTCTGAGCAATGAGAGCAGTGTGGATTGAGTAAGCCTGTTAGTGGAGTGTTTATCTGTCCTCTATGCTGCTCTCCCCCGCGCCTCGTGCCACGGCTCACAGCAGCTCCGGCACGAGCGCCCGAGCACTCGTGTTTAGTCTCGTAAATCGCTCTCATTCTCCCCACTTTACAAACAAGTGTTGTGGAGAAATGAAAGACGGAAAGGAGTGACGCATCCCAGCGGATGGAAGCTTTCAGCTGAGACTGCTGCTTCGCTTTTTTGCTTCTCGCTTTCTAAAGCCGCTGAAT
Source organism: Brachyalestes nurse (assembly GCA_037974405.1). Taxonomy (NCBI): domain Eukaryota; kingdom Metazoa; phylum Chordata; class Actinopteri; order Characiformes; family Alestidae; genus Brachyalestes; species Brachyalestes nurse. The sequence goes on along the minus strand of JBBPCY010000019.1, from coordinate 7,919,731 downwards.
GAATGCCTTATTTGCCTCACCCTCCCCAGATCATTTTGAAGCCTGTCATGCTTGGCCTGCTTATGTGAATATAATACATGCTTACACAAGAAATGACCAGCATCCTAATCTGCATGATTTGTGAAGCAAATGTGCGCGCTAAGCCAACCGGCAAACTAAGACAAAAAAGTATTTATTGAATGTACCATCTGAACGAATGTGCCGTAATTAGTCGGAGATGATAATACATACACTATATGGCCAAAAGTGTGTGTACAACCCTCCTAATAGACATAGACTGGAAACAGAAGAGCATAGACGTGTCCCCACCATTTTTGTTGAGGACTATTCCCTCCCCACCACTTTCTGAAAGATCTGTAAAATTTGTCCCCACCACTCCCACGTATTATACTTTCATCATATAATTGCCAACCCAACCCCAGGAGGCAAATGCAGTTGCTCACACTGTCCCACCCCCCTGGTAAACAAATGTGATCAACATCGCCCCCTGCACTTTTCAGCCCTCGCCTGTGAGAATGGGTCATACTAAAGAGCTTATAGACTTTAAATAAGACACTGTAATAGGATGCCAGTAATTTCATATAGGTGTGATAGTATGTTATCCATACACTTTTGGCCATACGGTGTATTTTAAAGGCTCTCTACTGTAAGAAACAGAACCTGACACACACTTTTATGTGCAGTTCATGTAATGCAATGCAGGGCTTTTATAGTCATTTTAGTGATGCCTAATTAAAAGCCTATTTTTTAAGCCGATTTTTTTCACCTAATGCCATTTTTATCGTTCTTGGCCTTTACTCAAATGCTATATTTTCGAAACTTCAGTATGAATATAATTAATAGTGAGTACTGTACACTCTACATAGAGCTCGACATAGTTTTGGGGTTGAAGCTAAAGTTATCAGAACATGACTTTAATTGGCATAGAACATTTACATTACATTACATTCTGTAAAGAACCATCCATTAAAAGGTTCTTTAGGGAAGTTAAAGTATTTCTCCTGAAGTAACTGCTCCTTTATTTTTAATAGTGTAGATGTCAGTCAGGGTTTTCTTTAGGTGGATAAAATAAAATTACAGTTGTGTTCTTTCAGCTATTTGCTGGAAGCACAGGATGAGCTGTCAACAGTCTGGGTCCCTTGAAGCCTTTAAGCTCTTATTGTAGTCATTATAATGTGACAATGGTCACTTTCTGTTAAAAAAGAAAGAAAGAAAAAAGCCTGGCTGCTGGATGTGAGGCAGGCTGTCTTTGGACTGGCTCAGGGGCTTTTTGTGTGGAAGGTTTCATTTGTATATTGAGATCTTTGGTTATTCGGCAGATCATTCTCTGTTGTTCTGTCTGTGGGTTATAAATTATTCGAAATGTAGATAAACACTGTGAATCTAACCTGCTACTCCAGGCTCCTCTCTTTGGCTGTGTATAGATTGAGGCTTATTCCTCTGACCTCAATCCGTGTTCTGAGAGCAGGCTGGCGAGGCGTAAAGACCAGCGTGGTGTGTGTGTGTGCATGGTGACCTCAAGCTGTGTCACCATACAGACCATATAGTACATGTGGTGATACGTGTTTGTTCTTAGAATGTACAGCACAAAAAAACTGTAAGGTTAACATTGGTCCTTTGGACTACCAGCTGTTAGCTAGCAGAGGTTTTTTTTTGCTTTGTTATTTACTCTGACTGCACAGATTTACTAAAAGAGGCATTTCTTACTAACCTCCTCCTGACACTTTATGCTGGTGGGGCAGACAGCTCAGTGGGTGATCTACTAAGAGCTTCCATGCAAATGAACATAGGTGCAACCTTGTAAAATCATATAACCAGTACAATATAAGGCTTTGGCTTGTGTGCTTTTTCCGTCTCAGTTAGATACATTTTCTGATTCTGGTTCAAATTGTGACTCGTTAGTTCAAAACAGTGACTTATTTTGTCAGGGCTTTTTTGTCAAGTCAAAAATAAGACAAATTATTCACTGGTGTTAAAAAGGCCCCAGTCGTGATGAATGAACAGGCGGGTCATTGTAATCTCTTCCCAGTATTTCGCTCTTTTAGAAAGAAGCTCATGTAGATGCATATAGTATAAAGTGTTCATTTGTCATCGCACAGTGTGCATGTGCAATGAGGCAAAAGAGGAACGACCACCCCTTTGGTTTTATCTTGAGCACCAAAGGCCTGTTGTGTCTATTTACTTTATAGTAAAAGCCAAAAACGCGTAACTGTGTCTCTGTGTGTGCTGTTGTTCAGCACAGGCTTTTTTGTATGTGTGTGAAAGTGTGTGTCCTGTCTGGGTGGGCGGCAGTCTGTAAAGCACTGTGCATCTAAAGTGAGTGCAATGTTTTATCATAATTTCTATATTTCTATTTCTGCACGTTTTCAGAATGAATCTAAAATGTATCTAACAAAATACATTTTAACAAAATGTGGTTGCCACAAGTCAACCACATTCTTGTGGCAACCACATTTTGTTAAAATGTATTTTGTTAGATACATTTTAGAAACGTGCAGAAATAGAAATATAGAAATTATGATAAAACATTACACTCACTTTAGATGCACAGTGCTATACAGGCTGCCGCCCACCCAGACAGGACACATATTTTGCTTGGTCAGGTTCTCTTTGTAGTTTATTTATAGTGTGCTGTGTGTGTGTGTGTGTGTGTGCATAGCACCCGAGTTAGAGCAGACAGAGGTATTCTTCAGTTTGCATGTGCTTTTAATTGACCTCACAAAATGAATGTTTGTGTAGTTGTGGATACACATGTTATACCCATACAACCTCACACACCATGAAGTTTCATGGTGAGGGCATTTTGGCAGGGCCATGTTGTCCCGTGTTAGCTAAGAGCGCTGGAATTGGTCAAAAGTAGAGTCGCCCTCGACCTCTAAGCAGCACTGAGACACTATAACACTAACTTTTCCATTTCTGTTTCATCGTGAGTGGCTTGTTGCACTTACTGTTTTCATTATAAATATATAGTTAGGTGTTTCAACAACCTTGTATCTCTTTTTCATGATGGCAGCTGTTAGACTGGTCACAACTGTGTCCTGGAACTATAATGTCAGATTATAATTAAGGCTCTGATTGTGTTAGTTGGTTTCGAGTGTAAATAGATATTGTATGTCGAGGTCTAGTGAATTGATATGCGTACACATTTTTAGCCCTTTTTAAACCATTATTGTCAGAAGTAATACATTTTGTAACGTTAGATTCATTACTTTAAGGAATTCTAGAATTAGGAATTCTCCACAAAATGTGTAAAGCTTAAATGGGCACCACATTTGTTTTTGTGAGAAGACAAGGAGAAGTTTTGTAATTTGAATTTGATGAACAGTAATTGACAGGACAGGTCTTGTTTTACAGTTTGACCGTGAAATAATAAATAAAAGGTTCAAAAAAATTGTTATAATTAAATAGTATAGCAAAATGATGGTAATAAAGGTTGAACCTTGACATCCACATTAGGTGAGTCTGCACTTATGTTATGTCTGAGTAACTCTAGAATCAGAGGAACACTGTCTCCATTCTTTACTAGCTGGGATCTCCATGTCCTCTTGCTGAGGGTATCACGGGTAGGTGCCAGTGCAAGCCTCACCCCCCTCTGCTCTTTCCTTTAGATCATGAAGGAGATGTGCCGCGCCCTGGGGAACGCAGCAGCAGACGACAGCAAGCTGCTTCTACTCAGCGCAGTGGGCAGTATCTTCTGCAGCGGCCTTGACCCCTCCTACTTAATTGGACGTCTTTCCACAGACCGCAGGAAGGAGAGCAGCAGGATCGCAGATGCCGTGAGGTGCAGGATATTCATACTGCATAGAACCTTTAAATGTGTTTGGACACGTTTATACACCTTTATGTTAGGGTGCGGTTCATGTGTTTGCAGAGTGACTAATACAACACTAACATTTATTATAGAATAATCAGACCTAAACAGCTTTCATTTACCTCGTTTAACTGTTATAAGGAGTTCATTTGTTTTCTCCAGATTTTGACATATTAGTGTCCTTCTCTTTATATAACAAATCTCTTGAGATTTAGAGAAAACAAAATGTAGTTTTCTTAATGTGATGGCATCAATCAATTGAGATCTTGCAAAAATCTTCCTTTTTTTAATGTATTGATATAAATTCTCAAAGAGTAAATATCTAATCATTTCAAATGATCAGGATTCTGTACGCATGTATACATTCATCATTTTTGTGTGTTTTGCGCACGTACTGTGCTCCAGTCAGTCATTTGCGCTGAGTCATACAGCCCAGACTCTGTTATCATTACACCATGTCCACCCACATTACACACCGCATCTCGTCCCTATAGTTTTGGTTCAGACTGAACGAGCACCCGTCTCCATGGACTGTTTAGCTGGTGGTTCCTCATGCTGAGCATCCATTTCTGTGACCCATTTATACTGTCAATCAGAGGCCTTCGCTTCGACGGCCTATATTTAAGAGCGTAAAGGACCATGAGATTTACATCCACTGCTGAAGGAAGAAACACAAGCCTTATGAGGGTAAACATTCTTCAGGGAATCAAGGTTTAAACATGCTTAAGGCTTACATTTCTGGAAACACTTTGATTGTGTGAGATCTCAAATTATGTTATCTCAAATTAGAAGTTTAATTTCCTTGAAATATTACAGTAAATTAAAGATCCAAATTCCTTTAGGACTTCCAGAACCGACAGCTTTAATATGTTATGCCACTTTTTATGCAGACTTCTAAAGTGACAGCAATTAATTGCTCCCCTGTTGCTCAACAGTATAGGCTTTTAAACTGGAGCAAAAACAACTCAAATAGCAAAAACAGATAAAATGCACCCAAACTTAACTTTTAGCACAAGGTTGGTATGCTGTAAAACAAAAACCTTTAAGTGAAGATGACTGGGGAAAAATCAGCAAACCAATTCAGGTCCTGTGGCCTTGTTACCTTTAATAATATTCCAGCAATTTTTCAGAGGAACAGCATAAATATACATAAAAATGATCAGAGAAACTACACAATTGTGGAGAGTCAGTTATTCACAATAGCATATTTTCAGAAGACACATGTAGGTTCACTGGCTATTTTGGATAGTACATAAAATATATTTGTGTCGTAGATGTTTGGTTTCTGTTTGTAGGTTTCTATACAATGCACCATTTCACATCAACATATTTTAATTATATCTAAATTATGCAGACATTATGATAAATCAGTGGCTATCAGTGGATAATCTGGGTTTCTGCTGTTTGATTTTAGAGAACTGATATAATCATATTTGACAATTTACGGTCAGCTACTGACAACCATATCAGTCAGTAAAGGAGCATTTAAATGAACTATTGTAGCATTTATATTACAAGTATTATACAAATCTCTATAGATATAGATCAGATCCTACTCTGGGTGCCCACACTATTAGGTATGCAGTTTATGTAATGACAAATTCATCAAAGACTGTATTTAACATGTTTAATTATGTTGCCCCCTGTTTCGCAGTAAAACTTTTCTACTTATAAAAACACTAATGAGCAAATCAAACCTCAAATCTCATGAATCCCTGCTGAATGTTCTGTGAGTTTTCTTACATATACGTTTGTACGGCTTAACAGTGAAACATTTTCTCACATAAGCCGCTGCCATTGTGGCTTGAAATAGCATTTGCTGTTAATTAGGACTGATAATCTCCACCACATTCAGTGATGAAAATGATTGTTTGTGAAAATTGTGCAGACCTTTAAGGCAGCACTGCTCTGCATTTCAAATGCCTGTGGATTTCTTGAATCTACACCCGGGGACCCACTGTGTTAATTCATGAGCAAATTATCAAGCCCTTCATGAGCTCAATCACCTGCGGTTTTCAGTCATAAAAAAAAGGTTAGAGTGTACAATAAACATCAAGTAGTTCTACGTGCTCGCTAAATAATTCATGTCAAACACTCCGGTACATGCTGTTTCACCGGTATTGCTAAAATTAGGCCTTGACAGCAGAGCTCAGGTTCTTGAGTTCATATCCTCATATCTTCATATCTTCTCTCTGCAGAGACTTTGTAAAGGCCTTCATCCTCTTTAAGAAGCCCATCGTGGTGGCCATTAATGGGCCTGCTCTGGGTCTGGGGGCCTCCATCCTGCCCCTGTGTGACATTGTGTGGGCCAGTGAGAGAGCCTGGTTCCAAACCCCGTGTGCTGCTCTGCGTCTTACTCCCTCCGGCTGCTCCTCATACACCTTCCCCCAGATACTGGGAGTGGCTCTGGTGAGTGAACTGCCCAGACTGAGAGGAGCACATCTGTTGAAAGATCAAAGAATATTTATACACTATGATTATGAGGAGGTTCATGAACATGGTCGAAGTTACAGTCTGTTCCTTTTAAGCACTTAAGTAATAGATGCAAGTTTATGTCCAGCAGCCTTCATGTTTAGAGCAATTTCACAAGAAATTATATCATCTTTGAAAACCAAAGGCAAGATAAAAGCTGGATTTGCTCAAGCTGGCAAACCATCGACTTAAACTTTAAATTCATGGTCAAAGGTTCGCACAGGAGTTTTACTCCTCGTTGGGAAAAAGTCGCTAATTAACAGGGAGGTCATCTATCTGTTTGATGATCACAGTGTATATCTGAAGCTTTAATTTAAAAAAAAAAGACCAACCAAACCATTAACTAACCAAGCTATTATTCACTGTGTGACCATTAAAGGATTAGGAAAACGAGGTGCCTCGAAATGCCTCCTCCACAGGACAAAACTCTTTGGGTTAGATCTGTAGTGCCAGTCTGTAGTCTCATTTCTGAGCTGAATTGGAATGAAACAAACACTCTGTATCCACCTCTTGGTTAGTTCATGTTCATGGTTATATAAAGCATGATTCATCACATTATGTCGTTTAAAAAACTGAGTTATTGATCATTTACAATCTTCCATCCAAATGGAATGACTTTTACCTGCCCCTTAAATATTTTCTGACTTTTGGGCTATGCACTGTGAGCCAGTGGAGGTGGGGATAATATGTTCCTACCACCTCATGTTTCACTCAGGAATATGTCACATGCGATACAGAAGAAAATGCATTATGATTCCTGGTTAACATTAAAACTGTAAAGACCAAAGCTGTGTTCGAAAAGTGCACTTGTTCACTTGCTCACTCATTTACTACATAGTGTTTGCTGGGGTTAACTAGTAAACAAGGGGAGTTAATTAAACTTAACACATTTAGTTAATTTCGGATGTTACGTTTTTACTAACTGTTGCTTAAATAGTACGCTGGATCCTTTCCGGAGATATGGACCCAATTTGAGCATGAATTTTGATAATACTTGTCAAGATACTGCTGCTGAGACACAGGAGAAGACGTAATGCCATCAGGGCGAGGCGTCTGAGACGTATTTTGCTTTTCAGACGTAATCAAATGTCAATGGTAAATATCGCGATAGCACCTAGCAGCTAATGTTAGCGTTATGTGTATTCATGTAGTGTACAGTGTCTGGACATGGCGTGTCACGTGGGGATTTTGTAGTGCACTAACTAGTGCGTGAAACTGACAGTTGGACTTTCCAACAACACTACAAAATGGCTGATCCACTACGTAGTGAATGAGTGCACTTTTTGAACACAGCTCATGTTTGCCTTTAAAACTGCATATACTATGTTTGACCTTAAAACTGTGAATGTTTGTTCATGCAAACATTGCGCAATACACCTTTAGGCAAGTTTTGGATGTACTATATAGTCCTGTCTGAAACTATTTGAATATTGACAGTTTTCTTGTTTTTGGTAATGTATTACAGCCCATAGGATTAGAAGTTAAATTTAGCCTTAATTTCAGTATGTGTGTGTATAATCAAATGAATTTTAAGAGTTACAGGACAGAACTGATTTCTGTATAAGACAGTTAATAAAAGGTCTCTAGGCACTGTGAGCTCAGCAATAGAAAAAAAATGGTAGACCACAAAAAACACAGGAGAGAATGACTGAATGCTTTTGGTCAAGAAGGAAACCTCTTTCACAGCTCTTTAATAGATCAGACACACACATAAGGATGTTAGCAGTCCTTGAGGTGCAAACCACATTTCACCTGCTAAACACAACAGAAAGTAAAGACAGGAAAAGACATGCACGGCTGTAGTTCCTGGTCTTGTGGACAGATCGACACGTACCAGAGTGGAGGATGAAGGCAAGTGTTGCTAGAAAAAAGGACTCTCATCTGTGAGACGTGCTGTTATGGGCATGCAAAGCTGCCAGCGGAGGAGAAATAGAGCAGAACCAATTATTCAAAGTTATTGATAACACTTTTCCATTCACATTTTTAACATGGGGTCTAACCCAGAGCAAAGACCTGAGCATGTAGTGAAAAAGAGCAATTATGTCTGTAAGAATACAAGTAATGTCTTCTCAGCCGTATCAGTTCTGTTCATTAGAAGTGTTTAGAAGCTGCTTTGATAAAAGATTCAAGAAAGACATCAGAGCTCATCCTGTCACAGTGTTAAATACAAGGGCTATCCGTGGGAAAACTGCTTAATTCGCTTTAAAAATTACTTACTATGTAAACATAGCTTTCCAAAGAAAAAATGCAGCTTTTTTCTGCAAACTCCCCCACCCCATGTGTGAAATAAAAATTAACATCAGACCAGCTTGTTAAACTGTTAAATGATGCTGCAGCCTAAAGAGCTATGATAGTCATTTCCATATTCATTGTTATATCATATATTTGTTATATTGCTTATGATTTGCAGGAGCTGAAGAATTATATGCAGCCTTCATTTCATTCTAAATTTTAAAGTCCACTTTAATTTTAAAGTTCACTTAGAGTGAAATTTAAATGTATATTGCAGAAGTTATGATAAAGTGGTGTAATATCAATTGAGACAAGCTGTTCTAAAAATTGCACCTGGTAATACTCTCTTTCTCATTTCTGCTCTTGCCACATTGGTGTGAGAAATGTGTGTGTCATCCCACCGCTTTACATTGTCTAGTAAACCTAGAACATCAGGAAAGAGAGGCTGCGCTCAGATGGCCCTGACGCTGAGAGACAATGGCGAGACTCTGACAGTGGAGTAGAGTAGGAGTAGGGACAGGATGCCTGATTCTGAGCTCAGCTGAAGAAATTTGTAAATAACCAAATGGCATTTTGATCGCCTAGTAGTTTTCTAAGACCACTAAAGAGCAGTTAATCATACATGTTCTTATTAATGTAGCTCTCTGAGACAATGGAAAGGAATGTTGGCTATGTTTAAAATAAAAATGCTCATTACATATAAAAGCAAAGTGGATGGCTTGGGTCAATATGATCTGTGAACCATACATCCATAGCTAAGATGTGAACAGAACACATAAAACAAAGGGATGTTTGGAGTGAAAGAAGGGGCAGTAACAGTAATATAAAAACAGTAATAAAACACGGCTTTTCACATTTACAGGGTTGGTAAATTGACTATTTATCTATTAATTCACATAAATAATTGAAAGGCAGTTGTTTTTGCACTGTTTCTCCTACACAGAAACATAACTGCTTAGACCCAGCCACAGAGTTCAGTGGCTGGTGCTTCATTTTCCAGAAGATGAAACATGCTGCCCAAAACAAAAGCAACTGCAGATTTTTGAAGGTCTAAAAGTAAAATGAGCTTACTTAACCAAAACTGTCGGTCGATCTCTATCCCACTGAGCATAAATTGCACATACTGAAAACGGGGTTGAGGAAAAAAGGTGGTTGCATTACTGGCCTGGCCAAGGATATGCAGAAGGTACTGTAAAATAATAGTTACCAAGTACTGAATATGAACACTTTTAGATTAATACTCATATCTTTGGTCCCTTGAAATTTAGATTACTGTATACGGCTGTTCGGTCTGGATTAGTTTAACATGCGGGTGTTTTCAGTTACTTTAGTATCCGTAAGATCAGTTAGTTTTATGGACTGCACGTCCCTGAGTCAGTAAAGCTTCAGACCGCTTACCCTATAGAAATAACCCCGGGTTCTGTTAATGCCATGCAAATTGCAGTGTCAGTATAAATGGTATCATATCCTGTGGAATAGGAGATTTTCATTTTTTCCTTAAAGGGCCCATATCATGGAATACAAACATTTCCTGAGTTTTTAAAATAAACAGGTGGATGAGTGTAGATTCACAGTTTGTGAAGTCTATATGTTTTATGCTGTAAGAACAACCCCTTTAAAAAGTAAATGTATGGTCAAAAATTAATCCTACAGCTGTTTAGCTGATGTTGCAGTGTTCCAAGCTAATAGCACTGCTAATAACACACTGCATAATTTGATATAAATTCTACTTTGTTTTTGGTGGGAGGTAGGGGGGTTGTCCACTACTCACCACTCACAAACATTGCAGATGTCCTGTGGTGCATTACCCCAGTCCTCAATGGAAAATGAATCCCTGCTGAATACTAATTTAGATCTGCCCTTTTAAGCTATAAACTCCCTCTAATTAAGGCTGGCAGTGTACACTTTAACCTCATAGTCATTGTTTCATTGCAAATTCATTGTGCTACAATAACGTTGCAAAGCAACAAGAACTGTGCCACAGTCTAATTACTTGTGAGCCATATTTAATGTTGTTCTTTTTACAATGAGATCTCCTGAAGCACATTGTTAAACCACCACTGTGTAATGCACACTATCTAACATGAGCCTCCCTGCTCATGGCTAAATCAAGCTCCATTAAAGTCATGTGAGTAGTATTGTGGTTCCTGAAAACTGGATGCATTTAAACAAGGCAGAAAGATAGAATGATCTTCTACCCAAATATGCCAAGATATTTGTACACAATATGGACAAAAGTATGGTATGTCTGACCATTACACCAACAGGGTCTTTAATGACACTGCACTCAAATACACAGACTTTAATGTGGAGTTGGTCCCCCCATGGCAGGTATAACAGCCTCCACTCTTCTTGGAAGGCTTTCCCGAAGATTTTGAATATTTCTGTGGGAATTTGTGGCCATTCATTCTGTAGAGCTTTTATGAGGGCTGGCAGTGATGTTGGATGAGATGGTCTGGCTCGCAATCTCCACTCCAGTTCATGTTCATGTTGGATGGAGTTCAGGGCTCTGTGTGGGCCAGTAAAGATCTTCCACCCCAAACTCCTCCGACCATGTCTATATGGACCTGGCTTTGTACTCTTTGAATAGAAAAGGGTCCCCAAACAGTTCCAGAGTTGGAAGCATGGCGTTGTCCAGAATGTATTGGTATTCTGAAACAAGATTGACCTTCACTGGAAGTAAGGGGCCTAACCCAAACTCTGATAAACTCCCAATATTTTGCCCATATAGTGTACTTATATACATGAATAAATACATACAAAATAAACAAGCATGTAAAGATCACAAAGGTCAGTGAACTTCCTTCCTTTCATTTTTCTAGGCTAATGAGATGCTGTTTTGTGGTCGGAAACTAACAGCACAGGAGGCGTGTAGCCGAGGGTTGGTCTCGCAAGTGTTCTGGCCAACCACTTTCAACCAGGAAGTCATGCTACGAGTGAAGGAGATGGCTGCCTGCAGTGCTGTGGTAAAATCTCTTAGGCCTTATTAGAGGGTTAAATAGGCTACAAAGCCATTACTCGCCTTATATTACCTAGATAAATATGCTATTCAAAGATACCCAAACAAAGAGACTGCATAAACATACCTATATTAAATATACCTATGCCTATATAAAGATATTGCATGATATAGTGTATGTGGAAGTATAAGATGTGTATTAATAAATACATGCATTACACCTGTTTTGAGTCCTAAAAGTGAGTTTGACATCATATAGACGAACACAGTTGTACATAAAAACCATAGCAGTATTATGAGCATTATAACTTTTCAAAACTAGTCTGTAAAGCTGTAAGTTGTCTATTTAAATTATTGAAAGTGTGTGATTAAAGACATTGGGCACAAAGAAAAAAAACATTTACTTTTATAGGGTAGCAGTTTAAATTTCAGTTCAGTTTGTCTTGCTTTACTGTCAGTTATATTATACATCTGTTTATTTTATAGCTATTTTAATTTTTCTCTCTTTGCATGTGATGTATCTAAGGTTTTTGAATATTACATATTTTATTATGTAAATATTATATATATTTTTTTCTCATTTTACTATAAAAATGTGTTGTTTACATTTATGCATTTGCTACACAGTGACTTACAGGTTTAGTCATGTTGCAGATGGTAGTTTGCAAATAGTCTCTTAAAGAGTGTTAAAGTGTGCTTGCCCGAGTGGAGTATCGAACTCCAGTCTGCTTGGACAGTAGTGTTATCCATTATGCTATACCAGTCACTGTATTTATCATTAGAACGTTATTATTCACCTTTATTCTTTCCCTGTACAGGTTCTGGAGGAGTCCAAGTGCATGGTGCGTAGCATTTTGATGTCTGTCCTGGAGGATGTGAATGAGAAGGAATGCCAGATGCTGAAACAGCTGTGGTGCTCCACCAAAGGACTGGAAGCTCTCTTCAGCTACCTGAATAAGGGTTACGATGCCTAACTGTTCGGCCCTTCCAGTCTCCTGCAGGTCGTGGGCCCTCAGCACTCAAGATTTTGTGAAAAATGTGTCCACAGGACCTAAGACTCTTAGCTGCCTCGGCACCAAGGCTTCACCCCCTCCGACCGAATCAAGATCAGTCAGCATGTTTGGGCACCTCCACCTAGAGCTGATAATGATGTCATATCCTTTGAATGAAATTTTAAAAAGCCAAGAATACAATGTTTTCGTTTCTCCTGCTATCAGAGGAATTAGTTTTGCGGTGATGCTCACCAGCATTGTATACACTGAAAATTCTATCAAATGATGAAATGCCTTTAATATTTTCCTTCTTTATTTATTTGAAATTAAGCCATGTTCGAAGATGAAAAAAAAACTGAATAATTATATGTAACATGTACAGAGAAAATAGTTTGTCTGTTTGTTTTCTTGTAATGTATTGGGTGTTTTTTTTCTTTTTTTTTTATTTGCTCTCATCTCTGAAGGGGTGATTTTCATACCAAAGGTAACGTTATTGATGCTGATCTTTCTACCTTGAACACATTCCTCATACAGCATTGTCCATGTAATATATAACATCAGTTGAGTGCAATAGTGATGGGTTTGCAACAAAGTTTATATGGACAGTAGTGGCCTGGACATTACAGTCATGCATTTGATAAAGATTGCCATTAATTGACGTTGTTAGACGCTACGGATTACTGCATGTTCTAGTTCCCTCACTGTCTTCAACACTGTATGTGACGTCTAACCCTTTTTCTTTTGATTTTTAGGCGCGCATAACAAAAACGTTTGTTGGAATTTAGAACCATGTTTCACTTTTTATTTCATAAGTCTATGCAAATCCAATACGAGGACATTTTTGCTTGATTTACTCGTTTGACAGCAATGCATCGCTAACCGAAGGAGATCTCAGCTCTAAATGAAGTGACGTTAGATTGTGTAGATCGGCCAGTCATTACAACCGAGAAACCGCGTGTTTTATCATGTGCTGCTTTTAGTCTTTCCCTCTACTAGACAATGTGCACATTTATTTATGTCCTTGACATGATTTGTAGCAGTGTTATGATATTGATTACTTATTGCATGCAATAGATGTTTGACTTGGCAGAGTTATCTGTGAAATGCTTCATGAGCTGTATTCATTCATTTCTTACATGGAACAAATGGTTAGGTTGAAATAGATTTAACCAGCAATAACCTGTATGCGAAATTAGACGCTTCCCAGCCCGGTCAAGAAATCGCTGTGGCCTCGGAAGCTGAAAAAGCAGAAGTCATGATTTCAGTGCGTTCCTTTCAGCATCTATTCATGAGGCTTTTCTGAGGCCATCAGGAAACTAAGAATGAATATCATTCTTATTAGAATTCGTTCCTTCATTGAAATCTCTATGAAACGAGAAGAAGTGCTGCTGTGTTGCTTTTTTTTTTCTTCTTATAAACAATGCAGTCCTCAAGAAGTCAGGTGTGGGGTGAAGAACTCTCCATCGCAGTGACAGTTTGAGGTTAACGGAGCACTGAGGCAGAATCTAGATTTACTGCCTATTGGTTTCCCTCAAGAAACATTAGTGGAGTTGTCTATTATGTGGTGTGACAGAAAAAGAAAAAAGAAAAAAAAAAACAAATGCAAAGATATACACATGTTGAATTTGTGACTATATTTTAAAACAGAGGATTATTTTAATGAAAATGTCATGACTTGTGTATTTTTGTATAGAATTTAATGAAACTGTTTGTTTCTGTTCCAAAGTAATCTCCACTCCGATCTCTGCACTTTTTTTCCCTTTTGTTTTGTCAGTTAGGCTGTTGGTGTTGTGGAAATAATGCAGATGTTGATGTTCTCTCTGCATGTGATGTTTTACAGAGAAATATACTGGTTTCTATAGGTATATGGTAATTGTTTTGTACAAATACGAAGACATATTCAGCAGTTGTACAAAAGCCGGGTTAAAGGTGTAACATGCTGTTATATTGTGTGATTTCTGCATGTATATTCTTGTAGATAAATGTGGCTTGTCAGATCTTTATATTTCAGGGTATGTTTTTGTATTGCCATAGGAAGTAATGTTAGGAATCTAGGACAGTTTATTTTTTTATTTATTGAGAGTGACAGAGTATCTCACAGTCAGTCCTGTGGATCAACAGTGCCATTACATATAATATATATATATATATATAATGTCCTCCTGTGGCTCCCACTCTGTTCATCATTATATTTGGAATACTCGATATATATATATATATATATATATACAATTGTATCTTTAACTGCTCTGTAATCTGCCCTGTATGCAGTACATGCGCATTTGGTCAAAAATATCTAATGGTTTGGGTTTTGTTTTTTTGTTTTTTTTTTTGGTTTTTTTGTTTGTTTGCTTTTTTGTTTTCTTTTTGTGTGGCTACCTTTTATGAAATAGTTGAGTACTTTTTAAAGCTGTGATACGTAATGAAGGTTTGGAACATGTGCAGTAAACTAATCATGAGTTGTTATAACTTATCACTACTCTGCTTTTAAGAGCCAACTCTGTTTTTCAAAGCAAACTGCATTGTGCATATATCAAATAGCAAAGTTATTTACATTGTGGTTACAATACTATAATCTGTAATTTATAAAAATATATTCACTTTTCAACTTTCATTATAGCATAATGGAACAACTGGATTTTATGCACACAGGGAAAATGTTATTTAACAAAATCTGTAACAGTTGAAAATGAAGAAGAATGTGTGTGTTGTATTGCTCTGTTGTTTAAAAGCATTGTTTAAAGTTGACTCTTGTTTTTCCCTCCTCATTCCAGGGAGTGTATGTATTTGATCCAGTTCCTTAGCAGCTACACTGGCAGAAGCCTAATGTTCCCATTCCCTAGTCTGGTTTCAGAATATTTCTGGGTGCCTTAGAAGTTGTATTTCCTGTGTGTCAGTAGGATGCTCTGTCTTCGTTCTGTGGGATGGGTGAGCAGTATCTAATAAATGACACAATTAATGCAGCTGTTGGATGTATTTCTAGCACTATACCTTTTTCAGTGTAAACGAATCCAGCAATATGATACTCCATTAGAATTTTAAAGCAAGACACTGCAGGCAGATATGACGACTACAGGCCTGTCAATCATTTTTCAGCGGTATTGCATAAATTGCATCTACTTTTTTCTTTGGCTTTAATCATAAAACCCAACAGTTCTTCATTTATTTCGGTGTGTCTGGTTAATTCATGTCCACTCACGTCTAACTGCATTTTCTGAAACTTTGATCCAGGCTGAGCCCACACTTGGCACAATCATGTGTTCTTGGCATAATCATATGTATATATGTCTCATCCCTTTGAATGACGGATCAAACAAATGGTGCATGTTATCTGATTTCTCACTGGGTGATTCAGCTCTGATGTCCTTTTTAAACTAAAGCCTCTCTTTTTAAATATATAAAAATATATTTTTGGTGGCCTAGTGGTAAGAGAGTTGCCCCTGCAATCAGAAGGTTGTAGGTTTGAATCCTAGCACTGCTAGTGACACCACTGAGGTAACCTCAAGCAAGGTACCGTCCACACACACACTGCTCCCCGGCGCCATTCGTTTGGTGGCAGTCGACACTTCACTTGGTGAATGGGATAAATGCAGAGAACGAATTTCACATTGTTCACACTGTGTTACTTTGCTGTGGTGTATTCACGCATGACTATAAGGGGCCATTTTACCTTATACACCAAAAATTAGAAACAATGTTTCACACAATATAAATAAGTTGTGCTCTAATGATGGAGGGGCATAAAAAAAACACTAGATTATATGCTTTTCTTTGGACATATGTTATATATAACTTGGTTTTATGCTACATTTCGTATATCAAAATAGCCTGAAAAACATAGCAGTGGAACACTACTCCATTCTGTAAAATTTGTTCTTTTTGGAGTGTGTTTTTACCGTCATACACATTTTAATTCCAGCATCATCCAAAGGCAAAATATATCACTTGCATACGCATTTTTGCAAAATATCTGATTAAAAAAATAAGAATGTTTCTGTCCACTGGCAAAGATTCACTGTGTTGTGTGTTGTATTAAAAAAGTATCATATTCACCAGCAGTACCCCACAAGCAAACCTTATTTTGAATGCATTTCTACAGTGGAAAGTACACAAACCATAAACAAACCACACATCATAATTATTGGGAATATTATTATTGGTATGTTTAGGTGCAAAGTAATAACATCTTCCATTTCTTCAGATTTAATACACTGCATGAAAAGTGCTCCTCTGTCACCCACTCCAAAGTCCATGATGCAATCAGCAAATTATCGCAACATCACAGCACGTGAAATGTCCACGAAGTCACAGACAATGCTGTGGACCTCTTTTGACCATTCATATTTTATCTTGGCCTGCAGTGCTGGGAAGGCGTCTTTGCCTTAGGGTTCATCTTTTGGTCCTTCCTTCAAACGCCGTCTCATCTCTGCCGCATGAGCCTTGCTCTGCTCCCTCTTTGCTTGATACTGCACAGAACAAAAAAACAGAGAGAAACAAACAAACTCAGACTGGACTCCAGAAAGGTCCGGAGTATATATTTTTCAAAAGTAGCATAATTGTCGTCCAAGTAAACCATTTATGTATTCACATTCATGTTAACTGTGATTTGCTAAACTGACCAGGCACTCTCCTTCTAAATGAGACTGATCTAATCAGAGGGCTTGTCTCTGCCAAGAAGAACTTTTGGCACATTGCCTTTGTCATATTTTGTTAAGCCACCTTAGAGAAAATGGCCAAAAGGCGCTCTTTACCTGCTTCAAAGAAGGATGCATGTGAAAATAATGTATGCTCGATGCATTGAAAACAACTTTTCGAAACTGTTCTCTGGGAAAAATTCTTATTGTTTAAAACACTGGAACCATTTTAAGCTAACTGTTTTTCAAAGTAAAATCATCTTAAAAAGGGAAAAATTAGACTACTTCTGGTATTGAAAGGATGCCAAGAACACCAAAAGGAGGGTAAAACTCTTGGTAACTTAATTAAGCAGATGGCTAGACACTGCTTAAAGTCATTTATTAAAGTCTGTGTAGTTCTAGTCTTTAGTGTGCAGTCTGGGAAGTGAGAATCTCACCTCTTTTCTAAGACACTCCCGCATTAGACGATCCACCTCATTACACGTGCCGAAGAACCTGAGGACGTTGTGCTAAAGATAACATTCAAAAGTTAATAAATTAAAAACAATGTCCATTCAGTTAGTTGATAAGAATGTTAAAGGGAGCATCTGTAGTATTCATTACAATAGGAGAGAACTGACAAACCTGGGGGACAAAGTAGAAATAGAAAATACAAACAGATGCTGGGTGTTCTCTTACCTCCTTATGGCACTGTTTGAGCAGCGTTATCAGTTCATTGCATTCATCAGTGTGTAAATGGGACGACAGATCTGGGTGCATCCTGAGTTAAGGCTTCGTAAACTGCAAATGCACATAAACATGACAACACTTGTGCTATCCATGACATTCAATTTTTTACAGTTACCTCGGTCATGGCAGAGCTGATCTCGAAACCTCTGAAATTTTATTCCAATGTTTAAGATTAATGATCAGTGAGGTATCAATATAATCAATACTATGGATAATACTGCTGTCCAAAAATGATCCAAACTGGTTAACACAATTACTGCATAATTGAAAACTGCAATGTTTTCATGGCTTTCATTGTTACTGTACACTTTATGTCCAAAGGTTTGTAGACACCTGCTTACTTACTATTGTTGAAGTAACTGTTCTCCTCTCTTGGGGAGGGTGTACTACTAAATACTGTGAGGATTTGATTGCATTCGGCCACAAGAGCATTATATCAACTATGCTGGATCCCAAACACCACTCCCAATTCATTCCATGCCAAAGGTACCAGATGGAGCTTAATCACTCCAGAGAAGTGCTCTCCACTGCATCTCTGCCCAACACTAAGATCTTATACCCCTTTAGCTGTTGCTAAGCACAGGGCATGGCGACTTTAGGTTCATGTGTGACTCAATGCAATTGGCAGTGCTTTTCTATGGAGATTATCTAAGCTGTGTATGTGCTACTGTGTCAGCAATAGGAGCATCATAAAGTATCTGAAATGAAAGAAGCAGTAATCAGAAGTTGTGTCTGGATGCCTTTGGACATACAGTGTAACTCGCACTAAAGGATACTACTGCCTCCCCATCCCATCCCATCACTCATGCTGAGATCTTGCCTTCTAACCTGAGCCAGAGAAAAACAAAGCATTCCAGCAATAAGTGCTTTAAGTTAACTTGGTCAGATATTTTCACATGAATTTAAAACAGGTTGGAGTGCACTGGCTGAATCTACAATAAAAAAAGAATAAGCTGTCTGCCTGTACTATTCATATTCAATCATATGCTAATAAAGTGGGTTACCTACTCCCATCAGAGTTATTGATGGACTGGTAATGAACTAAATCAAGATACACTATATGGACAAAAGTATTGGGACGTCTGACCATTACACCAACAGGGACTTTAATGAGATTGCATTCAAAAGTAATACGGAGTTGGCCCCCTTTGCAGCTATAACATCTTCCACTCTTCTTGGTAGGCTTTCCACAAGATTTTGTGGGAACAATATTTCTGTGGGAATTTGTGCCCATTCTGAGGTCAGGCACTAACGTTAATGTTGGAGGAGAAGGCCTGGCTCATAATCTGTTCCAGTTCATCCCAAAGCTGTTGGATGGGGCTGAGGTCAGAGTCTGTGCAGGCCAGTCAAGTTCTTTCACAACGAACTCATCCAACCATGTCTTTATGGACCTTGCTTTGTGCACTGGGGCACAGTTATACTGGAATAGAAAAGGTTAGTCCTCAATCTGTGTCTACGGAGTTGGAACATGCTTGTCCAGAATGTCTTGGTAGGCTAAAGCATTACGATTGCCCTTTACTGCAAGTAAGGGGACACCTGAAATCAATGATTAGGAGGTGTGTCCCAGTACTGTTGTCCATATAATGGAACATTAGAATGTCTATAATAACCTTAACTTGTTATAGAACGTAAACTGACCTGTCAGCCAAAGGACAAACCCTGGGGTTAAGGTTTTGGCCTCGAGTTTTAAGATGTACTGAAAGACAACATACGAGAACTGTGCTCTGTAAACTGTAAACAATTCTGTGCAGTCAACACGCGTGGTCTGTCATATTCATGGAAACTTTGCACTTAGCCACTTAGCTTACTGTTCAGGGACTGTCCTTATACCAATGTATTAGACAGGTGTCGTAACTATACATTAACAATATTTATTTTTAAATAATAAATACTGAATGCTGACCTGATGTTCTTCAGCTGACAGTATCTCACCTCTGTTTTGCTTAAAAACATTAAAAAGCTTCACAATCTCTTGACCATGGCAGAGGTGAGTCGATAGATGTAATGGCCATCAGATGGCAGCACTCTAATCAACTCGCTAAAAAATAATTTTTAAAAAATTGTAGTAAATTCATAATATTACACTAATTACACTAACAAATCTTACACTAAGATTTCCACATATTTTCTTTTATTCGTGTGTATTATTCTTTATTTATTCTTGTGGCACTGTTGTTTTTCACACCATTGTGGACTTTTATTTTGACACATATTTTGAAATCGGATGCTGCGTGTTGTGTGTCGTCAGGGCTGTATTTTTCTTCTGATCTGAAACCAGTGTTTTGTTTTTTCTCCAAGCGTTGAAATAGGGATTGGGGCTCCCTAAGCTGATTCTGAATCAGCTCCAAAGACTACATGTACAAACTCCTTTTCGATTCTTGGCGGTTGATTTAGAATCTCTTCGAAACCATCGATGTTGTTGTTGTTGTTTTAAGTGACGAGATGTAACGTTTTATGCCTGTGTTCTTTATCCCTTTTTATGTCTTTTGGAAGTTAGACGAGTTCATAAAATGGACGAGCAAATGAAGACTGTTTTACAACGAATCATAAGAAAAACACCCATTAAAAAGCTGCAGGCGGTTCTGAGATCTTGGGACAAGCTGCCGAGTGATCAGCTCCAGTCTCTGGACTATGGCCAACCCAAATGGCTTTTTCTGGAAAACCTCCTTTCCAGTTGTGAGGTAACTGCTCAAACTAAACTTGACAACATCTAAACAGTGCCTGGAAGAAAACTGTCATTGTTGATGGGATTTAACGTGTTTCTTCCTGATGCAGAGATTAAAGATTGCTTATATTTAGCACGTTAGCTGCTAACCTCCACACGAGTACTATCTTCTTTTAACTTCTTTTCCTCTTTTTTTTTTAGATAAACGGGCTGAGTTTAAAAGATGTGACAAAGCTGGAAATGTTATGTGAGTGAGTTTTCTTTATCCTATTTGTTGTACTTGTTTTTGTTGTTTTGAAGTTTAACTTTACTGATCTCAGTTCAGTTTCATTGTTCATATGTAGGTTAACACAGTCAACGGTGCAATTAAGCTTTATTTGATTAAAATATAGAATAAGGTAAAAGGATTTAAATTAGTGTTATAAATAAGAAATACATTCTTGTGTCATTAGCATGCTCAGTGCAAACAACAAAGGATAAAAGAAAATAAAACAACAAAAAAAACAAATACAGTATAGGTGATAAACAGTAGTGTGACACAATGACAAGAACATCAGCGTAACAAATAACAGTGTTACATTGACATTGCTGTGTGTAAGATTTAGTGTGCTGTACCAGCAGATCTGTAGTGCAAAATGGTAGAAAGGATTACTTGTGGTGTTCAGTCCTGCATTTTTAGGTAATGAGTCTTTTGGTTTTTAGGTGCCTTGATGGCCTATTAAGGAGTCGTGCATGGGGTGGGAGGGATTGTCCATGATGTAGAGAAGCTTCTTCAGCATTCTCCTCTCAGACACCTTCCACCAGGGTCTTAAATTTGACACCCACATAGTAGTGTATCTGCATGTACATGAAAAATAATTCCAGTGTAGAAGTGAAGTGCATTCAACAGTATTTGCAGCTATTATAAAACTGCTACAGAGTGCATTATACAGTAAACAGTGCGATGTGGAATATTTAGGTCTGTATAAGCCTGATGACCTGGTTTGTCTGTTGCTAGTGATGTGCTGTGCCATCTTTACCACTCTCTGTAATGATCTGCAGGTGCAAGCAGAGCAGTTTCCCTAACATAATGTGGTGCTGCTCAGGTTCTCAGTCTCTTCAGGAAATGGAGCCACTGGTGAGCTTTTTTGAATGCAGTGTCCATGTGGGGTGCCCAGGAGTGGTCCTTGGTGATGTGGACACTGAGGAACTTAAAGCTGGTGACCTTTTTAACCTCGACATCACCAGTGTTGATGGGCAGGGTTGCTGCCTCCTGAAGTCCCCTTACATCTCTCTTCCTGAGTTTTACTGATGCTGAGAGAGAGTGGGATTGTTGAATTGGCACCAGCTGGTTAATAACTGTCTCACTGCTGTCCGTGATGACGCCCAAGATGATTGTATCGTCAGCAAACTTAACAATGACGTTAAAGTTGTGCTCGGCAGTACGGTCATAAATGATCAGGGAGTACTGGAGGGATCTGAGCACACAGCCCTGTGGTGTGCTCATGTTAAGGATGAGGGAGGTGAGGGACCATAAACTGACCCAAGGAGAGGTTGAAGATGTTGGTAAACATCTCCACTAGAGTGTTAGTGAATACCCATAGAGCCTTGCCTGGCATACTGTTGTTTTTGAAGAACCGTTTCACGCTCGCTGTTTCTAGGGTCAACGTGGCAGCCTCCCCAGCCAAATCAGGACACAAGGGGGGTGCTTTTCCTGGGAGCAATACAGTAGGCTGGAGAATGTCCCTGTTTTACCCCTTGTAGTCTATGATGTCAGTACTTGAACTTAACTTCGTCCCTGTAGTCCCTCTTGACATCCCTGAAGGACTTCAGGAAGTCTGTCAGAGTCACCTGATTTGAAAGTGGTGGGGAACGCTTTGAGTTCAGGACAAATCTGATGGTTAACTCAGAGTTTCTGATTTGGGTAGACAGTGCAGACGGTGGCTATTGGAACATCATAAATAACCAACGGAGCCTGTCTCCTCCTCACTGATGTTGCCATCAGCTGCATCCTCAAATATCTGCTAGTTATTTGTCTTGAAGAAGCTCATTAAGTTGCCCTCAGCTTCATCTATGTCTTGGTCTCATATTTCACAAATTATTTCTTGATTCATAGGTGTGTTGTGCTCACCTCTATTGCTGGATGTCATTCAAAATATTTTGATACTGAAACTTTGACTTCCAGAATTCCAGAAAAATGCTTTTTCACTGTTTTTTATGTAGTAAATGTTATGCATAATAATGATATTCATAATAATGATAGTCACTCATTTAATTTTGTGCTGGCCTTGTACATTTATATCCATTTGCATTTCAGCTGACAGTGAATTCCTTGTATTAGTAAATAATAATATTGACCCATTTTCTTCTTTTTATTGCTAGTTCATATAGACAACCCCAATCAGGGAATCTGGCATGCCCATCAACTCTTTCAAGCACAAGGAAAGTTCCTGTCTGTTAAGTACAAAGTTTAATACTTTCAATAAAATTAAGTTTTATCTTTTAATTATTTTTTTCCCCAACAGATTATGCACTGTGTGTGAATTTTACAGAGTTTAGGGAGCTGTTCAAAGCCCATTTGGAGGAAACTGTTCGACATGTAATGAGCCTTTCATGTTTTCATTTACTTTTTCAAATCATTACTTGTTTACAGTGTATTAAAAGGTATAGTAGTTCAGAAATGCACTCCATGCCTTCAGAATTTTAGAACCAGCTGTGGCTGTTGTATAAATAATAGCTGAATAATCTACCATTAGCTCTCAGTTTATTGTATACTGGTCATATAATGTGGGCAGTTTTTTCCCATGAATGTTTTTGATTTTTACAGATATCTGTTCAGACAAAGAAACTTGAGGATGGTGCTGTATGGATTCGTATTGCATGGGGAGACAATTTCAGGAAACCTAACCACCTCAAACCAACTTATGTTGTGCATTATCTACACACTCCTTATGTGTTTATCCTTAATCTCATGTCAAAGCACAGGCCTTTCCTATATCAGGTGACATTTTCATGAACCTTTCAAGCTGTTGCATTTGATTTCTGTCAAATCCATCACTATTAATTATGACTTTAATTTATCTGACCCTTAGGCTCTAGTTCTTGCCACCAGCCATGAGTCCATGAAGGAAGCTCACCTGACCTCTAGAAGCCTTGCTACAGTGAGAGACCTTCTCATAAGACAGTATCAGCAGGTATGGTACATTCATTCTACATTCACTGTACACTCGTCAGTTTTCTTTATTAACTTTACTTCACCTTCTTTGATCGCAGGTGTTCCCCACAAATCAGGAAAGAACTTTAAGGGAAAGAAATGCACCTCCGTCACGTATGTACTTTCACATAGGATCTAATGTGAGTGTAGTGAACCTTTGTTTTACTTTCCTTTTGACTGACATACCCAAGCCCCTGTGTATGTGTTTGTTTCCTTATACAGATCCTAATATTGAAAAAGAGCATGCTGAGTTTGCTGAAAGAAGACATCAGATGGCCTGTGAGGCATTTGGTGATGGGGTCCTGCCCAAGCTGGAAACTGCTGTGTACAGGGTGTGTGGCATGACTTGCACTAAATGTACAAAAAATTAGGTCCATCCTAATAGAAGTGGGCGATATGGTACTGTGGGCACTACTTGGAAAAAACCATAGAAAATCCAAACATGCATGCATGCACTGTACTGTGGAAGTCATATTACATTTTTCTTTCTTGCCCAACCTTTCTTCCTAATAATAGCTACACCCTTTAAAGTACACTGAGTTTACTGGGACATGGATCTGACAACATATTGAAAACATTTCACAGACCTGTGCTGACAGTCTTCTCACAGTTCTGAGTTGCCTGTTAGTCAGTCTCTACTCTGAATAGCACCTGTCATTTAAATTTTCAGTTGAGCTGAGATTTGGAGATTAGGCTTTAATCACCAACTGTGATCAAGAATGCCTGTAACAGTCCTTGAATATAAAACACACCCCACACATTCACATGACCACCTCCACACTGAAATCAGATGCCGCAACTAGATGGGTGTATATGGACTCTGTGTGCGTGTGTACATTTGTGTGCTCAGACCAACCTTCCTGACACTTTCTCCTTCATCTACACAATGCATGTCTCATTTTAGGCTGTAAAGAATCATTTTTAACCTTTATAGTCCTTTATCTAAAGTTAGGTGATATGGGGGGAAAAAGTACTTCTAAATACTTGTTTACAATGCACAATACAGTAACCCCCAGCTTTTCACGGGGATTACGTTCCAAGAGCACCCGCATATAGTAAAAATCCACATTGTTTTGTTTTGGTAAAAATACAAATGAGGGCTCATTGGAAAGGTCTCCTGGAGACCAATCGAACTGTGGAGTTTGAAGTGTCTGAGTGCTTGCACCACGGAGAAATCACGCTTCCAGGTCGGCTACAGCCTGCCCTGAGTCCCCAGAAAAAATGTATTTATTGCCACAAAAAAGCAAAAAAATTATTGCGGGGATTTCCGCGGAAAACCGAGTTCGGTTCTCAACAAATTCGTGTGTGACTGAATCCGCAACTCCTGATCCGCGGAAAACTGGGGGGTTACTGTATTTATTTTCTATGACCTTGATTTTGTCAAATTATATGTAACAAAATACTGTAGTGCTGCATTTAAACATACAGTAAAAAATTATGAATATAATTGGTTCCACTTTTCACATTCTTCACACACAAAATGCTCAGATATGATTTATCACATTAACAGTAAAAATGGTCATAGCTGTACCTTGGTAAACCAGGTAAATTAGATATTTACCAAATATTAAAGAGAATTCACCTTAGACCTGCAGTTTCCAAGACTAAATTGAATGTGTTGGCATGATGTTGATTCTATTTTTTTTTTGTTTTCCTACAGCTTGAAACGCGGTACAGAGGCAACAGCAACAACACACTTTGTGATAATGATGAACTTTTTAAAGGGGTGGTCAGGTTCTCCAGCAGAAATCTCCTGGAGGCCTTCCGTCACTCTGTGTCTTCAGGTAAGCAACTTCCTATTAATAGTGGAAAAACAGTCATAGGCAAGTTTTATTCTCTGATCAAGAGCTTTACAAACCAAATAGTAATAACATTACATCGCCACATGGTGGCAGTGCTAACAGTATTTCTGACTTTGATCTGCCCTTGTCGGGCAGGCCCGATGACCAGAGGCCTATTGAATCTCTCATATTTAAATTTGTACTGTGCCGGATGTTATATGACTGAACTCACTTAGTGATGCTTTTCTGCTCCTTTTATAGGCATGGCCGAAGGTCCTGTAACCCCCTTGCTGTCTTCCATCACACAGAAAGGGAGGAACTACTTTGTAATCACTGATAAAGTCTCAGGAGCTGGCAGCCAGACTCCTGCTTGCACCGTTTAATATAACCAGGATTCTGCTTGCATGAGCTGTCCATGTGTCTGTGTTCTCGTCAGTTTAACCTTTGTTCAGCCAAGTTTAATCCAGTTTTATAAAGTACATTTTAAATAAAGATTTTAATTAAAAGTTGCCATTTACTGCATGCAGCCTGTTGACATGGAAACTAACCACCAACATCTTTCACCAATGACATGCTTTCAGCTTTTGGGGAAGGTCCTTTTCTATTCCAGATGATAGCTCTGACCTCAACCTCATTCAACACCGTTGGGATGAACTGAATTTCTTTGTGTTTTACAATGACAATAAAGAAATCTGGAACTGGACTGGGGATTGCAAGCCAGGTCTTGTCCAACATCAGTATCTGACCCCATAAATGCTATACAGAATGAATGGACAACAAATCACCGCAGAAACACTCCAAAATCATGTGGAATGCCTTCCAAGAAGAGTGGAATGGATGCTATTTAAATGCAATGTCATTAAAATCCCTGTTGGTGTAATGGTGTCCCAATACTTTTGTCCAGTGTATGTATGAATCATTCAGTCATGACAAAAGTCTGAAACTGAAGAAACAGGTGCTGATGATGAGTGATAAGAATACAGGGTTTCTTTAATCTACTCAATATGCCGAAAATAAAATAGTATTTTGTACAATGAAGTGATTCAAAGCGAAACAAAGAGCTGAGAGTGGCACAAGACTTACATATCCAGTCAAGAGGATCGTGGGTTCAAATCCCAGGATTGCCTGTGGCCTCACTGAGGTACTCGAGCAAGGTTTCGTCCCCACACTGCTCCCCGGGCGCCATTCGTTAGTGGCAGCCCACTGCTTCACTTGGTGAATGGGTTAAATGTTTGTGTATGTATGTATGTATGTGTTTACACACACATACATATAATTTATATAAATGTGTGTGTCGGAACGTTGCTCGGTCGCTAGGACGCGGTGTGTGTCTGTAGGGGTTGCTAGGCTCCTCCGGAAGTGTGTCTTTATAAGGAGCTGTGGGGCTGTTTCTGGTCTCTCAGAAACATGGCCGCCTCCTCCGCAGCGGACGGACGGCAAGGCGCTCAGGAGGAACCGAGTCCCTGCCAGCCCCGGGAGATCATCAGACCCTCCATCACCGAGCTCACCAAAGAAGTGCGGACCAATATCCTCTGCACGGTTGAAGGATGTGGGAAGATCCTCCCCAACACTCCGGCTCTCAACATGCACCTGGTGAAGTCCCACAGAGTGAAGGTACAGCTAGCTAACATCAACATTCATCCACACACAGTGACCAGACGCAGCACAGTACATCACTCTCACTGCAGGGGCACTGGGCTCCACACACTGCTCCTCTTTATCTATTTTGAAACAAACAAAAAGATAATAACGTAAACAAACAGGCTACTTTTGATTCTTGGGCAGCTAGCTCCATTTGACTGTTGTTGTGTTTTGAGTTGGGGGGAGTGCGCAAGCTGTCTTAATGACTGGCAGTTAATGTTCGTTATTATAAATAAATGCAGCATTTAAAAAATCAGAATACATTAGTATATCCTAGAAAACATTAGTGTATCATATAACGCATTATAGTGGCGTATAATCAAGTTGTGTTTGACTTGTGTGGAGTTGGGGAGGGGGGGTGTTCATGTTCATTTTGTTCATTATTATAAATAAATGCGGAATGATATATTAGGATACATTCCTACATCATATAATGGGTTGCGTTATATAATATTAAGCACATGGCTGGTTGTTCTGCTCTGTCAAAGTGTCTGCATTGCGAACAATAGCATGTGTGTCCACACAGGGCTGCTGACCACACAGCTTGCACCAGTTCAGCTAATGCTTATTTTGTTTTTATCATCTCACTATTTGGAATCATAAGTTACACATACATATTCAGTCTGGCGTGCTGTTTTGCTGCAGGGGTCGCATTTAATAGGGAGTTGACTTGACAAGCAGGGTGGTCCAGACTAAACTCTCTGCTTGCTTCCCCTCTGGTAAAGTCAATTGCAACATAATCGTTGCACTGCGGTAGTCATACTTGTGTGTTGTATTTCTGTAGTACCACAGTGCCTTGCTCTATGTTTTGTCAGATCTTCTCTAAGTGTCATCCAGGATAGGTGTTTACAGCAGAAACAAATTCAGCCTGCTTCGCATGCGTTTGATGTGGGTTTAAAGCTGTTCTCTTTAAAATCCTTACCAAGTTTCAGATCTGTAATGCCCACTGCAGACCTTGTTCATTATCTTGCAGTCCAAGTTATGTTTAAAACATATACATAAACACACACACACACACTCTTACCCCCTTATGCCAAGCACAGTCACTTATTTGCAAATCTAGCTTTTTTGCTCTAGGCCTGTTCTTTTAACATTAACTCTGGTTGGTTTGTTTGTTTGTTTGTCTGCATCATGGCTTCTGTGTGAAAGGAGATCAGGCCATCCAAGACAAGAAGCAAGCAATTAATATGTCTACTGAAGTTATTTGATACTGTTGAGAGGAACATGCCGTCAGTGAACAGACCTCTTTGGTTATTCACGCTTGCTTGAGGGGCTGACAGCATGAGTAACACAACCCTGGTCAGCAATAGAGTGTAGGAAGGGAGTAGAATGCTAATGCTTTAAAGATTATTGATGGAGGGAGCTTATGGTTGCATTTTGAAAAAAATATATTTATTATAAATTTTATTTTTACAGCTTTCACTCTAGGCTGGTGTCCATAGTCACCCTGAAGAATAAAGGAGCTTGTAAAGCAGCTTTTTCCTTTATGTAGTACATCAGATCCAGCTCAGTTTCCCCTGTTTACACTCTTGTGCCTCGCCTCTCTGGCCTTTCAGCTTGCCCCTTCTGCTGGCAGAAGTGGGCTGACAAAAACAAAAGACGACTTCAGTCTTCAACGGAAAATTGTTGTTAGGAACCAAGTTCTCTGGGACTCGGCCGTATTGCAAAACGGGCATCGCCTGAATGTTAAACCATGTGCTCTAGAATTTGGTAGCTTTTTTTTTTGTCCAAAAGGACAGTTCATGCTATTAGTCATCATGGCCACTGATGATGTGCACTCAGTCGACCCCTGTAATAGCTATTATAATAAAATCCAGACAGACATCATGCATTATGATTGCACAAAATGACCACTGCAAGGTTGAGAACTACTGGATTATTATGCTAATTACTTCCACACCTGCTTCAGTTACATAAGAGCTCGGCTGAGCAGAAACAGTTCAATTTCACACAGTTCAGTTTCAGCGTGGGTCATGTCTCCCCTGCATTCAGTCCACTTTTTACATACACATAGCTCTACAAGCAGAACTGACCAATGTTCCTCCATCTCAGAAATGTCCAGTAGAATCCTTAACACAACTGTGGTCTGAAATCCCAGTGACTCGATTCAAGGACCTTCTTCTTTTATTCAGAATGGTTTAGTCTACAGTGATTTTAGGATGGCATGATTATACTCCATAACGGTGTTTGATGTGTGAAGTAGATACTATCTGATGGCCTGTGAAGTCAGTTATCTAAGCATGCTAATTTTGAAAGTGGATCATCTGAGAGCTGCACCTCATTTTCAGAATTATGCTCTGCTACCATTGGATAGGTTGGTTGTTGCAAATGAGTCACGTACTCACGTCTCCCACAGCACATACGATTGCTTCTAGTTTTAGCAGGGTATTTTTTTGGTCTTCCCACTTACCGTTTGCTGCTTTCTGCATTTCATCTTCAGGTTGGTTAGCTTCTTCTCACCATGTCTTCTCTTTGCAGGAGGGTCTTGTCAACCCTACTGTAAGGAAGGATATCAAAGGCTCACAGAAGTTGTACTGTTGTCCGATAGATGGCTGTCCAAGAGGACCAAACAGACCCTTCTCACAATTTTCCCTGGTTAAGCAGGTAATCAGAGTCCTCACCAAAGTGTATATGGTTAGCTTCATGACCTGCTGAAGCATCGCTATAAAGCTCATGTTCTTGTTAATGTTTTGTATGGGTCAGCATTTCATGAAGATGCATGCAGAAAAGAAGCACAAATGTGTGAAGTGCAGCAATGGGTACAGCACAGAATGGGACCTGAGGAGGCATGCCGAAGACTGTGGAAGAACATACAGCTGTACGTGTGGATGTCCATATGCAAGCAGGGCTGCACTCTTATCACATGTCTACAGAACAGGACATGAGGTTCCCAAAGAGCACAGGTATTGTGTGTTTTCTACTTCATTTTGTGTTTCAATTAGTGAACATTGACTAGCCACTTCATTAGGTACACTTACCTTATATCTACACTCATTTGCTATATTTATTATGTGTGTGGATCTCACACAGCATTGCTGCTGGAGGTCTTAAACTCCTCAGGGTCAGTAGTCCACCAACTAAAAATATCCATCCAGCAACGTCCTGGGGCCAGAAACTGACCACTAAAGAGAAACAGATGGACTACTGTCCGTAATAATAAGCAACATATTTCACTTGCATGGTCAGTGGAGCTGATGAACAGTATGTAAAGATGTAACGCAGGTGTATTTAATGAACTGACCTGCCAGAAAACATACATATTTATACATACAAACAGAGTGAAGACAGACAGACATGTCTTGATACAGTTGTGATACACCACAAACTGCCACAACCGCTTTAGAGCACCTTGGTATCGATTCTGCAAGTCTCTGGAAGGCATGTTAGTTTTTCAAAAGCTATTTCTCTACCTTTTTTTGATGGTGGTGGAGAACAGTGCCCTTTGGCCCAAAATCTCCCACAAATACTCAAGTTATTTAAGACCTTGTGACTGTGAAGAATACAGCATGTAGCCTTCCAGTGACCCTTTGTACCCAGTGGATGGGGGCATTATCCTGGAATAGACCAGTCAGGATAGGAATGCTGCATCCCGGATGAAAGATAAAATTGAGAGAATAAGAATAAGTTTATATTGCTAAGCAGTTACTTTTGCCGGCAAGATTCTCACCCACAGTAAAACAGGCAAAACTGGACCCACTCAAGTATCAGGCCTATACCATTTTCTTTGTGTGTGCTACACATGCACTTGACCTCTTGTGGGGAATATGAAGATCTCATGACCATATTGCTTTGTTCCACATCTGTAGATCATTGCCTGATTTTACCACTCTCAAATGGTCATTCGTCTTTTGAGGACTTTATGCACTGTAACTCTGCCTGCTGATACAGTGTGTTCATGTCCTACATTGTCACCAGAGAAACAGAAGAGCACCTTTTTCTTACACACTAATGCACAAGCATGTTCATTTTTGACCACAATTGAAAAGTTTTTCCCTCATAGTTCTAAATGCAGATGTTACTTTAGTCACTTAGTACTTTAGAAACTCTAGCTTCTGCCTCCAGTGCACCAACAATAAACCCACTTTCAAAGTCACTCAGAGACTTTGCCTCTTTAATCCAAAATTCAGGTCAGCAAAGCCTGTTGAGCATTTTTGTTCATGCAACAGAATAGGGTTTTGATTGCTTAATTGTATCTTGCAGTACATCTGTCTGGCAGTATCAGCGCACTCTACTTATGTATTCAGATTTTTCCCTTTAATTTGTCACCTGCCTATACTTGAATGTCCAACAGTGCTTGTTTTATGTATTCAATAATTTAAGCCTTTGTGTTGCTCTTTTAGATATCCGCCTGTAAAGAAGAGAAAAATGGAGAGGTTGTCGAGCAGCACCACAAAAGTAAGGCCCAATGAACAAACTTACGAAATGGCAGATGCTGATAAGGAACTGACTGAAGGAGCAGTCCCTACTGAAGGAGCCTCCCAAACTCCAGATTCCCCACGACACAACCCTATCCACTCTAAAAATGTTCAAAAGCTTCTCCTGCCCAAACCTAAAGTTGCCCTCGTCAACGTTCCTGTGATGCAGCTTGCCCATTTGCCTGTTCTCCTTCCCCCATCAGAGAGCAGCGCCCTGAGGTCTGTGGTCTTGGCTGTGGATGCACAGGGCTCTGTAAGCACTGTGCACCTATTGCCTCAATCACTTGGGGCAGTGGTTCCTGCTCTAAACACTAAGACTGTGAGTTTCAAAGAAACAATTTTCGCCTCCAGGTCGAGCCTGGATGCCATCAGTACAGGAATCCAAGTCAGTTTGGAGAGTCTGGTCTCAGTAGGTGAACCAGTTAATGACTTGGCAGCCAGAAATAAAAGCACCTCAACAAACATTCAAACTGATATCTCATACCTCAGTAAAGGATCTGTTGGAGAGGTCACCATCACCCCCATAGGTGAGGCCTCTGTGTCTTCTTGCTCACAAACTGACATTAGCGTGAGTGCCCAGATCCAACTACCTGTCAGTGTCCAAACACAGACTTTCCCCTCGATGGCCAAAGTCACATCCTCCATTGGGGCGCAAACTGACATGTTCAGCCAGCTGCCCTTTCCCTCTTTTAACATAACAAGGGAAACGCAAACAAGCTGCTGCACAGCAGCCCCATTGAATAGAACCCAGATGGACCAAGCTATAATGTGCACAGATCTTTTTGACACTGATATGCTCAGTGTCTCTACACAGACCGCACTAACCGATGGACCTTTCAGTACAAATGGACTTGATCCCATGAGCACTGAGCCAGAGCTCTTTGATGACGGAACTGCTCCGTCCTTGTGCTTTGGATCCCAGAGGGACATTTTGCCCCAGAACACAGTAGCTGACAATCAGACTCAAACCATGACGCTCCTCAGTGACCTTGAGAACATCCTCTCTGACAGCATGACAAGTGGGACTCCAAGTTGTGGCTCCAGCCTTGTTCCGGTGCAAGAGCAACCCACAGGCATTGACTTTGACTTTGAGGATTTCCTCAGTTCAACTCATATTCAAACACAGACAGATGAGAGTGCTTTGGGGGGCCTGAGCTCAGACACACCTCTGGAGCTCCTTGACATTGAGACGCAAACAGATTTCCTATTCCTAACTGACAGCCACCAAAGTGATAGTGGCACAAGGGTGCAGGCCAATGATCTGGAGCTGGAAATGTTTGATACTCAAACTCAAACAGACCTTAACTTCCTGCTTGACCCTGGTGGCCATCTGCCGCTCGGCAGCATCCTCAGACATTCCAGCTTTAACATGAGCACCGAGTCCTCGGATACGGAGACCCAGACGGACACCAGGCCCCCTCTTCCTCTGCCCTTGCCTTGTTCCCATGAAGGACAGGTCAGGCTTAGCAGCACCGAGACCCAAACTGTCTGCAGCTCCTCCACCCTGGGCAACCTATTTCTAACCAGCAACGAGACTCAGACAGTCATGGATGATTTCCTGTCTGCAGACCTGGCTTGGAACATGGAGTCTCATTTCAGCTCAGTGGAAACCCAAACCAGCGAAGACCTCTTCTCTTTGTTTCAACACTCTGAGAAACCCAACAGTTGAGCTCTCTGCTGTTACAGCTCCCCTGTGGCGGGTGTGATTTTAGGCTACATTGTGAAGGAGCTGTTTCTGGTGACCGTCTCACTCAGAGATGCCGAAGGTCAGCAGATAGAGTTCTCCCAAACACTCATCTCCGCTAAGAGCTCTGTCTGGCAGATGTGGCGCTTGTGAGAATTGAGCTTGCTTGTAATTATTCAGCATCTCAAATCATTCCACAATAAGTAACGTGTCTGTCAAAACCTAAAGCGCTATTCCAAGTAGACTTCAGCTGCACTTTATCATTTTTGCTGTCGTTAGTTGACTGCTCTTCAGCGTGATTACTTTATTTGCACATCAGTATAGTACTCTAATTTATATTGATCTTTATGAAAGCTTTTGTTTACTCTCATTAGTCAGTTATCAGCCTCTCAGTAGGAGGGAGTGTATCAGTTCAGGTGGTATGATGGTGCTACTAAATAGTCGTAATTTTCCAGTGTGGCGCAAATCTGAAATTACTGAATAGAAGTGGCATACATTCAATATGATCTTGAAAACAGGTTGTTTGTGAAATAGGCATATTTTCATGTTTGATATTGCTTACATGATATTTATGGGACTTTTTTGGCCTTGTGTACATTATTTTGCCTTGAGTTGTTAAGTCTTCTGTATGTGCAGGTTTTATGTTAAGTGTTGAATGGTTTAGACCCAGCAAACTGTCACTGTGAGTAAACTGTGCTCTTGGTTCACTACAGTTCATGCAGATATTTCGTACTGACTGTTACAGTATATGATATTGAATCACGCATTTCAACATTTAATTAGGTTATCCTAATGTATGCATATTTATGCATGTTGCAAATGTTGTTTCCTTTAACACTTGAGCTCAGTTAATGCTCTTAAACTATGATTTGCATTCCCTACTGTGAGTAGTTAACATGCAAATCGCAATTGTTTACAGGAAAATGAAACCTTTAATATTTGATCGGAAGCATGTATCATTTTCACAGAATGTGTATTTAGTCACCTTTTAAGCATTGTTTGTTTAAATTGGTCCATGTTTAGCTTTTTGTAGGTGCCTTAATTTAAGTGTTTAAAGTGACATTTGGAGATGTAACGGTACAATGCATCGCTGCTTTAATAAGGGGAAAATATCTCCTGTTTTTTTGGTTTTGTTTTTTGGTTTACTTTTAACTGACAATATTAACATTGTGTAACCATAAGTGTATTTATTTCACTTGTTTATTCACCATACTGCATGGGAAAATTGTTGCCCGCCTTAGACTCATCTTCTTTCAGTAAGTGTAACTTGGTATGCTTTGCCAGTTTTTGGCCAGTATGTCTGTCATTCATCTATAGATTTGACTTTCTCTAGCTGCAGAATGTAAATGACACTGTGCCCATGTATGATAAGAGTGCTCCTCAGCATTGTAACCAAAAGTTTTCCGTGTTTAGCCAATGGAGGCATTAGCATTCAACCATTGTAGTTGTTAATATTTAGATCTTGCCAAAAGAGCATCCAAATTGATAGCCTAGCTCAAGAAATATAGTATAATATGCTAGAAGGAAAAAAATGCATTGCTGTAGATTACTTGAACTTGTCAGCTTACACTCTGGTTCTAAGTAGAGTGCATGCAGTCTTTTTGTGCCAAGAATGTCCTTATTTTTTAAGTTGAATTTCAGTTTTTGGCTAATATTGAAGATGTCTTAAGTTTTGTGCATTTTTAGGGTTTGGTAAGGTATACCAGTTTGACCCTGACTGTGTTCTTCTGTTGTTTAGGCTATGCTGCAGCAGATACTGAAAATAAAGTGCTATTTGAGAGAACTAAAGAGTTTTGAATTGAATCACTTTGCATTATATGTTGATTGTCTCTCTAAAATGTAACTGCAGTTCCATTGTAAGAAATGCGGCTTCTAGAATGTAATTGGGTGATGGATGGTGGGTTTCACTGGGCTAATTTATTTGAAAGGAGATAACCTGGCTGTCTTAATTTATATGTTTCATGTAACATGAGTAAAATATGCTTTTGTTTGACATTTCTACCTAAAGGAAGCACCATGCCTTACAAATTCAGGCCTTGCTAAAACACTTTAGAACAATCTCTCACATTTTACTTGGAATAGACTTGTGTTTGTAAAATTCCCATGACATGATTACACAATAACTGCTGTTTTCTTGATATTCATTCCTAAGGCATGTGTGCAGCACTCGAGCCATAGGCCCCATGACTGGGAGCAGCTTTTGTAGGCAGTTCAGTTGCTGGGTAACCAGAAAAGCTCTCTTGGGCAGCTATGGGCATTAGAATGAGAAATAGTGTGTGGAACACTGACAGCCAGACTTTCAACCACCTTTTGTCATGTGTTTTACCTGGTGGGAAAATACTGCTATTTTCTTATAAACATTTATACATTTCATTCATTTTGCATGC
Organism: Brachyalestes nurse; assembly: GCA_037974405.1. Taxonomy (NCBI): domain Eukaryota; kingdom Metazoa; phylum Chordata; class Actinopteri; order Characiformes; family Alestidae; genus Brachyalestes; species Brachyalestes nurse. Next base: position 7,884,136 of record JBBPCY010000019.1, on the reverse strand, counting down.
GTTCATTTTTTGTACTGTACTTGTACTGTACTGTCTCCGCTTTAACTAAACTACATTAACTACATTATACTGCTGTAACTACATTAAACCATATACCAAGTGCGCATCTCAAAACTGATCTATTGTCAAGAAGTTTCATTCAAGTGTCTTGTAGTCTTTGGAGACAACATACTGACCATAGCAGTAATAAATCAATGAGCTGTGCTTTTATCTAGTTTAACCTCTGACAACTGCCAAGCATTTCATGAAATCTGGATCTTAACTCCACACTTTTTCTCACATGCTATATGTGTCCTGCTATCTAATTTTCTGTAGGCCCAAACATAGACCTGTCTATGGGTCGGGGTTATAACAATACACTCAGCCCATGATTAAACTGGTTCATGATATTTGAATGAAATAAAACGACCAAACATTCTGTACAACTTTGTGACTACAGATGGGATATCAGGATTATTAACTGACTGTTCATTCCCTCTAGTGTACACTGTGATATCTAAATGTCATGAACTGTTAGACCCTTAATAATGCTTATGAGTATTTTCACTCTCAACAGCTGAGACAAGAATGGTAAGGACACTGTATTTCCCATTCATCGTTACATGTGACTGATCACTGAATGAATAAGTTTTCAACACTGAGTCCACAAAAAGTAATCTCAACACACAGTGGTCAATAACGCAACATGTTTATAGTAAGCGCTGAGCAGACACAGGTATTGCGACTCTTGTGCCTAACAGCATTGGAAGCTCAGGCTCTACCCTTCTCATACTCTTAGCCTTGAAAGCCAAAAGCGATCTGTGGCCTGAGTTGTGTCGGAGAGGTGACCTGGTAAGATCATCTTGCCTGAGGTTTTGCCTCAGGAGGGAAGGTGCTCGAGGTAGCGAGTCTCCAAGGGCGGTGAGGGTCGGCTGAGCCTTATTAGAGACAGAGATGGACAAGAGACGATACTGGTGCTGGCTTGGCCTGTGCTTAGAGGTAAGATGTTCTTGGCAAGTGTCCACAACTGAGCTGCAATATGGGATTACAACTGCTTTCTCTCTAACTCCACTGACACTCACTTTCTCACCAACAGTGATTGGTCCTGTAGCACCACACACAGCACCTGAATTGACCTCTCCATCTGCTTGATCACGAACCTCTCTTCTCTTTAAAGAACTGGGACGTGAATTTGCTGGTATGGGTGGTTTTACAGGGGGTAAAACAAAGAGGCTGCTGGTGAGTGCGACTTTTCCTGCCCCTCTGTCTTTCAGGTATGGACACTGAGCGTTAGGCTGAAGGTGATGAGGCAGAGTTTTGTTAGGTATGCACTGTTCATTACCAAACATCAGTTTATTGCTTAGTGGGTCTGATTTCAGGTTTCTCTCCTGGATGCTGACATCAGATGTGTCCTCTTCTGAAGTAGAAGCAGAGGAACTGGTCCTGGGGGCTTTCTTTAAGAGCGCCAGGGAAGTAGGAAAGGTGTTCTTCAGAGGCTCCTCAGCAGTCTCACAGGATGACTCAGAGGAGGTGCCAGCACAGTCAGATGCAAGGAGTTCAGGCTGCTTCAGGTCCTTTAGATCAGCACAGAGAAGGCAATGGGACTCTATGACATCTGATTTCATTTTCCTCCCCTTTTTCTGTGCCTGAAACAACCAAGCAAGAGGGGCCGACCGACCCCATCCTTTAACCTGTCAAGAAAAACAGTACATTTTATTTGAACGACTTAAGGCAAGGCATCCCAGTTGCAGTCCTAGCAACTGATGCTCTGCATATTTTTGTGTTTTCTCTATACAACTGTCACTAGCCAACAACAAACGTAATTGAATCAGGTGTGCTATGCGAGACAAATCACAAAAATGTGCACACTGTAGGATCACTAGGACTGAGAAATGATATTCCTGGCTTAAAGAAATATTCATAGCCTTAAGTGTTCTCATTATACCACCAGCACAATCTCAAGCCAGTTTTACAGCTGACCAAAACACATAATGCAATAAAGCTACTTTTGCACAGCAGACTTGAAGATATTGGAGATTACTTACAGCCTCTTCCCAGCCTACATCATTCTGAACCTCATACGGATCCTGCTCTTTGAAAGTTTGTTCCTCGCTGATATTCAGCAGCACATTCACATGTTCTCTGTCAAGAGACTTGCAGTCATCTGATCCTGGATCTTCTAAAGTCTCAGTTCTTTCATCAATACATCCCGAATCACAAGACTTGGGATTCATTATGCAGATAATTCTACAAAATGAAAGGTCACCAAATTACTTAAAACATTTTATTTTGACATTGTAAGATTCCATTACTGACTGAAGTGCTGGAGAAGCTGGCATCACAGGTGGGTGAATCAATATTGATATTTCCTATTTTCTAAATCCTAGCGTTTGCATAAGAGAATCAATGATTATACTACATATATTTTTTTCTAATTAAACTTAATGTGAAACTGAAATGGTGGGACTTATTGTTATTGTTCAGGGTAAGAATGACTTTTCTTCCTTCTGCCAAAATGCCAAAAATTGCTGGTTAAAAACAAACAAACAAAATGCCCTTTTTGCTTAAGACCTTCCGGTATCGTTGTGAGTACTGCTACTGGAATACTAGGAATTACAGGATGTCTGGCCGAAAACAAAAAACAGATTATCTCAGTCATCCCTCACTGTGTTAAAGCAGATCTTTATCATTGTCAAATGTATAGGGACACACCTTTTAATTATTTAATTCAGGTGGTCCCTTACTTCCAGGAAATTCAGCATACCAAAACCATAACACCATGCTTCCAACTTTGTGGACACGTTTTAGGGAAGGCCCTTTTCTATTCCATCACGACTGTGCACAAAACAACCTCCATAAAGACATGGATGGATGAGCCTGCTGTGGAAGACCTTGACTGGTCCGCACACTGCCCTGACTTCAACCCCATCCAACACCTTTGGGACGAATTGGATAAACTCAGCCAAACCTTCTCGTCCAACATCAGTGCCTGACCTCATAAATGCTCTACGGAATGAATGGGCACAAATTCCCCACAGAAACGCGAAAAGCTTGTGGAAAATCTTCCAAGAAGAGTGGAAGCTGTTATAGCTGCAAAGGGGGGACCAACACCATATTGAAGTCTATGTATTTGAATGCAATTAAAGTCCCTGTTGTTGGAATGGTCAGGCGTCCCAATACTTTTGTCCATATAGGGCTAGTGTATTTAACTGAAGGTTCAGAATTCCCAGTTCAGGTTTAGTTAGACAATGACATATAGAAAACCATAACACAGGACGCCTTTTTTGTTGTAATAAATACACGTGATTTCCACAAAACAGGCATTGAAGCTCCCGTTTTAGACAGCGGATTGCTAAAAAAAATCATGCTTAGCTCTAGATAAGGGGGGAGGGGGGCTGAGATACATGATGTTGGGAGTGTTGGGCTACCAATTGTATTCCCACACTTAAAGTTAAATGCTACACAGATGCTACATCGACCAAGCATTTAGTAACACTTTCCCTCTGCGTTTGTGGTCTAAAATCTTGTTTTTAAAAAGTGAAATAATATAAAAGTAATTAATTTAACATCACTTAATTTCACTCATGCAAACCCTCTGAGGTAACGTTACACAACAGCAACCCAATTATTTTCAACCAAAAGCTCTTAGTAAACACCGAGGGAACTTAACAGAGATGTTAAAAGTAAATTTTCACGAAACCTGCATAACCCCACTCACCGTTAAAGTTCACCAGAGAGACATTTTAAACTTCCTCTCTCCAGAAAGCTTCGTCATTGCAGTTAGTTTGTCAGGAGCAATGATGAAATATTTATCTCGTTGTTTCTTACAAGCTCTGATCTCCCGGTGGGAGAGAGCGCAGTGTTTCTATGGTAACCACAGGGTAAACGACGCGCGCGAAACGACACGTGACGTAAAAGAAGCGAAGCGAGAAGGGGCGGGACCCCAGACCAGTTTAAAGAACCGATTCTTCAGAACTGTCCATGAAACAAAAATAAGCATCATCATCATTATTAGTAGTAATATTATTTGTTTTTGTATTTTTTTTAATATAGATTATTCTTTTTTATATAGATATATAATAGGGAGCTGGTGGCCTAGTGGTTAGGGCGTTTGCACTGTGACAAGAAAGCCGTGGGTTCGATTCCCAAGACTGCTAAGCACCTCTGAGGTACCCTTGAGCAAGTTACCATTAATGACTGCTCCCGGGCGCTGTGTTCTTAGCTGCCCGCTGCTTCACTTGGTGAATGAATTAAATGCAGAGGACGAATTTCGTGCTGTTCACTTTAATTAACCTCGCTGTACACTAATCTTCGTAGTTTCTGTCTAATGTCATAAACGACGAAAAACAAATAACAGCCTTCAGTCTAAATGCAAGTACATGTTTAAAAGTGATTTATGTATTTTAGGATTTATGTAGGTTTATGTATATGGCAACATTCAAAAAGATGAACATGTCAGCCTGTACAAGCCCAAACATTTGCAATATATACGCTACAGTTTGAACTTGAATTAGTGAGTCGGTTCATCTAATTTGATTGAAAAGAGCCGTTTCATAAAGACTAGCTCGTGAGTCAGTCGTCGCCGGTTTTAAAGGATTTTTACCCCCAATCTGATCTTTTGCGCTCAGAGAAAGTGTCCTGCATTTTTGTTAAACCAACGCCAGACCTCTGTCTCATTTTTTCTTTTTTTCTTTTTTTAAAGAAGCCATTTTTACTTCCTCTTTTATACTTCCTTGATTTGGTCGTTTTTCCTGGATTTCTTGATTATAAGACAATACCAGCTAATATAATAATTCTAATAATTCTAATATAATAATTCTCGTTTGTTTTGCTTATGATCGGTCCCAAGTGACAAACATTTTGCAGGATTTGGGACTTAGAGAGAGAAAAACGAAAAAATCCTCCAGACTCCGGGTTCTCTCTGTAGGATCCGGTTCTGGTTTTGCAGAAACCTGGTGCCAACGTGACTCCCGGCACGAGTCCGTCTCCTTGAATGATGATCTGCAGGTGTACACGCAGGAATCCCCTCTCTTCTCTCTCATAACTCGGTCGGATCCTATGCAGTATTACGAGGAGGAGGTGTGTCTCTCATGAGCTTTAGATCATTTTTGCATCATTAACGGCTCGAGGAAGAGGAGGAGAAACAGCATCAGAGTGGAAATTTGCAAAAAAACATGCGGTGAAGTGACGCACACCTGCGCCTGGACACTGCGGCTTTTTTCTTTTTTTGCCTGCTTTTTTATTTTTTATGGAAGCCGAGTCTGTCTGTCCTGCCACGGTCATGCTGCCTCCGAAAAACTGCATCCCAAGGAACTACAGCTGCATAGCCGGTCTGTTCGGCAGCTTGGCCACGACGCAGAAGATGGATGATGGGGAAGATGAGAAAGCCGATGAGGAGGAGGTGGAGGGAAAACTGGCGGTAAATGGAGAGTACGAGCCGCAGGACCTCCGCGTGGTGGACGAGAGGCCACGGGGGCGCGAGTCGTTCCTGAAGCTACCTCCGCAGAGCCCGACGCAGCGCCGTCGCTGCAAGTCCCTCCCGAGCCCCGCGGAGCGCGCCCGGCTGGAGATTGCGCGCAGCCGGAGCCCCAACAGCCACAAGAAGGTGCGCTTTGCAGACTCTCTCGGCCTGGAGCTGACCTCCGTCAAGCACTTCGACGAAGCGGACGAGCCGGAGATCCCCGAACGCGTCATGGATAAGTTCCGAAAGGCCCGTGCGCTCCACCTGAACAACTTCCATCAGTTCGAGGCGCCGGGCGGCGCGACTCAGTCAGTATTCATGGAGCTGCTCTTTAGCAACCCGGTCGCCTCTCCGGACTTCCCCGAGCGTGTCCGGAAGCTCCGAGTGTCCCTGGAACGCGTGAACGCGGACGAGTTCTGCCTCTCCGGGCTGGTGCGTGTGCTCAACGTGGCCTTCGAGAAGAGCGTGGCGCTGCGTTACACGCTCAACGACTGGGCCGCATTCGTGGACTCGCCGGCCTCCTACGTGCCGCACTCGAACGATGGGCAGACGGACAAGTTCTCCTTCAAGATCGTGGTCCCGACCCTCCTGGAGGCGGGAGGCACGCTGCAGTTCGCCGTCAGGTACCTTGTGGACGGCCAGGAGTTCTGGGATAACAACAGTGGGGACAACTACAGAGTCAGGCGTCACAGGTTTAAAATCTCCCCTCCACGCGAGTGGGAGAATGGTTGGATCCACTTCATCTAGACCACACACGCTTTACGCGTGTGCGCACACGTTTATTCATTCACCTGTCTGGCCGGTACACCCCATCAGGCTGCAGCTCCTGTGGAGAGGCAGCAGGAGAGACAGGCCAGCTTCAGGCTGACTAGTGGTTTGATGTCTCAGGCCTGTGTTTGCTTGTGAAACGTGACATGGCGGTAGTGTGTGTGTTTCTTTGGCTTTTTCCAGCACGGTTCTTCTCTTATATAACACGGAACCATGTGCCATGAGGACCGTGAAGAGAAGCTGTTCCTCTCACGCATGACTTCAGCTATGGATGCTCTATGTACACACATGTATAAGCTTGTAATAAAGGCTCTACTATATGCTGCTCTAAAGCCAAGTGTAAGAAACCCCACGCTTCCTAGACAGGGATAGGCCTTGCAGAAGAATAGTATGTGGCAGCTGGTTTATCTGACCTCCACCTCTCTCCTCTCCTCCCCTCCAGACCCATCCAGATGTTCCCCTTACAAGGCCAGGTTTCTGTCTCCTGCATCTGCTGTCTCTCACTCCTTGAAGGAGAAGTCCACAGCTTTTCAAAAGTTTTTTAGTTGGAAATAAGGGCATTCAGATTATTGGGAAAGATTCAGAGAAACTTGCCAACTCTGATTTCTTTTCAGTGGTGGTAATAGGAGCCAAGGATCACAATATCTGCAGCGCAGGTGTAGCTGACAGGATAGTATTATTGACGGTCCAAAATGACCAGTAAATCCGCTCTTGTCTTCTAAGTTGGTACAGTTAATGTTGAAAAAATGTGGGGATGATTGTCTTACAGCACCGAGCAATGAATTGATTTAAAAAATGTGTTTGATTTATAAAACGTGAAATCAAAACTATTGCTAAACAATGTTATAGGCATCAGGCAATGTATTTGCAACCAATCTGTGCAGCTATTTCCATGCAACGCTTATAGAAGCATTAAAAACTTCAGACGTCTCATTCCCATGGCCATTTCTACAAACAGTTTTGGTTTGCCAGATTTCCCTAGACCTGAGCATTTTGCATACATTTTTTTGTGATTATTTTGTTCACAATAACTGAATTATGCGTACATTTGGAAAAAAAAATCTGTGGAGTTCCCCTTTAAATCTATGGTGACTAGTGTACCGTGTGCAAATATGCTTGATGTGTTTGCAAAACAGCTTTTGTGTTTGTATGCACTTGGGAAAAGTGCATGCACTAATAAGGATGTAATAGGATCTAATGAGCTTATATGTCCAAAAGTTTGTAGACACCTGCTTGTTCCACATTTCTTCCGAAATCAAGGGTGTTAATATGGAGTTTTCTGCACTTTGCAGAAATAACAGCTTGTGCTCTTTTGTAAACGCTTATACTGGATGTTGAAACATTTTATGATGATTTGATTGCATTCAACCACTAGAGCATTAGAGAGGTCAGGTACTGGTGCTCCATGAATGAGTCCCCAGCGCCACTCAAACTCATCCCAAAGGTATTGGAGGGTTTCACTGCGCCACAGCGGACACTGAGTATGGTGACCTTAGGCTCATGTGTGTATACTTCACAGCATCCTGTTCTATTGCGTTTCTCCTAATATTATACAAGCGGCCCGTGGGCAGTTTGGTGTCTGGTAGTAGTGGTTTCTCAAAGTAGTTGAATTCCCAATTAGAAGGGGTGCCTGAATACTTTTGGACATATAGTGTATTTTGGCCATGTGCAGTTAAGATGGAGGTAGTGGTTTGAGCATATGTGCAGTAGGTCAAACCATGAGACATAAATAGAGCGCTTTGTTGGAAAAACCCAATGTAGAGTTCACTGCCTATGGTCAAAATTATAATAGTTGACCAATACTTTTGTCAATATGCATAAAATGAGGATGTTCAGAAGAACGCAGCAACGCCTTGTGCAGTGAGACAGCTGACCACCTTCAAAGCTGAAACCCCCCTTTGAATTTCCTCTTTGTAACGGTTGTATACCTCAGACCATACGCATTTCTACTGTGAGAACCTTTTAACCTTCCAGCAACATTCAGGTGTAGTTCCTGTTTATGCAGGTTCAGTATTTAACAAAAAAAGCTAACTTTATTTTTATGCGACAAAAACCAAAAGGAAATTTATGTATTAATCCTATTTATTTTCTCCTGCTTTTCAAGGATAACTAGTGTCTTTCTGGTGCATGTCTGCCTGTGGAGCATCACTCAGCAGTTAATCTGTGTAAATACTTGTTGCATTGTGTGAAGTCTTTAATGTTAACGCTGTAGCATTAGTGCTGACCGAGCAGTGTTTATTCTGCGCGTGCTTTCCACACATTCTATAAAATAGATGCCTTGGCCGAGAGGTCATGCTTAGCGTTTGTGGGAAATCACATAATTAATCTGCACATCATTGAATACTCGCCACCAATAGACACCATCAGCTAAAAGAGAAAATGAGATCAGATTGTGTCGTAGCTTAGTGTGGCTATTACTGCTGTGAGACAAGATTGTGTTTTTTTATATTTGTATACATATCCTTTTTTGTGCAAATATTATTGTCCCATCACTGGTAGATGGAACATTTGCGGCACCACGTGTTCTGTAATGGTCCCTATATCTGCAGAGTTCCTCTAATAGCATCATTGTCTGTTTAGTGCTTTGGTCTGGTTGAGGAGACTTTCCGTTGTCAGAAGTAATATTATCCTGGATGTCTGTGTTAATGCAGCTTTTATTTTTGTGTAGACTCAAAATGAGCTTTATGTTCGGCTGTTGTTAGAGCACAGATACAGTGTATAATAATTAGCAGAACATGTGGTCACTGTGTCTGTAACGTTCTACTGATATCATCGTCACTGTCTGTTTAGTGAATTTTGTCTGGTTGAGACACATTCGTTTGTAATATTATCCTGGATATCTGTGGTGATGCTGCTTTTATTTTCGGGTAGACTCAGAATGAACTTCAAGATCTGAGAGATGTTGTTAGAGCACAGAGAAAGACATGGGCCAACACCTAAAGGCTATTTAAAGAACGTGTATATTTTGTGTGTAAATGTTTGATTAATAGATTGCCTTATGCGGTGTCAACCCTGATTACAGTCCAGTGATCACAGATGTCTGAAATGAGAAATGAACATCTGTTATCTAACCCAAAATGGACAAAGGGTTCATCAGAGAGAGGATTTTTATAGTTTTACTAGACAACAGCTTAATAAAGGTATTGGGCTAATTGCTTTATCCCTGCTATTAAATTGACAGATATTATTTTTGCAGAGTATTATTATTATTATGATTATTATTATTATTTAATTATGGATGTAGATTCCAGGCTGTTTGTTTTCTGTTTCAATATTTAATGTATGATTCCTCTCTACAGAATTCTATTAAACTTCTAACTTTGCATAAATAAAAAGAGCTAGAAGGATGTCATGGTGGGAAGTAGGGCTGGGCAATATGAAGATATCGTTCGTGGTGAACAACAGCATGTGTCATTAAAAATGGAGCATAATTAGGCTTTTAATTGGATTTAGCACAACTTAGTGTGTGAAAAGTCAAATGAAATGCATGTATTGATATTCTTGATCATATTTTAGGATGTGGCACTACTGAGGCTTTATTGTCTCTTCCAGCTTCTCAAACCTCAGAAAAATGAAATATTGTAAAGCATGTTGTGTGTTGTGAAAATGTCTTGAAGTGGTGTGAGATCTGTTTGTCGTATTGCCCGCCCCTAGTAGGAAGATGACACTTTTCTGGTTAAAACAGTTTTTCCAATGACCTATCACAAATGAACAGCAATATGTACTCATGAGATGTGCAATAACCCCTAAATGCTTGAATTGTAACTGAAATAGTTTTAATGTTGTGCTGCCTTTTGAAAAACAGAATGAAACGTGTTGGCGAGCGTTAACGCTATGCAGGAATGTGTATAATGAAACTGTTTAAGGAGTGGTCATGACACGCGTTAAAGGACATTCAGCATATATTGGGGTTTTGATTTGACAATCTGTAAAGGATTGTAGGATTGTAGGGGGTGTGAAGAATTATATTGTTTGAAATGTTGCTGGTATGTTTTTGAGCTGATGAAATTGACTGAAACGCTACAGTGGGCACAGCAGAATTCCAGGCTTCTGTGCTTTTATCTGAAGGAAATTAGCGTTTCCTGTGTCATGTTTGGATCTGTCACTGTGCGTATTTTTACACGAATGTCTATAAAATGAACAGAGGATTTATCAGCTAGACATTTTAAGTAGTTTTAAAGGCACAAGTATGTGACACACTGCAGTAGACTGTTTATGAAAAGGCATTTCCTCTCTTGAATGTGCCAATGTGTGGATAAAGCAGATTTGCACTATGGAACATAGTGGAGTGGAATGCGTGTCCAGGAATTGGTTCAGGGTTTCAGTCCTCATACTCTTAAAAAATAAAGGTACCGGAGGGACCAGTGAGGAACCAATTTTGTTTCCTCAAAGAACCATTTAATTCAGGGTTCTTTAAGTAACCACATTTGGAAATGAGATGTGTGGCTTTTTAAACTTAAGAAAATGATGAACCCATTTCCCTACCAATCAAGTCCATGGTTCAACCAAGAAACATTTTGGAACCTTTATTTTTTTAAGAGTGCAGACAGTAACCCTTGGATATTAGGGCTGTTGGTAGAATCCTCATATTCCATCCCCTGTGGCTGGACGTGTAGGCTACTAGAGAAGATTATTGAGCCATCTCAAGCTGTACCATTCTATCTTGATGGTCAACTAGGCGATGCCTTCACCTGTAAGGCTTGGAGCAAGCCATGTGACCTTCAGACAGCCATTATTTGTAGCAGTAATCCGAAGTACAACTTAAACGTTAATTATACCTTTAACACCACCATAGGCTTAGAAAGTGAATAAACAGCCATCTTTCAATAAAAAATGATTTCATACTGTATTTATAGAGGTCAGTCTCAGGGATGTCCAGTCCAGGGTTGGTGTGGCTGCAGGTCTTCATTCCACCAAAGCACGGACCCGTATGATCAGTTGTTTTAATACCGAGACCAACTTTATTAAACAAGTTGAATCAAGTCAACTCTTGCATGAATGAAATCCTGCAGCCACACCAGTAAGATCTGACACCCCCTTGGTCTGTCTGATGACTAAATGCTTTTTGGGTATGTGGGAAAAGCTTTACAAAACGTTCACGCTTATTTAGCTAGAACATCAGCTCTGGTTCATTAGATGTTTTCCTTTTGTTTTGATCTATGCAAACCCAGTTTTTGATTCCTTTCCAGTATGTGTTGATGTCCTATTGTGTTTACTTTCTTCTAGATTGAAAAATAAAAACTGTATTTCTGCTGTTTGCATGCACAGCAGCAAATTTCTTTTATTTTTATGGTGAATTTGTATTGTAGTTTATATTTTGTTAACCCATTAAAGGCATTTGAGGTGAAAAGCATGGCTGTATTCTTTTAATAATAGATATGGCCTTTGTAGCGCTATATGATGTAGCTAAAGATGCTTAGTCAAAGTTTGTACTGAGATTTTACCAGGATCTGGCTGCATCAGGTCTTTCACAAAACAGTAACAAGAGCTATAGTGATAAGGGCTGCTGTTATAAAGGATCTGCTTTCGTTACATTTAAGACTTCTTAATACCCTTTAATACAACATACTGGTGAACTGTTTCTTGTGAAACCACATGAACAGAATCAATAGGGATGCTATCTTTTAACTGTTCATTTCAACCTTCCCTGTTGAAAACACAACCCCAGTGATGACCTCTGTTTGATGTGGCGGTGTCATTATGCCACTGAATACCTGCTAACGGATGATGTTAAAGACGCGTCCTTGAATCGATCAGTCTCGACTCCAGGCTTCTCTGCAGGGACTAGAGAACTGGGGCAAGACTGCTTTTCTGGGAGGACCTACATTAGTGATTCTGTGGTAAGAAAAGTGTTCTTAAATTCTTGGTTACAAGTCAGTGCTGTTGTGTCAAAACCTTTTTACTGTATATTTAAAAAGTACCTGATGGCCTTCAAAACTTTGTGAACATTACCTGAAGAATGGACCCATAGAAATGGAAAATGACTTTATATTAAATTATATATAATATAATTTAATATATTTACAGCATTTGGCAGGCACATTTGTCCAAAGTGATGTACACTTTTTATGTATTGCATATCCCAAGTGTAGACAAATGTTTTGCCCAAGAGCTCTTACTGGTGTAAAGTGGTGAGCTGCTCAGGTCAGGAATCGAACCCACTCTCCTGCTGGGAAGGCAGCAGTTTTTACCCACTTCACTACAACAGCCTCAAATATATATTTTTTCCCTTTGCAAGGTTTTGTTACGACAGTGATGGCGTATGTCCTCTTGTTCTGAGGAAAGACTGTTGTTCAATTTCATTTCCTTCCTTCATAGTGCAACTTACAGGAGGTTACAACAACTGTGCTTCTAGGGTTTGTAATTTATCCACTTCTCTGACTTATCTGTGTAACCAATAATATGAATTGATCTCACCAAGTCTCAGGGAACATAGTGTAAAATATGAAACTAAATATTAGAGATATATTTTCAAAGATCACAGATATTAAAATATTAAGAAACATTAACAATGTTAAAATTAAGTGTTATATTAATCATCTTAATATTAGTATTGAAAAATTGAAGTAGTTATAAAGTATGGTTTAAAAATGATCAGACCTACCTGAAAACTGTTTGGGTGTGGCCTATTATTCTAATAAGCCTATGTGATTGACAGCCCTTAGTGATATGGGAGAAATGACTGAAGCTGGTTAATTAGTAGTGGTTTTGTAGGCCCTGCTGTGTCTCTGAAATATGAAACAGCTTTTATAAGGCAACATCTTAAGGTAAGAAGGTAAAAGTTAGATTTATTTTACTGCTGGATGTGCATCTAGGGAATTCTGGCATGTCTATTCGGATGAATGGACAGAAAAGCCAGCGTGCTAGTTAAGTTCTGTTTGCTAGGTTAGCTCTTGCTCAACTGTCTTTCTGTACATTTCTCTGGCTTGTACAGCATACAGGTCTTTGGTAAAGCTGTGTGGGGTAGCCCATAGCAGCCAAGTGATTGGCAAAGGGACTACCCAAGATTTGGACTGTCCAGTTTAATCCAAAATAAGAGAATTATGACTAGATACATTTAGCTGACACTTACCATTCACAGGGTACACTTTGTACATGTGTATTGTGTACCTATAAGAGCAAGATTAATTTAGAAAGAAACATGGCTTTAGATTCCCCGGTCAGATGTTGAAGCAATTTGCTTTATGGAAAGTTGGCTGATGGTTTGTTGCTTTTTTTGTCAGCATTTCTCATTCATTAAGCTGAAATTCACATGGATCTTTAAATACACTTAGCGAGAAAGAGAAATGTCCCACAATTCTCCTTAAACAGTAGAAGCCCAAATTAGATGGGAGAAATCACTCTTCCTGATGCATTTCTGAGCTTCCTGCCAGACATGGCTCATAAACAACCCTGAAATAAGCCCTGAGTCCTCTCATATGTTTGGCATTTACACACTCTGCTAGCTAAGTTCCCCAGTGACTCTGCTGCAACTTTGTACTACTTCACTCACAGGAAGCAATTCAGCTAGCAAACATCACCATTGCCCTCTCTGTTCTGTATCTGATTTATATATAACTTATATATATATATATATATATATATATAAAGACAGCTCCAGAAAAATATGACACCACTGCAAAAATATTCAAATATTGAACTGAACAGCTTTGCCTTAGTTTTTAAGAATATTTCTAATAATTTCCAAATAAAAATATAGTTCTTTAAAGCATAATTGTAAATGAATGGAAAGGGTGTCTTACTCATGGAGATGCATATTTTAAAATAAATTGCAATGGTATCTTATTTTTTTCCGGAGAGGTGTACACACACATTTGTTTGTGTATTTATTAGGGCTGGGCACGTTAACGTGTTATTAACACATTATTTGTTTAACGCAGAGAATTATTTTATAGTTTTTTAAAATCCTTTTATTTTGAAAGTTTATTGCTTTTTGTGCTTGTGGTTGTGCGCAGCACACAACTCATCGGTTTCAGGCGTCCCATTACTTTTGTCAGTATTATGTGGACAAAAATATTGTGACAGCTGACCATTACACCAGCTGGGGCTTTAATGACAGTGCATTCAGATACGTAGACTTTCATATGGAGTTGGTCCCCCTTTACAACTGCTATGATGGTTCCGGTCCCCATGCTGTGGACTCTGAGGGTAACTTGTTTTTCCGTAACAAACTAGATAAAACGTGAGTGCCCTGCAATCGCAAATAGCTTTGGTTTTATATTTGATTTGATCACATTAATGTTTAAGTTGAGATTTACAGGAAATACTGTAAACAGCAGCTGTGTAACTGTGTTAAAGGGAATGCTGCTGTGTAAAAGCTTCTTATTGGTTTAAAGTGTTTGCAAACCAAATGTTATTGCACTTTTGTTCATATAGCAGTACTTTAAAATACAAGTGTACAATACACTACTTTTAAATTAATTATTTAATTTTGTGTATAACAGTACGATTAATGACGATTAAAATCCATTTTAATCATTGCCCAGCACTAGTATTTATATACACACGCACATGTATATATACATACATATACACATATACATATGCATGTGTGTGTGTGTGTGTGTATGTGTGTGTGTGTGTGTGTGTGCGTGTGTGTGTATGTGTGCATGTGTTCTGTTTTTTTATTCTGCTGAAATGGTCTATGTTCTTCCAGTGTGGTGAATGAGATTCAGAACACAGCCAGGCACCAGAACGGACACAGTGTTCCCTGACTGAGCCCTCACAGGACGTGCACAAATCAATACTGAGCTGGTGTCAGGTACAGATGGGTAAGCACACCCCACACGTTTACAAGATGCTTGCTTTCAGCCTTCATTTTTGTTGTATATTTCACTGGGTCAGTGGGATACATAGAGTACTTACAGTCATTTTTTTTAATGTGCTGACCTAAAATGATGCTTATGCATAGTCACATTAAACCCAAAATAACCCAATGATGATAAAATCAGCAATCCAGTATGATATTCATGCATATCTAGAGTTATGCTTCTTGAGCATACTTAAATGATTTCTACTTGTTTGTGGGTGAAGTGCTGAGTGTCATGGTTTTCACAGCTCAGTGTGCTGCTGATATCTACTGTCTTCACACTTTCCCTGGTGATTCGCAAGAGTGAGTTCTGAAATCGAGCAGGGCACATTATGGGAAATCAGTTAAACTGCATGATGACTGGTTCAAGCGAAATGAGATTGCTTGAGCATGGTGAGGAGGGGTTTAACGGATACATGAGGCCTGTGGTCTGTATATTGCATCAGTGTGGAAGAACACACCCTGTGATTATAGACATATAATGGTATTTCCTACTAAAGGACTATTGAATTAAAGCGTTTAAACAAAGGCCTTTCCCTGGAGGAAATCCCTGTTGTTTTTTATGTCGTTCTCCCGACTAACCTAACAAGTATTCTGTTACATTGTTGACTGCATAGGTAGAATGGTTGATTTGAAGCTGGTTCATGTGCAGAAGTGCCAGTGTGTCCATGTAGAATGAGTAGGCCATGAAGTCTGCTGTGAAACGAGCTTATGTAATGTCATGAATTAATTTCCTTTTTTCTCTACCGAGGACAGCCTCAACTATGCTCCAACAACACACCCAGCCTGTAATGAAACCCCAGCCTCTGCTGTGTGCTCTACTATGTAAATGTTTCATGACATGTTGATCATGCCCTGTGAACTCAACATCCAGCTTCCTCAGAATCAGCGTTCAGAGTGCTTTGTTTATGCTAAGGGCCTGTATAACACACTGCAGATGCTGATGTTGTTTAGGGGGAAAATCTCATTGGTTCCCCTCATTCTAACTGAAAAGACTTGCCAAGAAGCACACTGAATGCATTTTTGTAACATAGAAAACAATTGAATGTTGCAGTTGTCTGTCACAAGCACACAATGTATATTACAGAGCATTTTGTATTTAGTTTCTCCATTGAATACCTGTCAAAGAAAACCGACTCTGTATCTTAACTAGGGCTGGGCAATATGGCAAAAAAATATTGAACGATTTTTCCCCCCTGATACTGCCAGTTTGAAAGCATTTGGACTGAAACTGGATGAAACCAGAGATTAGTTCAACACTTTATTAAAGCAAATGGCATGCATTAACAAGAGAGACTGATAAAATATAAGAACAAACATGAACTTATTAAAATCCTTAAATTTCTAGAGGCAGTTAAATGTAAAAACTGCATAATCATTAAATAATACAGTGCACAGAAGACCAAGCAAACAACTCAAAACCAATGGACTGGTTTACATTGCTTAGTATTTAACAAATGTAATCAAAAAATTGTGATGATACTTAGGCTGTCCACATCGTTTCTACTCGCAAATATTTATAACCTGTAAATACAGTTAGCTAGTTTAACATTAGGTATTGAAACAATAAAAGAGCTCAGACTGCTCACATCATATGGCTTTAGCAGACAGCAAAATCTCCATGGTAAATATTTAAAAATGTAAACCTGTTTATCAGTTGTACAAACTGAATAAAAAATGCGAACTTTTTAACATTATAAATCAGTCATTACCATGCTAGGCCTATTTGCTGAATGTAGTGCACATCATTCAGGATCTGTTGTTAGGTTTTTTGCCAGACAGAGTAGTCGGTCACAACATTGCCACCTGTACTAAAAGCTCTCTCTGAGGGTGAGCTGGTGGCACGAATACACAGGTACTGCTTTGCAAACAAATCCACAGAACAGAAACAGAGCCAAACTCAGTAAACAAACAGTGTGTCCTCAGTGCAGGCTGACATTCAGAAAAATCAAACCCCCTTTAGCTTGGATGGGCTGATGCGGTTTCTCCTCTCAGGTAGTATCTGTGGACGGACGGACAGACGCTCCTGACTGTCATGTCTGTCATCCTCTTTGTTTTCACATAATGGTATGATCTTATATCCTCACATGTGATTGCTGCCAAACAAAACGAAGTTCTGCCGTAAGCAGAGCTGAGCCACTGAGAGAGCTGAGCAGCGAAAGGAAATAAAGTGGGGAGCGGCTCTCACTCAATGGGAGTCAGCTCTTCTGATTCACTACAAAACATCAGCTCTTAGAGCCGCATGACACATCATGACAGCGAAGGTGGATTCTGATGTAATGCATGTGATCGAGTAAATACGCCCACAGCTGATCGTCGTAATCGAACTGAATTTAATCACGGTCGCTAATCGTGATCGTATAATCGGCCAGCCCTAATCTTAACCAATGTTACTGAATGTTGCTCCTGGCAACCCGCAGCACCCAACCCAGCTAATCAACTGATTTTGGAGCTCTTAAAAAGCTGCACTGGTTCTGGAATTAGGCTTGTTGAATTCATGCAGTGATGTGTATCACAAGAAGCATTGATCCAAACTGGAGGTTCCCAACCCTTATCCTGAAGACCCCTTGCCCTACATTTTTAGTGTCTTCCTGTTTAAACACATCCACTTTTAATCCAGGAATGGCTTATTAATTAAATTACTATTTGTAATTGTTCTGATTAGTCCAGCATTAAACAGCTATCCTGATCCTGATGCGTTCCAGTGCTTGGTAGAGCAACTGAAAGCAATCCATCAGCTATGGGTGGCAAGGCCCTGACAAAATATCTCAGTGATAAGGCTGTAGCCTGACACAAGTCAGGAGATGGATACAACAAAAAAATTAAAGGCTTTATCTATCCTTAAGAGAACAGTAAGGTAGTTCATTAAGAACTGGAAAGTGTTTGGTACTGCTAGGATCCTCCCTAGATCAGGCCATCCCTCCAAACTGGTTGGAAGAACGAGGAGGAAACTCATCAGAGAGGCTATCAAGAGGCCTATGCCAACGTTGACAGGAATTTACAGGAATTTATAGCAAAGAGTGGTAATTGTGTGCATTTATAACAGTACCACAAGCACTCCACAAATGTGACTTATATGGGAGGGTCACAAGAAAAAAAACACTCCTAAGGAAAAGCCACACTGAGCTTTGTCAAAATATACCATTAAGATTCTGAGGCCAAGTGGAAAAAGCTATCATGGTCAGATGAGACCAAAATCGAACTATTTGGCATCGACACCAAATGGCACCTGCCAATACAGAGAACACTATAAATACAGTAAAGCATGGAGGCGTCCTCTTATGAGGGTGTTTCTCTCCAGCAGGGACTGGGACACTTGCCCGGATAGAAGGAACAATGGATGGACAAAATATCGTCAAATTCTTGAGGAAAACCTGCTGCCCTTTGTCAATGGGAGCAACATGGCAATGACCCAAAGCACACAGCAAAATTGACCACACAGTGGGTAAAGGAGGAAAAAGGTGAATGTCTTTGGATGGCCTAGTCAGAGCCCAGACTTAAACCCTATTGAAAGTGTGTGGAATGATTTATTCCACTACACCAACAGTCAACATCCAGTTTGACTAAGCTTGACCAGTTGATTAAATAAGAGTGGGCAAATATTGCACAGTCAAGATGTGCAAATCTGGTAGAGAAGTATCTCAGCAGGCCCAAGGTAGAAATTAAAGGAAAAGGTGGTTCCAAAAAGTACTGACACAGGGGTGATCCATCTCAGTGATTCTGTTTTTGTTTGCTTGTTTGTTATTGTTGCTTTCACTTAGATTTTATAAATTGCACTGAGTAAATACAGTTTTTTGTGTATGTTTGTGTGCACATGTCTTCATTTGTGAATATTTTGAAGGGGCTTATTCTTTTCTATTTCCATTATAAATACTACAGTGTCATTGCAGTGTACAAAGTGCAAGGTGGACAAACAGGTTATATGTGTCTTATAAAGAAGACGGTGAGTGTACACAGTACACCTTTTAGAAGTTCCTGATGAGAGCTCATCTAAAGATGCACAGTTTGTCAATCCTGTAGTGCTTCATCAGTGATCAGTACTGTTGGATGGATATACTTGGTTTGTGGACTATTCTCAGCCCTGCGTTGACAATGAGGTATTTAAAAACTCCAGTAACATTGTTGATTTTTTTGCAACACACGCACACACACACACACATGCTCACACGTATACATACTCCCCCCCACACACACATACACACACAGTAACCTACCAGTTCCATGTCAGTGTTATGCTAAAACTAATCCAAAATCCAAACACTACTCACTGGTCATGCTGGAGTTCCTGACCAATGAGATACAGGGTTAAGAGGCTAAAAAATGATGAAGAAAAACAGTTGTAATAGTTAACTACAAAGTAATACACCTAATATGGTAAGAAACAAAAAATTTTGCCCAAAAATGCAAAAAAAATGCAAATGCTTTTCTGCTTCATTATCTGCCTTTCCGGAAAAGTCCTACATTTATCCTTATCACCCGACCACCCGCCTCTACACAAAAACCCCAAGCCCCAGCAGGGGCTGTCTTTCTGTAGGTGTGTACTCACTTTTTGTCTCTGACTCACAGATGGGAATGCAGTGAGACATCAGTCAGAACTAATTATCTTCTCCCCTGTCTCAGAGTCCCCATATTTCTTTCTTTCTTTTCCTCAGACTGCCTATGTCCTTCAGGATCCTCCATCCGGATCACCCTATCAGTGGTTAGTATGACAGATCATTATTCATTCATAGGAAAGCATTAATGTTAAATGTGCTTGTCCAAGCATAAAGAGGAAAGTTAAATGAGCTTCATGTATGGCCATTACTCTTAGGCTGTTGCTAACAGCTGGTATATACATTTCTGTAAATGTGTTGTTGGAGGCTTGCGTTCCCAGTGTTGGTTACTGAGGGAGTCCTAGCTAGTGGGTGGGACTGGACATGGAGGTAAAAATAGATCAGATATCTGTATGCTCTCAAAATAGCACTCATTCTATCCCTCATTGTATTTTAATTCAACTAAGTTGATCTCTCTTTGTAATTGTGTGTGGATACAGAAGCAATAGGGAAGAATTAGCATACATCAACATTATTGTGATCATATAAACAAGCTGCATGTGGGTCACAGACAGTGAAGTTAAGGTGGCAAAGTTTGATCTTTTGCGTAATAGCACCCACCCCCTTATACAATGGCCAGAATGAGTTGAACAGTTTTGTGAAACTTGTGAGGTGTCGTTATTCTTTGTAAGAACTTTACAAATTCTACAGCAGGTCCACTTACATGTCAAACAACCTTTTTTGGTATTGTTTTGAAACCCTGCTCAGAGTGTAAGTGTGTAGTCAGGATTGGACTTCTGGACAGTTCAATGACTTGAATGCCTGAAAACCAGAAAAAAAGTTTATTCTGGCACCTCACACAAGCACACTTGTAGACACTGTTTAGTTTGCAGAAAGTTTAAGTACTGTGAGTGTTTTTCTAAGCCCAGGGCTTTGGGTTCTCAAGGCTTTTAGAATGATTTCTTATTTAACAGTCTTTTCTCTTGGATGGGTTGTTCAATCTTTTAACATGAGAAGCCAAGGCTTTTCTCTCTTATTGAGTTCATCCACTTTGTTGGGAATTCAGAACAAGTTTCGAGTTTGGTATTGGATGGAACGCAGTGCCATACATATTAGCTACAGAGGTCATTTTTCAAAACACATAGCACTGTGAGCATTTTGTATAATTTACAATATGTTCACAGTTTGAGGATCTTTATTAGCCAGAAACTGACCTCTTAGTGTGACGTCCCTGGGCAGCGGCTGCTAGAGGCCGCCCTGCCGTGTTTTGTGTGAACTTTTATTGTGATGTCGTGTATGTACACTGGTCAGGTGATGGTTCACAGCCAGCAAGTGTTTAAGTTAAAATGATTGTCTATCCTTCTTGGTTGCGGTGGTAGCCCTGTGTGTATTTAGCCTCCCCTATGTTGTCTCCCTGGGTCATTTCACAGTCAATTATCTGTCATTTATGTCTAGAGTTTATGTTTGTTGTGTTGTGTTTTGACCTCTTGCCTACTTTGTATTTCGTAATAAAGTTTAAGAAATGGAATTCTGCATGTGCGCCTCCCTCGCTCCCTGGAGCCATGCTGACATGACACTTATCCTCTCCTGACCTACAAAAAGTGGCCTAATATAATTATAACTATAATACAGATCACCAGAAATGTAATGAGCTATTTAGTGACAGCAAATGAGAAATAGTTAGCAAGTGCATTTACGGTTAAAGAACCGCCTAGAATTTGACTCTTCATCAGACATGGACTGTTATGTATTTTCATGTTAGAAAGGAAACATTCCAAGGCTTAATACGAATACAAATCTACAATTTATGAAATAAATGCATATGTTGGTTGGGTCACTAGAGTTTTTTAGCATTAAAAATATAATTAAGGCCATGACTAGATACGCTCTTCCCTCTGCAGTTATTTGGTAGTCCTGTAGTCACAGCATGGAACTGTCAACTAAATGGATGGTCCTGAAACTCCAGTATGCAGTATTATATTCTGGCCTTTTGAAGAGGCTAAAGGTAAAAAAAAAACCCAAAAAAACATTCTACATGCTCAGAAAAATAATATTGCATCAGTAGAAGCAATAAAGGTGAAATTGTCCTCTGTCCTGACTCTGCATCTAATATCACCCTTTCACCCTTTTTGCTTTCGTTTCCCCCATGTCTGTTTCTCTCAGGGCATCGAGAGCATAATAAACTCCCCAGCATGACAACAGTGTGTGTTTGTGTGTGTGTGTGTGTGTGTGTGTGTGTGTGTGTGTGTGTGTGTGTGTGTGTGTGTGTGTGTGTGTGTGTGTGTGTGCATGTGTGTGTGCGTCAATTGAGATCCATCAGTGTGTCTGGCAGCCAGAAGAGCACTGCACCATACACAGCCATAAATAATGAACGTGCTATTGCTCTTTCTCCTCTCCATTTTTTCAAACCCCACACAGACATGGGGAGCTTTTTTAATATAGAATGTTTGGCAAAAACTTACTAAGAATCTTATATATGGTTTGCATTGTTTTTTGGAAATATGACTCCATTTGACTATTTACATATTATTTATTAGTTTCTTCACTTGCATTGGAGAATGGCAAATTGACCAGTAGACATGGTCCAAAATTATCATATATATTTTTACATAAACACCCAACTATTTGTTTGTGTATATATTGTTTTTGTCTTTCTACTATTATAATCAGTTATAATCATATATCCTTTATATTTTACTATATTCAGTGATTCAAAATAATAATCAGAGTAAGTGTATGTCCAAAGTGAGTTGATTACTTTGCAATTTGAGTGATAAACATGATGTCTGCATGTTTGGACATTCTCCTCAGTGGGGCGCTATTAGAATTCAAATCCCTTTTGTGTGCATCACTGAAAGAGAGGAAACCAACACCAGCAGGCTCTCCATACTGCATGGAAGTTTGTAGTTGCAAATGTCACATATATGAAGTGAAACTGAAAGAAATATCTGGGTTGGGCTGGGTGGTCTCTCTGTTGCTCCAGGGAGACTGTACCTGTAACTAATGTTTGTAAGTTGCTCTGTAGAAGAGCGTCTGCAAAATGCCATAAATATAAAGATCACAATTTGAAAAGGCTATTTTTTTACATAGCATCAAAATGACTAACAATACAATATTTTTACTTATACTGCAAAATATCTTTTTTCCCCCTTAACCTGTCCAGTTACTTTTTAGAGATACAACATTCTGACAATGACAAGGACAATATACTTAGTCTTGGCTGTTTGAGCAGTCATTCTTTCTTCTTCACCGCCTGTTTCGCCCCTTTCTCCACTGCTATTCTTCTGCCCTGATGTCTGTGTTTTATTATATACTGAAAATGATCTATACTACAGATTGTTGTTTAATGTAATGTGCAGAAGTGTAACCATGGTGAAAAGGATGTTAGTTGTGGGAACTCTGGGTGCAGTACTGAAAGGAAATGGAGGCTTCACGTCACTCTGAATAGATGCCCTAAAAGTTCTTTGACTTCACTGAAGACCATGCCTCCACTGAGTAAAAAGACTGTGCGACGGCGTAGCTTTCACCTGCATACAGATTAGTATTTCTCTTTATATCCTCCCTACTTGCACCCCCTTCTCTTTCTGAATCCATCACACTTTATGGTGTCTCCAGCTGTGTTCCTTCCCAGATAGCAGCTCTAGCTGCATTCTGACACTTTTCACTCATACCACATCAATGGATTACACTGAGATGCATTTCTGTTTGTTTTCAGGCATTATCAGGACAAAAATATCTTGTCCTTGGGGTAAACCAACAAAAAGGTGTTGACTTTGTAAAGTGTTTTTTGCAACAGCTGCATTGTAAACTCATGTCTGTTGGTTACTTTGGTTAAGAAATTGCATTTTGTATTAGGAAATTACTCCATGGCCAAAAGCATTGCTTAGTTTTGCATTTTATTAACACCTGTTACTAACAGGTGTATAAACTCATATGTACAGTGATGTAATGACATGCACTTAATGGGGCATACTGGATCATACTGAAGAGCTCTGTGACTTTCAGTCTGGCATTGTCATAGGGTCTCTAATGTCAAATTTCTGACCTCACCAGTCCTCTTGTGGGTAAATGGAAGTGGATCCCTTTAGCCAGAATGTTCCTAAATGTAGGGTAAACCTTCCCAGAAAATTTGGAGCAGCAAAAGGGGGACGATATCCATATTGCTCCCCATTATTTTACAATCAGATTTTTGCAAAGAGACAAATCTCACATATAAATGTGATATTCGAATGTTTGCGTAATTTTGTCGTTGCCTACATATAATGCATATGTGAGCACATTTATTGCCACATTCAGACCATAATCTCATTTTCTCTGTCTGAAATAAACCTCCTTCCACACCTCAAGCGAATCCTCTTCATCCTCTATTGCTCCCCTGTTCTGCCCCAGCTGTCTCGCACCACTCCCCTGACTAAAGTGAGTCTGGGAGGTCAGAAGGGTCACTGCAACGCTGCACATGTTTTCTTGGCCTAAGGAACACGCTCACACACGCCTCTGCCTCCTCAAAGCTGGGGGGGTGAGCGTGCACGTGCATTACACAGCAAAACGTGACCGCTGTCACCATGCATACTCATCTCCTTCTCACCCCCGTGTTCCCTTTTTCAGGACAGCTGTGAATGCGTGATTGGCCCTGAAATAATGCATCATGTTTTCATCATCATAAGTGCAGAGAGAGAGAGAGTCAGAGAGAGAGAGAGAGAGAGAGAGAACACCATTGCACAGCTTGGGAATAAATCTCGGAGAGGTGTGTGTTTTGCCCTAGGCTCACAGACACACGCACACACATGCAGGCACACACACTGACCCTGGGCTGCACCAGGCTGCATTAAATAATGATGCGCGCTATCTGTAAGATTCAGGAGCCAAAGCTGCACGACATCAATCTGATATATGACCACACACATTACATGTTCACAGCTGAACTCGGCCCCTTTGACACCACAGAGACTGACACACAAGCCCTTGTCTTGCCTCTTGGTTGCTGTGATTGGCTGACTGGCTCACCACACGCTCATATCGTCTGTCGCGTGGTTGGCTCCTTTTAGACTCAGGCTCTGCCCAGTCCTCTAGGGACGGCTCTGTGATGACATCATGCTATAGATCTGGCAGTGCGCAGGGCCTTACTGCGGGCACACAGGCAGCCTGCTAT
The DNA here is from genome assembly GCA_037974405.1 of Brachyalestes nurse. Classification (NCBI taxonomy): domain Eukaryota; kingdom Metazoa; phylum Chordata; class Actinopteri; order Characiformes; family Alestidae; genus Brachyalestes; species Brachyalestes nurse. The sequence goes on along the minus strand of JBBPCY010000019.1, from coordinate 7,859,438 downwards.
GTGATGCATGTCAAACAAATGATGAGGCAGTGTGTCTGACCTCAGGGGAAATTGTCACCACACACAGTCTGGTGCAAAAGAGATGCATCTGATAATGTCTCAAATAATTATTTGAGGAGGAGGATGATAATGATTATTATTACTAGTTTATTCCTAGTGAGTATGCTTATTACCATTCTCTCTTCTAGGTAGCTACATTTGTACATTTTCTTTTTTCATTAAAACAACCATAGTTCATTAAAATGACAATTTAACCTCTTTTATTTATTGTTTTATAGAACGAAACAAATTGTTCTTGTTGCTGTACCTTTAGTGCCTATGATACATGTAAATTACCTTCATTCCCATTGGTTGCTCTGTACTGTGTTTCTTTCAGAAAGCAGACCACCTTTTTATGTCTGCATTGTGAATGGATGGAACTAAATGTTTGTAGGCTCAATGACACATGAATGAATAGTAAAATTTAAAAACAGCTGGTTTTGCAGCTAATTGTTTATACATGAATGGTATGGAGTAAATTCAATATTCTTAAAGATTTTACAGTGTTTAGGTGCAACATCAAGATTAAATGCTTTTAATGATATGGGTCCTTTGCAGATATGTTTAAATTTACGTAGGTAGTGACTGAGCAGACACTTAATTACAGGCACCCATATGACTGCAGACATATCACGTTCCTCCTTTTTTCATGTGCCTCGTCTCCTGAACAATATAAACTTTGGCGCCCTCTTCTGGCTAATACTTTAATGTCTATGTCTAGTCTTAATGATTGAGTCCAGACTGAGCCCAAATGAGGCAAGCACAAGTATCAAATAAAATCATATGCACAATGTCTTTCTTATTAATATTGGTATTAGTAAGTTCATTTGTCTGTACAGATATGGTTATCATGCTTTAAATGTAGCAATTTATTCTATTTGTTTTAATTATTTGTGTGCACCAGTCAAATTTAGCATTTTATTCTATTTGTTTTAATAATTTGTGAAAAGGGAGGAGCATGTTGTTTTGGTCAATAATAGAACCAAAAGCATTTTATGTTCCTTACCTTGAGCTATTTGTGCAGATTCTGTGTGCAGTATGTATGAACACAATCCTGCTGGAACACCTTTTTGGCTTCTACCTGTTCTCTTCTAAATCTCTTTATTGGAGAAATAGTTTTTTTCTCATGTTTTTGTCTCAGTGGTCAAACTTGCGTGGATTGTTCTTGTATCCTAGCCGGTCAATAAATATGAAAGATGAGGAGGAGGAGGAAGAGGAGGAGGAGGAGGAAGAGGAGGAGGAGGATGGTGATGTCATGGTGAACTCACAGAGCAGACAAAAGGCTTGTGCTTTTCTCATGGGTCCTTTCAATCATTACCTCACTACACTTGTGCCCCTCTGTCCTTATCTTCCCCCTAGTTGTTACTTTGGGTTTGTTTCTCTGTTTTCTGAGTCTGTATTTGTTTATTACCCTTGTCCTGCCCTTCATATTGACCCATTCATGCACTAAAGTAAAATTCTGATGGATTTACATGTACGTTTAAATATATTTTTTGCATTGAGGATGTTCTTCTCATTCATTTCCATTGTCAGGTCCTGGACTATTTTGGATAATAGATACTGCTAATAGATACTGGATGTACTATGATGTCACACTGCAATTGTATATGTAGTTGTTATTTTTTTCCACTAAAGTAATAATACCCATACTGTGGGTTTTGGCTGCTCCACCCACCACTGTGCTCCTCCACCTGCTAGAGAGAAAAGTACCATTCGATCACAGAGAAGTAAAATAGGATCTTATATGATTACAGTCTTTCTATTCTTTGTCAAGTATTAATATGAGACTGCAATTAGAAATCAAACGTAAAGAATATTGCATTATTGGTGTATTTGAATCCCTAAAAGTATTTTTGCTGTCTGTTTTGATGTCATGTGGAAGTCCATGGGTGTGATATTTAATTTCAGAAGCATGTGCAAAAAACCCTTTTTAATGTAATTTAAACTAAAAGAAAAAAAAGCTTATTTAACCCAGCAGGAAACTCTTCTTGTTCTCTCCCCGACCCCCTCCAAGATGATTTGTTTGTCTTTAAAATTATATTTCAGTCATTCCTCATACTTTGGCTCTCATAACTCTGTGGTAATGAGTGATAGTGATGAGCGACCATGACAAATTTTGTTTGAGGTTTAGAGAGCATTAGAAGGCCTTGACTGGAAGGGAGGTTGGACAAACAGGCATAGAGGGACAGACTGCCAGGTCACACATGTAGAGACATGTGAGAAGTACCTGTGGTCTCAGGTGCAGGACATACAGGGGGGAGAGAGAGGTGGGCTAAAAATAACACATGCCCGTCTCTCATTTCCAAATCAGCCACTCTGTTAGCATCCTCTCTCTCTTTCTCTCATTCTCTCTCTCTCTTTTTCTCTCTCTCTCCCCGCCCTCTTTCTCTCTCTTTCGATCTCATTCTCGCTCTCTCTTTCATTCTCTCTCTCCCTTTCTCTTTCCCTTTTATTCTCTGTATTTTTCCCTCTTCCTTTAATCCACTGCCACTCTCCTTCTCTCTCACACATCTTTCTCTCTGTCTCTCCTCTGTCTCTTTTTTCTCTTCACCCCCTCCCATTGGCTTTAGCTGAATCATTGTGATAGAAAATCCATAGGCCCTTCATCTGGGATACTCTGAGCTGATTTATATCTTAATTTCCCTAAGGTTAAATAGAATAGAATTGTGTGTGCGTGTGTGTGAGAGAGAGAGATAAAGAGTGAGAGAGAGAGATAAAGAGAGAGAGAGATAAAGAGAGAGAGAGAGAGCGCTACAAACACTGAGGAATAAACAAACCCTGCACGGTGATTGCAAATGGAAAAATCATGTCTTTCTTCCTCTCCTCCTGCACAGCTTTAGGCTCTCCCTCTTGTCACTCCTCTTCATGTGCCTCTCTAGTGAGGTGAGACTGCAATACTTCAGTTCGTCTCTGTGTATGCAGTGTCTCTGAAATATCTTTTTACATCATCCTGGAGTACTTTTACCTTGAAATGAAATATTCAAATGTTCCAGTGTTCGTTCCTATGTGACACAGGAGCCCGGACAGTCGGGAGCCTTGGTCCCATTAAGGTCCCATTTCCTATACATGTCTTTTTCCCTCAGCGGTCCACTTAGAGCTGTTTTGTTGTTTATGTATCAGAAACAAGCATAATTCCTTTTTATGAGCTCTTTGCACCACTTAAACATGCTGTTTTAGTTAAGACTTTTTTCTAATTGGCTGCTCTCTCTTATGTCTCATTCAAGAAGCAGTCTGGACTGAACATTCACAATTAAAACTTCACTGAGCTAAATTGCTGACAGCAGACAAGGTGCAGCTTTAAAGGAACTATATTGGTTTTCATGGTACAGAATTTCTGATATATATACACTGAGAAGTGAATGCTTCAAAACTTTCAACAGAGTTTGTGTACTTTCCTAGCTCATTTATTCCAGAAAGGTGAAGAAAAACGTTGTTTCTGTTTATTGAACTTTTTAATACATTGCCTTGGTTTGTTGTTCTGAAATGCGGTCCATTCTGTGTGACCTAAATGAAAGAAAAGACCACTATTTATGGCCATTCAGAAACCACAGTAGAACAAGATGTGCAGCTTGTCAACATCTCATATACAAAAGTAATGGCACAAAGACCCAATCGCATAAAAAAAAAACACTGAGTCAGTATTCACAATAGAGTGTGACCGGCTTAGCGGTCGTCTGGCTAATGTTATCCTTCAGAGAGAGGCTTAAGCAGATCTATCCTCCAGTCTGCTGCTGCACTCATCAGAAAAACAATGCATAGTGTTTCATGCGCCATTGCAGTCCTGCGGGTGTTATGATCAAGTCTATTCATGCTGGGGAAATAATCAGGGAAATCATTTTCATATTTCATGCTTTATAAACTCCTTTATTTCACTTCCTGGGGAGTCTTGGGAATAGGAACCTACATGTTTTTTTTTTTTACATTGTTTGTATAGAACTTTTCCTACTTCAATATTTTCAATTTTCATGAATAATGATATTGGAATATATTATTCACTTGATGAAATGAAGCAGTACATTCTACTCTTTATGTATCTTAACAACTTACAGATTGAAATGTGCCTGAAATATGAATGACATGATCACTATCTAAGATGCGTCCAAATTTTGTGACTGCATCCTAAAGTACATATAAGGACACCTTCTTCTGTGTGAGAAATGTGTGGCCGTTCATAATTTCAGTCTGTGGGTCTGGACGTTTTCAGCAGCGTAAGATTTTCTCAGAGTTCGTGGCTCATCCACCTCTTCCTCAGTGTCGTAGTGCTCCTCTTCCTCTTCCTCATCTTCCTCTGCATCGTCCTCCATCTCCCTTTGCCTGTGTAGGACTCTGCTCAAAGTCTGAAGCAGAGGGATGGACAGAGAAACTCGTGAACCCATTTATGAGCTTTGTGCACAGAGGTGAGACAGATCGTTGTTATTCTTCATTATCAATGCACCTGCAAGATGAGATTGTACTCCAGAGACAAGAAAGCACAATAGGAGCACAAAACATAATCAATATACCAATTATCCCCACAGTTAAGATGGTGTGGAACATTCACCCATAACCTCACAACCATTCCCCTCAGTGGTCTAAGAACATACTGAGGTGCTTATATAGATTTTTCAAAATTTCAGGATCATTCATGTAGTCCATGTAGACTCCTACTTCTAATTTAAAGTACTATTCTGTTACCTTGCTAAGAAAAATACTACACACATACTTTTTATTCCTTACATTGTCATCTAGAAGTATAAAGTCAAAGGCTGCGAGTTCTTACCGTTGGCTCTTAAAAAAAGTAAGTCAAGTTACTACTATTGAAAACTTCAGTATGTTTCAATGTAGATACTACTTTCTTCATTTGAGTTTATTTGACTAGTTTCACTTAATTACAGTTTATTGCTGGACTTTATCAACAGCTTAGACTTCATGAACCTCCGTCATTAACACTTTGTAAAGAAATCCAAGTTTGTACGTTTCTCTGTAACAAAATATACTCTAGAACAAAATATCTGGCTTTGTTCACTTCTCAGTAACTGCATTTTTCTGGTATTTTGAAATACGTTTACTTCTGCTTTGATGAAGAGTATTAAAGCTGAGTTCACCTGTCTGGGCTGCTCCAAGTTCATTCTGGGGATGGAGAGAGGAGGGCTGGGGTACTGGGGCAGTCTGAGGGCAGAGGCAGGGGGGCTTGGGTATTGGGACAGTCTGAGAGAAGTTGCAGGGGGGCTTGGGTAGTGAGACATGTCGGTGGTAGAAGCTGTGTTTTCCAAGGGAGAACCTGACACCTGGATACGGTTCCTAAACAGCTGGACAAGCATCAAACAAGATATTTCACCACTGTAATGTACATCATCATCATTATCATTGTCATCATCACCATCACCATTAATGAACTGGGCCACTAAACTGGAATTCACCTCTAGATCTTTGTCAGTATCCATGGTTTCCATGTTTTTGAAAGTGTGTGTATAGACCTCAAGAGCTTTGGCATGAAACAGCATCTCCACCATGATGAAGTCTGTGAAGATCCTCTATAATAAACAAAGATGTAGTGTGATCTTGAAATGAACTGGAGATAAGGTACATGGTGGACAATTCTGGATCTCAAATCAGACCCAAGTCATGGATGGATCTCTATTACTCCAGAAAATGCAGTTCCTCTGCTCCACAGCTCAACAATGGGGGTCTTTATACCCCTCTAGCTGAATTGCACCAAAGTATTGGATATGTAGCTGCTCCATCCCAAATAATTGTATTTGGAAATTATAAGCACAGCTGAGCAAATGGGTCCTTAAAGTAGCTAAAATATTGACACGTAGCATGTTAATGTATCAGAACTCACACTTGCAGTGTCTTAGTTCATCTTTAGACTCATTCAGCACTAGTTTTAAGACCAAGTTCATGGTATTCTGACCTTTATATCCTGTAGTTTTTGTCTCTGGAAGTCAATGATAGCATCCTCCATCTGCCTGGTGCTCCTGTTGGCATTGCTGCTGGCCTTCTGAACACTCACTTCTGCCTGAGCAGGATTAAACAAACCCAAGGATGAGGCACACGCATCATTCCACACTCGTAAATGTTCACTCTCATCATGAATGTGGTGTATCTTGTTATAATCCATACATACCATTGGTGATATTACCCAATTTACACTCGAGTAGTAGTAGAAATGATGAATTTTCAGAGTATAAAAAATAGACCACTATATGAAGAGTGACATTATGATGATATCAAATAGTGATCAGGTCCTACAAAAGATTTCCAGTGAAAACTTGTTGATTTTACCTGTGACTGGTGGGCTGAGTTAAGGAAAGTAGTATTAAGGTGAAAGTATGAGCAATCACAGGCAAGAACAAGATGCAGTCTTGATCATCTTGATGTGAGACACAGAAATGGTTAAGGATACAATGCTCTGTCTGTCCGCTGGGTTCTTCATCCGGATCTTTTCAAGCCTCTGCAGTTCCTTCAGTTCCCTGCTGCGATCTGTGCTAAACTTCTTCAAATCTGCCTTTAAAGGACATAGCTGCAGATTTTAATTTGGTGCATTTTATTTTTACTGTTTGGTCAGTGGCTGCATGCATAAAGTATTTAAATTATTTATCAAGCATTCAATGCTTGAAGGATACATTTCCTGCTGTAAATTTTGCAAGCATCTAAAACTCAATTTACCATAATGGACCTTTTTCCACATTTCCCTGAAGAGAAACTCACTTAAGGTAAAAGGGAAAACTTAAGGCCAAAAATCACTTATTAGATCACAAGCTGACAAAACAGACTGGGCACACACAAGCTTTCAAGGTTTGGAAACACTTGCCATATTAACAGCTTCTGTTAATGTTTGTGTACATTTTGGTTTCCTAAGGTAAAAAAAAATAATAATGTAAATGTATCCTCAAAGGTATAACAATATTATTAAGGTCCAATTGTATGCCTTAAACAACTTGTAAAGATAAAGAACATTCACTTTCCCAAATAAAGGATGTATATTAGTAACGTTTTAGACCTGAACTTTTTAAAGTGCAAACAAAATAGAAGAGGCTGGATTTGTTTGAAGTCAAAGCAATTATGTTATGTTCCCTAAGTAAAGGTAATGGAGACATACCCTAGAGGGTACAACCCCACAATTATAAGTGAGTAAATACCCTGGATTTGGATTCATTTTTTTGCCAAGTTGTATAGCTTTCTTTGTCATTTTACAGTCCTCTATAGCTCTATTAATCATTCTGGACATAAGATTTCATATCTTCCTTGTGCCCAAACTTGAACATCTTTAACTACAAGGAGATTAAAAAGAACCCTCTTTGATATGGGATGGGAAATATGTGCGTTTACTCATTAAATTTTGAAAGGAGTGAGTCCCCAGTCTTCTTGCCAGATGTGCACATAAAAAAATAATTAATGTTTGCTGATCTATATAAGCAGTGACGGCTTAAGTTATTGTAGTCTAATTCATGAATATAATTAAAGCCAAGCAGGGTGTCGCTTCTTACTTTAGGACAAAGCAGAGAAACTCACTCGTTTAGTTTTCACTGTTTCACCGTACCCCTTCAGTGGGGTGACCACGTGTGTTTCCAGCCTCTCCACCTGTGTAGACATGGATGATTGGTGAAATAAACGATTGGGAATAGAGTTTCCTGCTTAATTAGGTCAGACCATTCTTATTTTACTCCACCTCAGCCTGTCTGTAGTCCTGAACCATAGCCAGATCCTCGGAGAAGTTTTTCAGGCATATACTCAGCTCAGGGTCTTCTGTGCAGGCGAAGTCGTGCAGATGCCGGGACAGCATGTCCGCCTTATCTCGGAGTTTTGCTGTTTTGCGGGTGTAAGCGGCGAGCACCGTGCAGAACTGACCCATATACTTCTCAGCATTGCTTATGGTCACCTCCATCATCTTCAACTGAGCATCTCTGAGAGAGCAGGCAGTCAGTCACTGACAGTTACTTACTGGTGTGCAGTGAGCGTGGCATGAGCTTAACCCCCCGATCCCAGACTAATCTGACGTGTTTATGCTTTTCAAAGTATTTTCAAAGGCTAACATTTTTACTCCTTACTTTATTTTAAAAGAGTGTTTTAAGAGGAGAATAGAGCCTTATAAACTGATAAATGCTGGAGAGGGTCCACTGCGATCATAGTGAAAGTATTTTTTGTACTTTAACTTGTTTTTTGGAAAATGCTTTTACTTTTGTTGCCACTGTCGCCGTCACCCTTGCTCATCAGAGACATTTCATTCATACACAAAAAATTTCTTTCATTTTTGTGAAGCTGCTTTGAGACACTGACCATTGTTAAAAGCGCTATATAAATAAAATAAGATTGAATTGAATTGAGTTATTGTTTTATGACTCAGGATTTTCTTGAGCATGGGCTTAGGCTACTCCACCACCTCTGGTCACTATTACAGAATGACAGAATGGTCACTTTCATTATGAAGACAAAAAGTACCCGAATCAAGGCTTTTTTTGGTAAAAATTGTATAAGCTGTCATTTAGGGCCACAAAGTCCCAAAAAGCCACATTTGTTGTTTTATTCATTCTTTAATGTGTTTGTGGCAGCCATGGTGTCAGCAGAAAACACAATCTTATGGCAAAATTTGAACAGGATTGATGATTCAAATGTTGCTTAAACACACATTAATCTTCAATCTTTGGTAAGGAAACTTAAGTAGGTATGCGTATTGAGAATTATAGTATTGTTCAGAATGAATTATTGTTTTGTTATGTTTACCTTGGCATTTATTATTTGTCTTTATCAAACAACAGAAGCACTCGTTCTTGCTAATGAAATAATATGGTGGGGTCGGATGTCATGGCCTTCAAATGTGTAGGTATGGTTCTAGTCATGATCATCAATTGAATGGGCTCCTTACAGCCCCTTAAACAATATTAAAACAGCATTCATTTGTGTATTCAGTAGTTCTTGGATGCTTCTATGTCAGTGACATAACATTCAGAACAGCATGTCTGGATGTTTAATACAGAGTTTGGAGCAACACAGTATTTTAAGAAGCTAACCTATTTGAGTTTACTGGTAACAGAAAAGCAGAAATGTGTTTTAGACTCATGAAAAGTTTTAATTTGACTCAAGTAACTGCTCTTCAACATCTTAAAGATCTTTATCACTACAGTACAGGCACATGTAATGAGCCTAATGACATCCACACACAGAGAATGGGGGTCAAAGCTCGAAGCTTTTGAGCAATTTTCTCCCCTTATTTTTCATAGCAGTTCTAAGGAACCATGCTAACCTTAGCCTGACCACGTAACCAAGGTGTGTCTCCTGAGGCCTAATACTGAAGCTAGAATCCTTCATCTTGAACAGTAACCTATTAGGCGATTTTATTTAAGCCAAATTAATATAAACCAAATGAAATCATACCTGGAGAAGACTGTAGTCATGGCTGTGTCTGTCTCTTGACCCCCTGCTTGAAGCAAGTCATGTGTTGTTCTTTTTTTGTACTAAAGAGTACCTGTGCCAGGTGACTGACTTGTTGCCATGGAAATGACAACAGAGCAACCGCTCAGCTCGCCTCATTTTACACCACTAGATGGTAGTAGAGTCATTCTAGTGAAATTGCTTTTTCTCTAATAGGTAGAGGATAAAAAACATGTCTAGTCACAGCCTCACTTAGACACACACACACATCCTAGCATGATTTTTTTCCATGTCACTGCGAGTGTCTATTAATATTTTTTTGTTTGTTTTGTCTGTATTCTCATCCTTATCTGTGTGTGATAATGTGGTGGACATGCTGGAGTGTAAATGAGCCTTTGATGGCGCTGCCAAGTTTCCCTTGTGGACAGCTGTTATGATAAACACTGCAGTCTAGAGGCAACAGATCTGTCCCAAAGGCGCACACACACCCTCTTTCCTGCCTTCACTCACACTAGGAAATGAAAACAAACTTCCTGCCAGATCTCTCTCTCTCTCTCTCTCTCTCTCTCTCTTTCTCTCTCCCTCTCTCTCGTTCTCCATACTGTTTTCAATATTTTCATATCATGACAAAAAGGCCAGCAGAAATGGCTTGGAAATAAATTCCTTTGTGTTAAAAGCTAAGAATGATTTTGACCTTTTCTCCTAAAGTTATCGTTTCATAGATACATGAGCCGCTGTTCTCATTATGGTATGAATCTGCTACTTAGAGCCTGTTTGGGAGGAATAAGTGCCTTATGGCCCTGCATCAGTCAGCTAATGTCTCCATATATGACCCAGCTGTGGGTCAGAAGATGACAATCCTTTCAAGGATGATGAAGGGGTGGAGTATGTATGACTTGACGTCGCTGTTAGAATGATGGTTTGATGTGAAATCTGAAAACTCCCCCAAGGGTGGTCGACCAGCCAAGACATACTGGGTGTCTGATGTTTGCTTCTTTAGTGTTGCACCACATCTACAGGGTTAACACAGTATCCAAGTGAGACGAAAAGAGTCCATTCTTAGAAAAAAAGGTACTAAATTGGGATGGCACCCTTCATGTCACTGGGGTGCAACCCTCTAGAGTACATCATCAGAACCATTATTTAGGCAACACAAATACCATATTCTGTTGAGGTACATTTATTTGCATTGCCTCCAAATGTAGTAAACTATTTTTCTCTTTTAAAACATTAAAGTACACATTTGAGGGTACATTGTTTGCTACGTATTTTGACAGTGTTAGGATTTGACAAGTCAGGACTGCCACTGCTACTAGTTATACCTAATCTATGCGACATTTTGTTGTTTCTATGCAACAAAGTGTCAAACCACACAATCAAGCCTGTTTATCCACTTGGATGATTGAAATGAGCAGTTTGGTTTAAATTTGCAGTTTGAACAATGTTAATGTGGGGACTATACACTTCCATTCTGTGTTAATTGGTGTCAGCTAATGTCAGACACCTAACATGTTGACATTTGGCATAAGATAAAAACAGTCATTGTAATGTCCCTGTACTGCAAGGTTCTGTAGTGTTTTCCAGCATTTATACGCATGCAGTGATAGATGGAGATCAGATCATCACTGGTGCCCGTAAGAAGCATTGCTCATATCTCATTTCCTTTTCTTTTCCTTCCAATCTCCCTCTCTTTTCCTCTTTCTCACAAGTTTTTTCTCAGGAACTCAATGAGGTCATTGCGTTTCCTGACGTGAGGAGAGCCGCTCTCTGATGACTGTGATGGAGGAGGTGTGTGTTTATAAATGAGGAGAAAGAGTGAGCCCCTGCCAGACCATAACTATTATACAAGCCTCCAGCTTGCCGCACAAACACACACACACACACACACACACGTGCACGCACACACGCGTGCACATACGCACACACTCACGAACAGGCCAAAACCACACTGAGGTCTATGAGAGAGCTTAAGCGGACTTCATAATGAGGTGGATTGAAAGTACATTCCGTACCCCCCGAGAGCACACACACTCTGAGATGCTGATGTTAGGGGCTGCAGTGTTAACAGAAATGAAGAAAGGAGAGTTAATATCCCCTCTAACGTTTGTCCGGATAGAATCAAGGCTAAACAGCTTGATTTTAGTTAGCGGCTATGTGGCTGACTATGGCTCATTCACTGAAGAATAGAGAACAGACAGAGGTATGGAATGTGCTGAATTATCCTTCTGAAGTATATTATCACCATCATATCAAAAGTGTTAATCATGATGATTAGTATTTCTTACATTATTACAGTATACATACTGCCTTTTACATTGACTAATGAGTAGCACAGAGTCTCCCTATAATCAGGAGTTATCCTCAGCCATCTATTGGCCTCACACTCTCTGGGTGGGTAGGATATCCATCACTCAGTATTGTTGCAGCTAACGTGGACTGTTATTTGATGTAACAGATTTGGAAGTCAGCATTCTCAGCATGCAGGTGTTTTGAGCAATCCAGTAATGTTGCGTTAGCAGCAGTTCGGAATGATGTAGTGACGCTTTACAGGTACATGCTACCCTGGGCCTTGTTACATGACTGGGGAGGCCTAGCTAGAATATAATACCTGAACATGACCACATTTGTGAAAAGTAACAAGTAAATAAATCTAATTTTGTCTGGAGCATTTTGTTTCTGCTCCAGTGAAGTTACCATTTCATTTTTTGACAGTATATACATTTCTTTCAACAGTAAATATTATATCAAGCCCGTGTTTATAAGTACAGTTGTGTGTAAAAGTACATTACACATTTTAATATACAGTAGTAAACAGATTGAGCTTGTTTAATTGTGGAACATACAACTAAATACTACAAAACACATAAAGCATGTATGTTTGTAACAAATGATCAAGTTTCATATAAAATGAGGATAGCATGCTGTGTCTTATCTTCCACAATGATGAAACAGCAGGGAACAAACATTTATACTAGAATTATGTACTCATATTTAAGAGTATAGTTTTAGAAATGTAGTTTTAATGGAATACCAGTATTATATTGTAAGATGTTTATAAGATGTTTTTGTGAAAGAAACATGTCACTGTCCTTATATAGGGAATAAGGAACTTAAACAGAAATCTCCCAAACCCCTGGTGGGCATCATTCACTGAGCAAATCTATCACAGAGTTTTTTGGCATGGCCGTGGTGTCATGTTGGCTTTGATTAATGACCGGGAGGATGTCAGGCGACGCTTATTTTCATTTCTCTCTGCATCGGCCCTCCGGCACTTCAGAGGGAAGTGGTGGGGGGAGTTCAGAGGGTCGTGATCAATGGCCTTCCTGTGAACTCACAACACACTCAGTGTCTCCACTCGACAAGAGGGACCAGTCCAAAAAGAGAACAACTCAAATTTATGTGAGAGACCTGACAAAATATAGTAGGGTTGGGTTTGAGTGGGGGTGGGGGTGCTGAGAGAGAGACAGAGAGAGACAGAGAGAGAGAGAGAGAGGATGTCTAGGAAAAAGAGGGAAATAAAGAGGGAAGGAACAGAAACAAAGTAAGAGATAGGGAGGCAGAGACAGAGAAACAAAGACACAGATGCTGAGCGAGAGAGAGAGTCTAAAAATAGGAGTAAGAGAGGGAAATAAAGAGGGAAGATAAGAAATAGAATGAGAGAGAGAAACATTGTAAGAGATGGTGAGGGAGGGAGAGGGAGGATAAAAGAGACCGAGACTTAGTGAATAAGAGAATGGATTAGGAACAGAATAAAAGATCAAAAGAGACAGGAAGGTTGAATTAGAGAACTAAAAGAGGAGAGAGTGAGGTAGAAGTAAAGAATATGAGAGGAATATAGGGGGTAGAGAAATGGAGAAAAGAGAGAGAAACAGAATGAGGCAGGGAGAAAGCGCGAGTGTGCATGTTGTAAGCCAGAGGGAGCGATGATTCAGACAGACAGGCTACTATAATAGAGCAGAAAGCTGGAGAGATTTATGTGGGCTGCTGATCAGTAAAACATGCAGCCCTGATTGAGGCACATTACTGTCATGAATTAGAGCTGAACAGCAGAAGATTAGATGTTGCAGACTGTAGTCTGGCTCTTACTGCAGACTTTATGACTGAGCAGTCCTCTTGCATTACTATAATGCTGTGTGTGTGTGTGTGTGTGTGTGTGTGTGTGTGTTTGTCTATGTGTTTGCGCCCCCATGTTACTCCACTGATGTATCAATTTTGACATTGGAAAAGAGACATCATATTATTGGTGAGGGCTATGTGTGTGTGTGTGTGTGTATGTGTGTGTGTGTTTGTATGTGTATGTGTGTGTTCAAAAAGTGGTGAGTTTGGCTGGCTTGAACAGGCCCTGTGGTCTGTGTGTGTGTGTGTGTGTGCGTGTGTGTGCGTGTGTGTGTTTGGGCAGGCGTCAGGAAAGGCGGTCAGTCTGTGTGTCTTCGAGAGAGGACCTCAGAGGAGCCATATTTGTGTGTGTGTGTGTGTGTGTGTGTGTGTGTGTGTGTGTGTCTAGCTTGACGGCTGGGCAGGCACTGTGGTCAGTGTTGTCGTGCCAACAGTAACAGACTCTAGAAGTGTGTTAGAAAGAGTGCTTTTCACAGGTCACCTCTGTCTTTTCACATCCTCCGCCTGTCGCCCACTCATGAGCTCACAGAGAGAAGTGACCACTCCAGTGCTCCGGTACCACAGTGATAAAGTCTATAATCAGCTCTTATGCTGTGTTCGTGGGCTCGTCAGGCAGTTGCACAGGACAGATGTTCAGGTAGTAAATACAACTTCTCATGCTTGTTCAAAAAATACACCTACCACACAGAAAAACAAAGCATGGAGGTCTGGAGAACAAGATTCTTACTTGTAGCTATGAGTTTGTGGACCACTGGACCACACGACAGATTATATCATTAGTACTGAAATGACAGATGTAGAACTCTTGTTATTTTCAAAATGACAAAATGGAAGAAAGATGGTAAAAGAAGAACTTTAGTTCATTAACTAGTCTGCAAATTGCTAGACATTCTCAAAGAAAAAAGGTCCTGTGTTTCATGTTTCTCTGCATGGTTTTCTATTCATCCTCTTTCATGTGAAAATAAAAAAACACTGGAAAAGTCAGATATTATAAAAAGAAAAAAGTTAATACAGAAAAAGGGTTATTACTCCTAGGTGAAGTGGATAAATTGGTTTATTACCCCTGTAAAGTGTGCAAAAACCACATGCATTCAGAAGTAAAAGAGGCGTTGCGCCTGGCCTCTTTAAGTGATGGCTATGAAGTTCTCAGCAGTACATGATTCTATAGTGGGGTTGACAAAGGTTTGGTGGGTGATGGTGAATTGGTACAGCAACTTCAGCAATAATTACATGGTCACTGCCGTTGAAGAAACTCACTTTTATTTGCTGACTTTTGCAAAATACTTGTTACTGAGTTCAGCAGCTATTTTATTTCTTAAAAATGGCTTACATTAACCGAATTACTTAACAAGGATATTGTTACAGAACATATAGCTTAACAGCTTTAGGTTTAGTTAAGAGCCGACAGACAATAGTAAAATATCTAAAATAGCTAAAATCTTGTCAAGTAATGACACTGTAAAAGCTGCTAAACATTAATAAATTACTCCTGGAAAGATTTAAGTGTTATGTAGTTTAGGTATACGTAAAGGAAAATGCAAACGTACATGCAAGAAAATTATGTAAAATGAATTAAGTAAAATTCACTTAATTAAACTCAGAATACCATGTATTTAATATAAGGAAGACTGAATTCTGTTACGCTCAGGGGAGTGCCAGTACACTGACGTTTCTTTCTGCCCCTCTTCTGTCTTTCCCAATTGCCTGGGCCGTTCTCCTGCTGTGAAATGGTTTCTGTCCCTCCTTCGTTTTCTTCCTCCTCCTCTCCAGTTATACATGCTTCTCTCACAGTCCTCTGCCAGCCCAGCTTCACAAGCTGTGTGTGTGTGTGTGTGTGTGTGTGTGTGTGTGTGTGAGGGAATGGGAATCCTACATAATGTTTCCACTGCTTTGCGGATGAAAAGTTTCCCCTCGACTTAGAGCCCCCACGACCTAAATAAACACTCCTAATTAGCTGTGGAGCCCCAGAAGTCTGGCATCCAGAGACTCCTGGAGTGAGTGAGAGAGTTACAGAGAGAGAGAGAGAGAGAGAGAGAGAGAGGGAGGGGATGGGAGGTACCTGGAGACCTGAGCTGTCATGTGATGATGGTGATGCCAGGATTGTGTAGCACACACACGGCTGGCCATCATGGTGGAATTTGTTTATTTGTTTGTTTAATTGTTGTTTGTTTTTTAAAAACATACATTCAGCTAGTGTACAGTCAATGCAAACACCCAACACTGACATGAACACGACCTTATAGGTGTTGGGCAGGTAACATAGATAGATTTTTTTCTATTTAAAAGCTTGGTGAAAAAAAGGTTACTCTTATTAACCCTGTTCCTACTTACTGTCTTTTGAAAGAGGCCCATGTTTACCATTAACTGTAGGTGACCCCTAGTGGTCGTGTTACAAACTGCAGGGCAGATCTGCTGCATGGTTCTTCATTAGTGTTTTGGTAAGGTGACCTTGAGGGCAGGCCTGCAGATGACATTAAAAATCCCTGCTCTAGAGGTCTGCTCATCTTCTCTGAGACACTTGTTTGGATCGCATACAGGCCGTACCTGCTCTGATTAATCCCATTTGTTACTGACAGCATGAAACTTTCAACACTGTACAAAAATATATTACAGGAACTCTTACTATTTTTTTTTTTTACAGATTCCAGTCAGATAACATGATTAGCGGTGATTATTTGCAGCCATGTGTAACTACTTTCAGGACTTAATGATAGAAAGTGCAGCATACATGCAGAATATTTACATTTTTTTTTCTATGAGGAAAATTTTAACACAAAAATGTTTATGACAAGGCAATTCATTTGCTGCTTAATTAACTGCAAAGTGTTTTATTGAAGATAATCAGGCAGCATCTTGGACGAAGATTTTTTTAAAAAGACATGTAATTTTACTAAAATCATTCTAATACGCTTATCTATACAACCGTCATTCACAGACTCAGTATGCAGTATACAATCAACCAGGCTGTACGTACCTTGCACACACATCACCAAGGCTGATATTGTAAGACCACTCAGATGACCACGCAGAACTATGCTTTGCACACTCGCGTAAACTCACACACACACACACACACCTCTGCTAATATACACTTGTGTGTTGTAACATTTCACCTTATCCACAGAACTAGCAAGCCTATAGAGCTTCTTATTGCCATCAAAATTTTAGGACAAGCTGAACATATTTTAACTCAAGCAAATGCTAGTTTTGGCCCAAGTTTTCCAGAAAACTCCCACATACATACACACATACATACATACATACATACATACATACATACATACATACATACACACATATATACATACACACATACATACATACATACACACATACATACATACCCACATACATACATACACACATATACATACATACACACATACATACATACACACATACATACATACATACACACATACATACATACCCACATACATACATACACACATATACATACATACACACATACATACATACACACATACATACATACATACACACATACATACATACCCACATACATACATACACACATATACATACATA
>JBBPCY010000019.1:7813680-7836180 GCA_037974405.1 Brachyalestes nurse | reverse complement strand
ACACACACACACACTCAGACACATACACACATACACTAACTCACAAACACACACAGAGACACATACACATTTACACAACCAGTTCACCCCTTTCCACTCCTCAAATTTCTGTCATCTGCTGTCACTCACTCTTCTCTTCCTTTACTGCTCCAAGCCACAACAAAGCTGGTGGAAGGCCCTGCTTTCCACCAGTCTTCTCCTGAAGGGATGACGGTAGACAAAACCACTCAGAGAAAAGGATGATGAAAACAAAGAAACAGTTGTTTCAGGATTTCACATCAACAGCTACAATCTTATATCGTTACCATCATTTGGATTTGTCGACATTTACCTCTAGTCATAGCAATGACACCAGATTACATTCATTTTAACAGAACTAACATCTATGTCTCTTCATAGTATTCGATTAGATCTTAAATGCATAACACAGTGGAAGTTTATATAGGAGGGTTATGTTTTTACTTCTCTTTACAATCGTCATGTTGTCTGAAGCTTGTCGATCCATGGGTTTCCCTTTTCACCTTTTTACACCAATTAAAAAAGCATTTACACTGTGTGAACATTTCATGATGAACTGACCAAAAGAAATGGTCCAAAATTAATAAAGACTTTTTTGCTGAACCTAGCTCACTTTACTCAAATTAACTCATCCATTTTCTTAAAAAAAAGTGTTGTTCTGAAGAGACATTTTGTTACATCATCAACAGACATGTATAAAATACATAAACTGCCATTAAAAATATCTAAAACATTACAGTTCAGAAATCGAGCAGCAGCACTGCGTACAGATTTTTTGGGGGAAAGTTAAAAACATTTGTCTCCCTGCTTTAGAAACATCTGTTGAACTGTAGCTCCCAGGGATTAAGCGCAGACCAGGACACTGTGGCTGGAGACTGTCTGTAAGGCCTCAGAGAGATAAAACAGGGCATGCTGGAGGTGTTTATTGATTTCCTAATTTCCGCTCTGTGCCTTGGCACAGTATTGTCCCTTGGCCTAGCTTTCTACAACCATACCTGAACACAGAGAAGTTCCAGCTAGCTAAGCAGATTTTTTAAAATAATGTGATTATTGTGCAACTCAGAACTGCAAAATTAATCTTAGTTTCACAGTAGTTACCAAATGCTCATTACTGAATTATAATGCTTCAGAATAACTGGACGTACCACGATATTCCATAAAATAGCAGTTGCAGAAGTTGAGAGATTAAGCAACAGGTGAAAGAGGACTATTTGAACTTTGAATAATAGTTATTTAAAGATACAAAAAACATTTTAGACTAACCCATATCAAAGGAACACAGGAGTAAAATAATATCTCTGAGTAAATAATATCTCTATGCCTTCATGAATGAGCCTACAGAATTTGAAGTCAGTCAGTTAAGAGTGACTATTCACCCAGGCGTGTATTGGCGGAAGAATTTTGGTTGGCTGTTGGCATCAATTTTGATGATGTGAGCTGATGCAGCCAAGTATAAACATACCAGATTTTAGCTTAAGAAGTTTAAATGCTTCCTTGAGTAATTGAACTGTGTTAGTTGCAGCGCCCCCTATGGATTACATTTTGGAAACTCTGGTATGTATTCAAAGAATGTGGTATTGATGCAGGGTGTGAATTTTTGTGAAGTGTGAACCTTTATGTCACAGAATATTGGCATAGGCATGTATTAACAGCTTAATTTTGATTGGCTATCGGTGGCTATTTTGTTGAGCAAGTCGAATGAGGTGGTGGCGGCCTAGTGGGTAGGATACTTGCTTGTGGACCAAGAGGTCATGGGTTTCGAATCCTATCAGCATACTATCACTGGGTCCCTGAGCAAGACCCTTAACCCCAAGTTGCTCCAGTCTCCCCTGTAGTTAGGGAATGGAAGTTGCCTTGGATAAAAGCGCCTGCAAAATGCCATAAATGTAAAATGTAGCCAAGTGTAAGCATATCAAATTTAAAAATTTTAGCTTACGCGGTTCTTGAGGCAATTAAATGTGTCAGTTGCTGCATGCCCTACTGATGAAATTTGGCATGCTTTCAATGAATGCGCTTGTGAATCAGCATGTCAGATTCTGTCAAATTTGATAATTTATGTCTCAAGATACTGGCCAGTGAAGTGCTATATTTATGGACTGACAATCAGTAGCTGGCACTGTTCTACAAATAATAATGAGCTTTGGTCATGTGACTCCTAGAAGCATTTTTAGAAAAACAGGACAATCCCTGCAAGTTTCAGGTAAATTGGTGAAATCTAAGTATATGAAATGGTTGACCAAAAATCATCAGAAAGAAAACTTTGAAAACACATAATGATCGCACTGCATTGCAGCAATGGTCTAAATTACTAAAACTAAGAATAATGCGCCTTTAAGGAGTTTTCTTGTAGTTTTGGAACATTAGTGACAGCATGAGTGACAAAGAGCTAGGGAATAGCTTTTAGAGCTAGGGAATAGAAGTAGAATAAAATGCACAAATATGTTACATATGAAAAAGGGGCTTTAAGGAATGCAAACGTGAAATCTGAACTGGACCTGGGTATCAGATATCAGATATTTGAGAAATGATGACTGAACCTGATGTGGCTAGTCAGGTACCATCTGGTTCAGATGAATATCAGGCTAAAGTGTGTGTGTGTGTGTGTATGTGCATGTGTGTGGTGTGTGTGATACAGTCTGTTTCAGCAGCTGTTACCCAGATATCCGGCCCAGGTGAGCCTGGTTCTTCAGATCGTGTCCCTGCTGGAAGACGAGTCCATGGGCAATGGAGCTTCAGTGCTCTGGTGGAAAGCCCCAGTAACACAGCCTCAGTGGAGCAAGCTCATGGCTCTGCTTTCATCTGTAACAGGTCATGTCTGAGCGCGTGCCAACAGCCGGCCACTCTGTCTCTGTCTCTCTCTCTCTCTTCACAGTGAACACTTGGAGAGGACTCAGAGGTCTCTTGATGGGAATACACAGCAGAACACGGAGGTCATGAAGAAATAGGAGATTAATCCCTCCCAGATGCTCAAAATTTGTGCACATACACACCAAACATACACACACACACACACACTCACACACAATGTACATTATATACCGATATACACAATACACGTAGTATGAAAGTGAAAAGAATACTGATACTTACAGTCACATGCATAAATCTAAAACAGCACTGTAGTCTATCTATGCTCCAGCAAGTGCCGCAAGGTTGTATATGCACCTCAGATACTAATCTAGTTGTAACCTTTAGTGAGAATTTAGTCAAACGCAGTGAGTTGGGCTCTCTAAGCATTGGCCCTATCACAGGGAGATTGCAAGTTTGATCCCCCGTGATGAGGCAGTCTGGAGTCCAAGAGAACAAAATTGGCTTCCCTCTTCCCATCAGTCTTTTAGCTGATGTATGATTGTGTGATGATGGGAGTAGTAGCTAGAGGGTGAATGTGAGTCAGTAAAAGAGTTAGGTGATGTCAAACATGATACATTCTCTAAATGCTTCAGAAAGATTTAAAGAGCAACTTGAGCAAAATGTTTATTGGTGCTTTCACTGCCATATAGTTCTGTTCTGTGAACTGTGCTTTGCTGTCCATGCTACAAAACATGTGATGTGCACCTTTCACATGCATATAAAATAAATATCAGTTAAATAACATTTATTGCAATTAACATTTAGATGTTGGGTCTTTTCTAAAATTCATCCAAACTTCCAGCAGATCAGTGGAACACTTGTGTGTGTGGGACATGGGCAGATCAGAGCTGTGTGATGTTGTATGTGTGCAACATTGTGCATGCAGAAGTGCAACACAAAAGCACTGTTCTGTTCCAGGCTGCTCCGACAGACTAAATGACAAAATTCTTCTGCTCTGCCAGGAAAAATCTTTCGACCATAAAGCGTACACACACACACACACACACACACACACACACATGCACACACACATACTCCCAGGGAAGGCATCACTGAACAAGGTGTCTCTTTAATGCCTTTCAGCTGCTCAAACAGGCAGATCATTGTGTGTGTGTGTGTGTGTCTGTGTGTGTCTACTCCTCTAGGACAGGTTATGCAGACACATCTATACCTGCCGCACATGGGCAGTCCCCAGACACAAGGTGTCTCAGGATCTTTGTCGGATCTAGAAGCTCCAGCCTCTCTTGTCCAGTCTGTCATCACCTTGACTTTATACACACACACACACACACACACACACTCACACACAGCAGGGCAAGGAGATTCCAATGGCCATCCATATACATGCCCCCCCCAAGCACTTCTGTCTTCCTCAAAAACCTTTATGAATCATTCACTATAGTCACTAAATAGTGCTGGATTAGATTTACCCAGGAAGGTACTGTAATTTAAGTATAAGCGAAATCAGTGTTTTTATTTGTTTATAATTTTGCACTGTGGCAGTAATAACTTCCATTCCCACAAACATGCTCTTTCAAACGGCCACTGTTACAAAGTTGGATGACCATTTCTTTTATATTGACTAACTTCAAGTAGCTACAACAATATAGTCCAGGTTCATTAGCGTTGCTTTAAAACTGGATACTCAACATTATAAACAAGCATCATAATAGTCCAGTGTGAGTAATTTAGATATTTCTCAGTACTTCAATTACTCAAATTTTCAACATTTAAATGATAAAAACAAGTGCTATGAAAGATCACATACTGTACCTGGTTGTAGCCTTGGGCCTTAACTCCACACTGTCCCAGGTGGTGCTACCCTGCTGTTTCCAGACTAAGCATATTTAGCCAGAAAAATTCTACAATTTCCATTGTAGAATCAATAAAGCATAAATAGCAGTGTACTACTACTACTAATACTAGTAATAATAATAATAACAGATAATTATTATTAATCACAGAACCAGAAGGCTTCCCTATTGGAAATAAATCTACAGTCATATTACTAAGTTTGAGACATCGGGTGTTTTGATTTGAGATACAATGAATTAATGAGACATTTTCAAGTTACAATTAACGACAAACTCCATGTGGGGGCAGTTTTTACAGCGATTTCTTTCATTCAATTCCACATCGTCATCTTGTACCAATATAGTATATGCTGTTATTAATTAGGACACACAAGATGAATGTTTTGTATATCGATAGATGACTAGTGTATCTGAAGTACAAATTATGGGGGGCAATGTAAAATATATTACTGCTGCCCCTGAACCCCAACCCCATCCATTCTAATCAGCCAGTCAAATCCATAACACAGAGGCTCTCCTGATAAAACTAATTACTCAGTATTGCTTAATAAGCAATTATTGTTCTTATGAGAGTGAGTTTAAGGAGTAAAGCCAGGGCTTTCTGAAGAAATCCTCCCAGAGAAGAGCAAAAACGATGCCAGCCTAGAAGGCCTTGGCAAAGTGAGAATGAAAGGAGAAGAAAAGGGTGTGATAGGGCACAAAAAGAGGAAAGAGCATTTCACAGCAGATCAAGTCCTATCATACGAGCTACAGGGATCTCTGAACTCCCAAAAAAGGTCTTTATTACCGTGTTTTGTCTTGTTGCCAATTATTTAAATGGGTAAAGAATTAGTTCTTTAATTTGCCCTTTGAATGATACAGTTTCCCATGACTGTGGTAGGTGTGTGTGTGTGTGCTCTGCATAAATGTATGTAAGCAGATCAGAACCAGTGTACAGTTTTTAGTCTGGTCAGTGGCATTTGTAGGAACAGGCTTTTCAGAAGTGCAGTTTCACTTGTTTGACAGAAGAGGGCAGTGTAATAACCATGGATCAGTCAAAGGACAAGTCTTTACAATTAACAGGACTGAACATTGTCCTGCTTAAGCAGGAGTAATAAAGTAATATACTGGAGTTTTTAACTTGTCTTATCTATGTGTCTTGGTCCATTAAACACCGATTAATCATTAAAAATGTTCCTTATAATAAGCCATTTTGGGTAAGAAACTGCAGACTGAGCTGAGAAACTAGCGTTTTAAAAATGACTTGTAGGTGATTGCCGTCCTTTTATATATTTCAGATTGTTTTCTTGGAGAAGACCTTTCCGCAGGTCCTGCAGTGCTTGGATGAAGCTAATGAACTGTGTCACGACTTTGTGAGAAAATGCTGAAAGAAGATAGCTGGCCCTTCTCCCTGTGGGCACACCAGGCGGGGGAACATAAAGAGTGCCAGGAGAGCTTCTGTTTCCCAGGTCCCAGCACACAGCCCAGTGAGCTGGCTGCTATTTTGGATGTGAGTTGTGAGCCTGGAATGTTCTGTTAATCAATTTAGGGATATGACTGCAGAGGGAGGCGTGCTGGTGTCTTCAAAATTTATGGGAGAGATGATGAGCCATTCAGCAGCCCTAAAAAATGAGACAGGGAGAGGGCACGCTGTGTTAACGCTTTTCACAATTTCTAGTGTTGAAGTCTCAACTAACTTTCTAATCCATCACAAAGGAGGCCACACAGAAGTATTTAAACGGCCCATATCATGCAAAGCCAAGGTTTCCTCACTTTCTTGAAATAAAAGTGGGATGTACTTTTTTATTCGATTGTATTGAAAATATACATAGATCCTCCTATGTAAAATAAACCCTCAGGTTGATGGTGGTGATGATGAAAATGGCATAGTATGTAAACGTTACTTTCTCTTCCCAGTCTATACAGGCAAACTAATCTGTTCAATAGTTTAATAGAGTTAAATAGAGCCAGGGTGAGCCTCTGTAGACTGAATAGGTGGATATATGTAAATGCATGTAACTAAATAAGCTCTGTATGGTGCCTTGTCGTCATCAGAATAGTCATGAGTCAGAAGAGAGATGATTTACTTATATCAGTTTTAAAGGCCCTGCATAAAGGATAAAGAAAGTTTGGAACATGAATTAGGATTATTATTCATATACAAAACAACATAAACATCATAAATGAACATATAATAGTCATAGAATGATCTTGGATCTTGGCCTTTTAATTATGAGTTCATGGTATTCCTGAGTGATTTATGGTGGGTCACAGAGAGCTTGACCATGACCTGAGTAACACTGGGGATGTAAGCTGCGCAGGCCCCACTGCACTATAGTCTCAGGAAGGTGTGTGTGTGTGTGTGTGTGTGTGTGTGTGTGTGTGTGTGTGTGTGTAATTAAGTTCCCTTCTGTGGTTTTAGGGCGTGACGAAGGCTGACAGTGCGTGCTCTCGCTTCTGTCACTCTGTTCCTGTCTTACGCTGCATGATTTTTCTGCTTACATTCCATCTGTGCTCCTCCTGCAGGCTGAAATGAATGGCCCTCTAACCTGAATATTGCTGTTCATCACATCTGTTTTTGCCATTACGGCAGCCTGCTTGAAAATAAATGCAGTAAATACTGCTGACAAAAGAGCACAGCTTATCCGATTTAACAGAACAGGGTAAATATTACAAATTAGATTATAAAAGGAATTTCCCCCCACTCCACCCCCTCTGTGTGTGTGTGTGTGTGTGTGTGTGTGTTGAAAAGTGCTCTTTAGTAAGAGCCTCAAGAGCCTAAAACAGCCTTAGCACACTTTCTGTAGCTCTGAATGTGTTAAGAGCATATATACATTTCCCACTTGTAGGACTAATAAATGTATATCTTATCTTATGTATTTTAATAATAATAATAATATTAATAATAATAATAATAATAATAATAATAATAATAAACATCCAGTGTGGAGGTTGTTGTCACTGAATTTTAAATAGAAATGAAATTCCCAAAAAAATAGTTGCAGCAATTTTCAAAAGTTAAAGTAATTCTCTTTGCAGCAATAAAAAACCAATGAAGTTTAAAAACGCAGTGCTGAAACAGCACTGGGGGGCTGCCGGGGTTCGGGCCGTTTTAGACACAGTTAAACTCTCCATGCAGGACTGTTCCTCTAAATGAGGAGAGGAGGAGGAGGAGAAGAGGAGAGTCCAGCTGTTGGCCTCTGGCCGCCTGCTCGAGCTGCACGTGGAGAGGCGCTGTGTTACACATTTAACAGCCAAAGATCACAGCGGCGCGAGAACTCTCTCTCTCTCTCTTTCTCTCTCTCTCCTCTCTTCTCACGTTACTGTATGGATGAAGCGCGCTCCTCTCCACACGGGACACTTTTCTCTTTCACAGTAACGCTTTCGCGGTACGCTGTTTGAACTTTTTTCCTTTCTCAGTGTGAAGAGTGGAGTGGGGGAACCCTCCTCCTCCTCCTCCTCCTCCTCGCTCACTCCCCCCTCTCTCTCACTCACTCCTCGAAAACTTTTCGCGGCGCGTGTGAGTAGATGCGAGGCGAGAGTCAGGCCGCTGCCCCGGTCTGAGGCGGCTGGGGGATGACGGAGCTCCGCGCCGAGCTTCACGCGGCGGCGGCGGGGGGGGCATCGGCTGGGGCGACCACCTCCTCCACGGCAGCGGCGAGGAAGCAGCGGCTGATGGGCTCGGAGGAGCGCGCGGCGCCACTCGTGCACTGCTTCGTGTGCGGCAGCGGGGTGACCCCGGGTAAAGAGCTGCGGCTGCCGGTGCGCGCGCGGGGCCGAGAGGGTGGCCCGTGCTTCCCGTTCCTGCAGGGCCAGGAGCCCGCACCGGGCGCGCGAGACGTGGGGGCGGACGGGCACGCGCTGGTGTGCGCCGTGTGCCATTGCTTCCTGCGCGAGCAGTGGAACGCGTTCGAGCGCAGCCGCACGCCCCTAGACAAGCGCGTGTACTGGCTGAAGAGGCCGCACCAGTGCGACTCGCGGCGCCTCGCGCGGGACTGGAGCTCCGCGCGTGACCTGGAGGGAAGAGAAGGGGGCGGTGGCGGAGGTGACGGGTCCGAGTCTTCTTCAATCTCCGACAGCGAGAACGAGCACGAGCTGGAGGACGGAGGAGGCAAAGCGCACGCGACCCTAGACAGCACGAGGAACGGGACCGGCACGCGGCGGACGGCCACCCGCTACGACGCGCACGAGCCTCCTGGAACCGAGAGCCGCGCTCCAGATGTCATGACTCACGTGCCCCGAACGCCTCTGTTTCCTGCGCGAG
The DNA here is from genome assembly GCA_037974405.1 of Brachyalestes nurse. Taxonomy (NCBI): domain Eukaryota; kingdom Metazoa; phylum Chordata; class Actinopteri; order Characiformes; family Alestidae; genus Brachyalestes; species Brachyalestes nurse. Next base: position 7,827,255 of record JBBPCY010000019.1, on the reverse strand, counting down.
TTTACGGAGAGGCATCCGCGCGCCTCCACGCCGGGATCATCGCGCGCAGCAGCAGCAGCAGCACCAGCGGCAGGCAGCTCCTCTTCGACGCAGGCGTCGATGACGTAGCCACGTCGGCGGCCGTGGCATCATCCAGGGTACACGCTGACGTCATCAACGCGTCTGACTGCAACGAGACTGAGGAGGAGGAGGAGGAGGAGGAGAGGGGGCGTATCCAAAGATGCTCCTGCTATGTGTGTGGCAGGAGGCTTCCGCCAGGTGCCCGTTTTGAGGTGAGTGTGCAGAAGCAGGAACGAGCCGCCGGAGAACCTTTCTTCCCCTTTCTGTGGCTCCACACCCCTCCGCCTGGTGCAGTGCCTCTCAGCCCTGGCGGTCGTACACTAGTCTGTGCCAGCTGCCACTCTTCGCTCCTGCAGCAGTGGCGGGCCTTCGAGCTGGCTGATGTACCCGTCCTACAGCGGCTCTACGTGGTGCCTTTGGATTCGGGCAAACCCGACCCCCTCTCGCCCACTCTGGCCCAGGTGGATGGGATCAGGTCAGAGTGGGTACATGGTGTATCCAAGGCCCGCCCTCTTGCTCATCCCATTATTCCTATGACTCCACCACGGCCAGCCAGAGAGGCCTGCTACCTATGTGGACGGGACTGTGGACGGGACATCCGGGTAGCCTACGCCCGTGCTGGAGTAGGCAAAGCCCGTGGCGCCATGTACTTCCCCTTCATCAATCTGCTGCCATGCCCACCGGGTGCCCAGGGCATTCGGGATGGTCAGATGCACTGCTGCAGCACCTGCTACTCTATTCTGGAGGACATCTGGGCAGCATACCGTCTGTGCCTCAGTGAAGAACTGATCACATCTGTGAGCACCTTCCTTGGGAGATACCATCAGGCCACCAGTGGAGGGGGTGTCCCCGCCAGTCCCAGGACCGTTTCTACCTCTGTCCGAGTTACCACAGCAACAAGCCACACCTCCATCTGTTATCTGTGTGGGATGGAGCTTTCGACAGGTATGGAGTACCAACTTCGGGTCAATCCTCCAGGCCGATGTGCAGAGAGAGAGCCCTTCTTCCCTTTCTTGACGGTGCACCCACCAGCCCCTCGTGCCCATCCTGCCGATGCCACGGGCCTGGTGTCAGCCTGTGCTCTCTGCTACCATGATCTGCTGGCACAGTGGGTCCAGCATGAGGGCTCAGGATCAGGGCAGGGCCCGTCTAGCAGCCCCTGGTCACGGCAGTACAGCTGTGACTCTTTCGTCTGCTTCTTTTGCCGGCGGGAGAAGAGGAGGGCGCTGGGCCTGAGAGCGGTCACTGTGGCCCGGCTGCCTGTCTTCCTGTACGCCCCGAGGGTCGGCCGCACACTGGTGGTGGATGATGGCAAGCAGCTGACCATCGGCTGCTGCGCGGAATGTAAGACTATGGTACTGGCTGGCCAGAACATGAAGCAGGATGGCGAACTGGACCGAGGAGGAGTGGCAGCAGCAGGTAAACAGAAGGTAAGAATGCTGTAGATGGTTCTGTTCTGTTATATGCATTACCTGTCTGCTTCATCCATCACTGTGTAGTGCAGTGATCAGTTCTGCAAGGCACTCTGCAGGAGTTTGAAGTCATTTGCTATGTTTATACATGCAGTAAAGTTTATTGTTGCTGTCATGTCATTCCTCTTTGAAATGTCTTATTTGTCTTTATTTTTAAAGCACTGTGTTATACATTAGAAAAATGTTTGTTACTTTAACAGAATGTGTTCGCCCCCTTCTCCTATGAAGTTACTGATTTTCTTATGACAACATCATTATGGGTATCACCAAGAAGCGTGCGCATCTTCTTCTGGGGGTCCTGTTGGCTGAGAGCCGGTCTGTCTGGGCTTCACTCTATGAATGCTTTTTATTGCTCCTGCTTGGTTATAGTGCCTGGGGCCAACATGAGGAAGTTCATTTGAATCAGAGATAAGTAAAAGTTGACATACATGTTGATGTTGGAGTATTCATATGAGTCACTGTACTTTCCAGCTTCACTGTGGACAGTGGGGCGGCCTGGCCAGGCAGGGGGTAGATAAAGTGTGGAGCCTGTCGCATTAGAGAAATAAATATTTTGGGAGAGGGCTGCTTTCCTCTGGCCACCTTTCAAAACACACTCCCTGGCCCAAGGCAGGCTTTTTCTTTCTCCTTTAGTGTGTATGTGCGTGTGAGGGAAGAAACAGATAGTGTGTTCATAGAGAAGAGGGTGCGATTGGCTTATGAAGAAGTTCTGCAGGTTATTTATGAGAATGTGGGAAGTGCACTTTTGTGTGTCTATGTGGCATTCTCACCCGGTGAGGGTTGACCCTGTTTTGTTGTTGTTTACTCTGTCTCTGCTCCAGTAAACTTTCCACTCTAATAGGCCTTGGAGTTTGACAGGGCCTTCACCTGGCTGCATTTGGAGTGGAGCCGCTAGACACTGGCCTTTGGCTTCTAGAGTAATCTGATAAATAGCCTGGGGGGTGACCCTGTGAGGAAAGGCACAAAAGTGCGTGCACCCCATACTAACACTGGTCAGGTGTAATATGAAGAGGGGGTTACAGGGTTCACTCAGCAGGGCAGCTATAGATGCAAAAAAACTCTGGCATGTTCGTGTGTGTGTGTGTGTGTGTGTGTGTGTGCGTGCGTGTACGTGCATGGTTGTATATATAACAAGGAAGGAAATTGATGATGGCTTCATGGTGTGAATAAGTTGGAACAAAATACCGTTTCTCGTGCAAGTGTTAAAAAGAAATGCTTCTTGACTTAGGCGATGTGTAGGCCCTTTATGTTAAGGTTCTTTAAATTTTAGAAAGGTTCTTCATCATATTCATTCATGACATCGCTCCAAGGTGTGAGAGTATAAAGCTTACAACAAACAAGGCAATATTGCACACACGCACACACACACACATTATTATTCTAATATGGCACTGGCTACAGTAAGAAAACGACATAGATTCTGCTGTGATATTGATTAAATGCCTGTTTTATATATGTTTACATGGAACTATGCATTATGAATAAGAGAGAGATAAACAGACGTCAGGGTTTGTCACAGGTTTACAGTTGTCTCAGAATCTGTGTGTGTCGGGCACAATAAAGACTGCATTAAAGGCCCAAGTACACCGCTGAATCCTTCTAATATAAAACTGATAGATACGAAAAGAAGATCCCAACCCGATACAGACCAGACTTGATTTTCATTCAGAAACAGCTTTGTAAGTTTCATGTTTTATTCATAAAGATTTCATCTTGAGGCAGTTTTGCTTGAACTGTTTTTACTGGGTTGTTTCTTGGTTTTCTATCAGCATCATTTCATTATTTTAATCAAATATAACCGACTATGCCTCATTCAAAGGCAAACACAGTGACATGGCTGTGATTGACAGTTTCCTTCTAACTAAATTACTGAATAGGACAAGTTTCTCTTGTACTCTTGGTATGAGTGGGTTTTACAGAGTAAGTCAGAAATTAAGTTATGAATAGTGTTCCAGCTGTTCTTTACATTGCGTGAACATGTAAAGACAAATGTAAAGTGGTTATTTTTTCACACGTGAACACACCACAGTACAGCTCACAGTGTGAAACTCTTCTCTGCATTTAACCCATTCACTGAGTGAAGTGGTTGGCAACCAACGATGCAGGGGAACAGTGCTTAGGGATGGTACTTACTCAAGGGTACCTCAGTGCTGCCATCAGCAGTCCTGGGATTCAAACGCACGGCCTTCCGATCACAGGGGCAACTCACTAACCACCAAGCTATTAGCTGATTGGGTCACTAAATGTGGTCCAAATTTAGTCGGAATAAAATCTTGTTACAATATTGGAGGTGCATGATTTTCTTCTAGCAAACAAAGGTAGAAGCTACAAGGTCCTATTCTACTTGTAGATGTCTTCTGCAGGTAGAAGCTCTCCCATTGAGCCTTCCACTGCTGCTACACACTGTTCTCTGGAGTGGCTGGATTAAGTCATTCCTGAGGCTGCCTCCGACAGCGATGAGTGAGAGAGGAGGAGGTGGAGGAAGTGGTGTCTTTGTGAAGGTGTTTTGCTTGGAGTGCAGATGGGCTTTGCTGGCTGAGCGCTGTGGAACGCACCCAACGGGGAAACAATGAGCCCAATCCAGCGCTCGAAACGGAGAGGAAACACTGACAGATAATACTGGCCATGCTGGTCATGGAAGAATTCACTGCTTAATAGCAAACAATCACGTTAGCGTAAGGGGCTGGAGGGCCGAACAAGACATGAGCTCGAACATCTGTGAGTGTCAGTCACGCCGAGTGTGTATGTATGTGTGTTTGAGAGAGAAGAGGCTTGTTGGAGACACCAGCTGTCTTGTGTTGCTCTGTCTTGAGCAAAAATCATTAGAGAGGGAGAGCAAGAAACAAGACAAGGAGGTGAAGACGTTTTATGTTTTTCACTTTTCATCTCACCCGGATGATCTATATATCTATAGTGACATTTCCTGAGTTACTTGTATTTAGAGGGGAACTGCACAGATTTTTTAAATGCGTAATTCAGTCGTTTAGTTGTAAATATAGTAATTCAGAGTGGCTTGAGGTAAAACAATGCATCATAGAGAAAGTTACCCACCTGGATTTCTTTGTAATGGTGGTGATAGGAACTAGGAATCTGCAAATATAGGCTTTTTAGTTAATATTCAAAATGACAATAAATATCTGCATCTTCTGAGTTGAAGGTAAAATTGTGTAAATTCGTATAAACAAAAGAATACCTCTGAGCATTAGTTTGCCCCTCTGCAGTGAATAGATAGGGACAAAACCCGAAGTTAGCATTTATTTATTGCCAGTTTGTGTAACAAATTTCTATGAGGTATATGTTTGGAGACATTAAATGATTCAGACATCTGATTTCAATCAAAACCACTTTGAACAATTCTGAACAAAATGATAACATTATGGAATTGTGTTGTATTTTCGAATACAGTCGAATAAAACTTCAATTTCTGTAACTATGGATGTTCACAATAATGATCTACTAGCCATCCGGTTCCAGTAAAGTATCTTTTTGTGTTTAATTCATTCTGTTCTGTTGCATCCTTTCTCTTTGGAACTGCGAAGAACAGCGGTTAACAAATGTCCCTTCCTATGCTGGTAAATGCTAGATCTAGTAAGTTCCCCTCAAGTTCTGTAAGGAATGGAAATCTCCTTGGGATACATTCACTTTACTTCAAAAGCTGTAATAACAACACAGTATTTAGGCTGCTCTGGTGATAGCAAGTGCTTCACTTCTTCCCTGAACCTGAGGGACAGGGTCTCTAGGGGTGTGGGGTGGGGAAGGGAGTTTGCTGGATGTCAAGGTGTTTTTACACAGAGCCAAGTCATGATCTAATGGTGGAACAAGAGAGGGAAGGGGGTGGCGGGTAGTAATGGGTCCCGTGGTGGAAGAAACAGGTGCTATGCCGTCCAGTGACATGTGATCCACTCTAGAGCACTGCTGTTCTCACTTGTGTGTCAAGAGAGAACTTGCACATCTGCTCTTCTCTCTACCCTGCTCTTTTCTTCTCTTAGTGGCCTTACGAAAGTCTGGCTAAGCATTGAAATATTTTAACAATTTCTATTGGTTCATTTGCCGTGGAACATGCCCAGATTGTAAGTGACAGCTGGCAGTTTCAAATGGTTTATATAAATATTCAGTTGTAAAAAAAGAATGGTTTTCTCATTATGGAAACAAACTAAGAGACAAATCTAAAGTATGCATAACATGTAGTAGTATAATGTATGTAGTTTATGTTGTTTTTTTCCCTCCTAATCTCCTGTCCTTAGCTGTTCCGCTGTGTGTAAAGTGTTTGTGTGTTTTTTGAGAGGTGGTAAAGTGTAGAATTGGCGTCTGCTTGTTGGCTAGGTCCAAATTAGTCGGTGTAATGGGAGCTATGCTGGGCCCTGGTGCCAAGGAGCCAGACGCTTTATATATAGAGCTCAGCTCTGACTGGATCCACCATAATTACACAAAGCACGCCTAACCTGAGACCAGCCACAGTGAGTATAGTGCAACTCAGCTAACCTCTGACCAGCGTCAGTGAGTATAGTATAGCACATAGCCCAGCCTGTAGGACTAAGCCATCACTGGGCTAATGTGAGTGACTATAGGAACCTATGCTTAGGTCAGCATCACCCACTGTGGCATCCAGCTTTGGGCCTCTGCATACCATCATCTCAGGGATTATTACCAGTAATAATCCCTTGACACCTGTATTTGAGTGGAAACGGCTGAAGAATGTCCTCTTAATATTTATCAGATTAAATTGTTTAATGTTTTGTAAGACACACCGAAGAAGGAATTTTCAGCCCTTTCTCAATATAGAATCCCTCTAGAGTCCTGAGTCTACTCTTGCACACTCGGTCTTTGAGCTCAGCTCACAGGTTTTCAGTTTGATTTAGGTCAAGGGACTGGAATGGCCATGGCAAAAGCTTGATTTTGAGTTCACTTGACCATTTTTGAATGGAGCTTAATGTGTGATTTGGAACGTTATATTACTAGAAAATCCAACTGCGAACAAGTTGTAGCTTCTTGGCAGAGGCAGCCAGATTTTGATTTAAAATCTCCTGGTACTCCCTGGAATCGATGATGCCATGTATGTGGATAATACTGCCAGGGCCTTTTACAGGAGAAACAGTCCCACAGCATCACAGATCCTCCACCATATCCAAGCACTGGTATACTCTCCAAACAGTTTGTTGGCATAGAGGTCACATCACCTGATTGATTGGGAGACATAATGACCACAAGATGCTACCAAACCCTGTAACTCTAAACCAATGATCTCTGGAGATTTCTTTTTTTTCCCTCACTATGGCCGTCTCTTAGGCTGGTTCTTAATAGTTTTGAATTTCTTAAAATTCTAAATTATTGCTCTAGCTGATATGGGTGAAAGTTGAGAAGCTATTTTCTTGTATTCATTCCCTGATTTGTGCAAGTCGACACACTTTTGGCGTATAGCATTGGAATGCTCTTAAATCTCTACCATGGTGACGAATGACTAAGGGATTTGTGCCCTGTGTCACCTCATTTTAATACCCCAGTGAAACCGGAAATCATTGATGACTACTTAAACGTTCCTAACTTATTCCTAAACAAATATGTTAAATATGCATGAGATCATTGCTTTATTTCCTTAATTCTAATTTCTTGGGATGCCAATAACCGTGACTTGATTTTGCTGGTAATTCTATGATAAAAGTAAGATGTTTTTTCTACTTTCAATATAATTTTAAGATAATAACGTTTGTAAGCATTTTAGCAAGGGTGGCAATAATTCTGGAGTTTACCAGCCCACTGATGCTGCCCTTTACAGTTTTTGGTGTCAGTACAGTGTGAGCAGGTTCTGCACTGCTACTGCTGTTCATGTGTATGTTTCTGCATTACATGTTGGCAAGAAGCTTCTTGATGACATTCCACTGATAAGAGAGAGGAGAAACAAACTTCTGAAATAAATGGATGGTGCACACACTTTCATTGGATTATCCTCTTGGGTGTAAGAATGTGTGTGTGTGTGTGTGTGTGTGTGTGTGTGTGTGTGAGTGTCTCTTTGTTTGTCCAGATGGACGGTGAGGGGGATGGAGTCAGGAATCTTTGTGCATGTGAATAGACTTGGTGTGTGTGTGTGTGTGTGTGTGTAAGTAGAGTAGTGAGTACTCAATATATAGTGAGTGAGGTATTTGGCATGGCAAGAGATCCATGCAGGTATTCTGGCAGTATCGCCTGACTTTAATGATTAATGATACACCGAACTGTAGAACAGCTAGAAACAGATGGTGGTCTTCATAAAGACAACATACCCCACATTTAAGTGTAATGCATTGATGTCCTAGCCTAAAATGTCAAACAGTAATACACACTGGGCTTGTTGCCATTAATTTTCATTTATTTTTATCTCTGAACTTCTCCTGGTCATTTGTCCACGTTGTCGTAAAGTAAGTATGCAGTGTAATGCGAGCTAATGCTGGGTGCGTGACCTCTTTCTCATTAATGCTGCACAAATTGCCCCAGCGCAGGAAATACTACATTGCCCATGAGACACTGGAGATGGCCGCATGTGAAGCTTTAGAACCAGGGGTCAGACCTGGAACAGGAATCAGCAAAAACCCACTTCTTGAACGGGAATACACTTTTGACTGTTTACTAAGTAAATGTGCGTGTGCGTCTGTGTGTTAGGAATGGGCTGCCTTGTACTGTAAGACTGATACTTCAGATTCAAGTGAATCTTTTTAACAATCAATCCTTATACCAAAAAAAATAGTAATAGATGTTTTCTTTATGTAACAACCTAAATATGCATCCTTAGTATGAAGTGACTGTCATTGATACTGAAAAGTGAAAAATACTACTTTTCTCTCCAACTCTGGTTCTTTTACACACACACATGAACACACACACACACACACACACACACAGTGTCACATGAGGTTCAGTGAATGTATTAATCCAGTGTATGTGGCAGTTTATTCAATAGTAATGCATTTTTTGTCCATATTTACTGTTTTACTGTAAAGATGGCAAAGAATTCCTCTTTTAAGTACACAGTGTAATGTGGTATGGGTGTTTGTGCCATTCTGAGGGCATGCAAGGAATTAATCTGACTATACATCAAATACATCAGATTTTTCCAGCACTGACCTAACTGACTTGTACATGCTCCACCCACAAACACATTTTTTGTAGCATCTGTTGCTAGGTTGGACAAGCTTTACACAGTATCAAACAAAAACCAGTTCAACCTAAAACTGCAGCACGTAACTCAGTTTGCCTAAATCTAGAGTTTGGAAAGTTGGATTAGTTTACATTTTAGTATGCTTGTGAAGGATGCTAGTGTGACATTTTTTTGTGCTGCATAATTAAGCTAATTGTAACATTATGGCAAATTTATTGTTGCTATTTCCAGCCTGCCTAAAACAACATTGTCCAGCTAGGTAGAGTAAAATTAGAAACTGCAAACGTAATGCTGTGTAGCCACTCCATAATACACTACAGTTTCTCTTTGAATGGGGTATTTGTCAATAAGATGATCATTATCATATTTCAGCAGTTAACTGATCATTCACATAATCATGTTAACAGCATACTGTGGTTTCTCTGATCAAAATAAATCAATTTCTCGAAATCCTAAAAAAATAAGATCTGGGTTTTAGCTCAGCAATTAGGTTTTTTGATGCATGCATACCTTTACTGTGATTTCTTTCATTTTTCCACATCTGCCCATGTGTGGATACGCAGCCAAAGCTTGCCAGGAAACAAAGCACTCAACTATTATTGAAACAACTATGAAAAGATGAAAAATGTGACGTATATTTGTACAATTTGAAGCCGCATAAACTACTTAATATCTGTCTCTGGAGGGACTCTATAATAATAAAACATCTGTGGCAAGAATGTTTCTTCAGGTGAGTATAGTGGTCTGTTGCTAAACAGTAAAGGTGCTTATCATGTATTTAAAAAGGAAATTAACTACGGAGGGACTCAGTTCTGATTATTATATCCATGTAAACAAACCCAGCATGTCCAACCTTGCTATCAAAGTTGCTACGAAATAATACATTTGTGAGAATACTTTCTGCATTAGATGATCTGTATTTCTGTTTTCATTGTTTACAAAGCTGTTTTTCAGATAAGCCAAGTTCTTCCACATTTTAGTAATGATGGAAGTACAGCTCACAAACCAAGAGGGTTTAAATCAAGTCCAGTATCTGTCAGTGACTCAGGGGTTAGGAAGTGATTGAGCAAGGCCACTGCCTGTGATTGTCTAGTTTTTCTGCTCTTCTCCAGATGGACTTCAAACGCTACCATGTCCTTGATCTCAAACCGTCCCACAGATGAAGTACAGCATCCCCATCACAGCAGGAACAGCTTGTGACACTCTTGTGTTTTTCGGCCTAAATCCTGTGGAATTTTTTGGGGAGAGGGATTTACTTCGAAGCTCCTGGAAGCTGATTCTCAATTCAATGGAGAAGTCGTGTGGATCCGAACGAGGCCTGCTGGAACTGTGTGTTTTGTGCTGTGAGTGTGTGGAGGAGGGTTTTTTCTGGGGAGGGATAGAGCAGAGGGGAGTGTGAGGGTGCTGTGAATGGGGTGGATGGATGGATGGTGGGAGGGATATTTGTCTTAACTTGGCTGAGAGAAGGAAAGAAGATCTATCCAGACTTGGAGGAGAAAGAGGACCTCTGTGGGGCTGATGGAACCTGGACGCCTAAAATATGTGTGTGTGTGTGTGTGTGTGTGTGTTTGTGACACAGCCAGAATTTCACTTTAGATAGGGCTGTTCTTAAATAGTAATACAACTGTGCTGGCTATACATTTCAGAGATTTTTGTCTTTGTCATATAGTGGCACCGCAGCCCAGAAGCATTTTATTTATGTTTTTATTTTTATTTTGGCAGTCTTAATGGGCCATTGATCCTTTAGCAGGCATCATAGGTGTACAAGGATAGCACTAAAAGTTTTGCAGTCACCTATAGCATCTATATAAACAATAAATCAAGCCCAGTATCTCAATATTACAGCAGTGTGAAAACAGAGCTACTGTGCATATTTAAAAAAAATCTGTTAAAACTACATATGCTCAAATGGCAATACACCTTAAAACGGAGTATGTTTTTGTTTTTAGTTCCTTTAGCTCCTCCAGTGTGAGTGAGTCTTTAAGACGTCCTGTTCTCCCTTTTAGTAAGAGCATGAGAACGGATTACATTTTCATTGGCATGTGTTTATTTTTTTGCCATTGATAATTTAGCTAAATTAGATTCACAGCCTGATTGCAAAACTAAAGTAGTCAGGCCTGGGCAGAACACATATCTTGACTGATGGTCTATATTTTAGCCAGGAGGAAAATGTGTTGATGTTTTTCCAGATGTTCGTATTAAAACCAGGATCCCCCATCACAGTTCTTTGTCATTCTCTGATCCATAACTAACACTTTGTGAGTGTATGTGTGTGTGTGAGTGCGTGCGTGTGCGTGTGTGTGTGTGTGTGTGTGCGCTCATGCACTCTCATCTTTGGCCACACTCCAGCACACTGTCCATTCCTCATAGGAACTTTGTGTCATAAGTCTCTATGACCCAGAAGCCTCTGCTTTGTGTAGTTGACTCAAACACACACACACAGCTGCTCTCTGCAGTGTCAGTGCAAAACTACAGCTGTCTCCTGTCACCCTTGAGAAAGTAGCGCAAACAACCAGAAAACACGTTTATCCATTTGCCCTTTTGCTACGTTTTATAGTGCTGAACTATGAAGAGGCCGCAGCAGCAGTGGGCTCAGTGGGCTTTCCTAGCAGCTCCGCTGGAGTGTAAAGGATGACACTGGAGGAACGACCAGCAGAAGATTGCTGTAAATCCTGTTCGATTTCTACTGAAGGTACCATTTTGACACAAGGGCACTTCTTCTCTTTCTCTCTCTCACTCTACCAACCCCATCACCCGAGTGTTAGGCTAAGGCTCTGGAGCGGAGCCCGTTCCTAAAAGAGGGGGATTGTGCTGCCGACGGTGAGTCATAGGGACGACTGGAAAATGAAAATGTCCTTTGATCTTTGATGAACCTGCAAAGACCTCCCTGGAGCGCCCCTCTTAAATCAACTCTCCCTTAAGCACTTGCTCTCTGCAGCAAAGAGTTTGAAGTGGAAGATTAGGAGGATGTGAGAAAGAATCTCAGGGGAAGAGTAAAGCAGTAAAATCTTCTTGCATTTATACCCTTTGTTTCTGGAGAAAGCTAGAGATTTAACAGCTTTTCTTTGAAAATTGTTAGTTGCTACTCTACTAAAAATAAAAAAAATAACTTTCTCCCTACAGGTAGCCCTTACTTCTTGTGTGTGTATTGACTAGGGTCTGACTAATGGTTGCTGTAAATTATAAATGAAGAAAAACCTGCTTTTTAACAAGATTAGAAAGTTTACTTTCCAGACTGTTATTAACAGCACAGATTGAAGCTCTTTTGGCCCAACACAGTTTTAACACTTGGAAGGATTGAGTGCTGGGGAGGTCTGACTTCACAAGAAATGGATAAAATGTGTGTTTGGACTGGTGTTATTCATAGTAATCAGTGTTTTTTGCATTTCATTTGCAAAGAAAATTGCAAGATCTAGGAAAAAATCTACTTAATGTATAGTTTGCTGCAAAGTCACTAAGAAAATGTGCCCGTTTTTTAAAAAAAATATTTTGAAAAGTTGAACTTTTGACAGGCAGTGTGTGGTGTGTGTTGGTATGACAGTCACACTTTAGCACAGGTGATGACAGGTCTTGTGCCTCTGTCAGGAACTGGGAAAAAGATGCAGGGAAAGTGAGGTCAGAGATCACACAGGTGGTGGCTGTCATGGCTATGTTCTGTCTTACTTTAATAAGAGGTCAGTTTTAGAGTCTTCACTAGGGGTCACACTGCTGTTGGGAGGCTCTCAGTTGTGCAACACCTTGAACTAATTCTCCAAATCTGACAGAACCTTCTGGTCGGGTTCAGAAATCACTTCTTAAATGCTTGTGGAGTTCATTTTTTATTCCTCATCTGCTGTGTATTTACTCCTGTTTCTATCTATCCTTACTTGCCTTTACTCTCTTTTATTATGAATTTGCAGACTGGCATGCTAAGTCACCTCTGTTGTGAAAACGAGCTCCTAAATATAGCATGAGAACAGCACATTAGTTTATGTGCTGTTTATCCAGGCTAAAAACATCATTTGGAATGTTGCTTGTAGGCAATGGCTGATGAATCATTCAGTTAAAATGGAATTTCAATTTAATTTTAGAGAGATCATAATTAGAAACTTTTTACTTTGTTTATCTGTCATGGCAAGGCAAGTGAGGAGGTGCTATAATCAAGAACAACGGTTTGGAGTTCAGTCTCTCATTTGTAGTGGTTAGTTTTGGGTTGGGCCACAGTTGGGTTTTTTTTGAGTTGCAGAGTATTTGGGATTCTGATTGAAGTTTAAGGCCTGAATAAAACTCTAATCTGTACTGCTGGTACTTTGTGCTTACCCTCTAGCCCCCACCCCCAGCCCCAAAAGGGGTAGCGGTCACTAGGTGGTCCTTTGAGCCGGTGTGTGTGTAAGCGTGTGTGTGTGTGTGTCTGTGTGGGTATGTGTGTGCTCATTCTTGGCAGGTTTCAGCCTCTCTGTTGTTGTGTTCTGCTGAACTCAGGCTGAACTGAATGAATGGGGCTCTCTGGTCCCGTGTGAACCTAACTCTGTGCCACCCAGCCATTGTCCTCTGACCTGGGAGCTCTACTGGAGCCAGCCAGCGCCTGGAAGGGGTTTTGGGAGGGAACTGAAGCACCTAGCCCAGGCCTCCACTCTTGGCTCCAGCCCGGGTCTGTCAGGCCTCCCAGACAGGGGCCCTGAGACTTGGCAACTCAGCCGGACCCTGGCCCCAGGCAGCAAAGCCCCTCAGCCCTCAGAACACTCTGCTGATTTCTAGCACTGGCAACAGGCCAGGAACATCTTTCTCTTTCTTTCAGGCACCTTTCTAATTCTTTTTCTTTTTCTCTCTTTCTTTTGCTCTCTTTTAGGCACTGCTCTAATTCTCTCTCTCTCTCTCTCTCTCTCTCTCTCTCTCTCTCTCTCTCTCTCTCTCTCTCTCTCTCTCTCTCTCTCT
>JBBPCY010000019.1:7794118-7813580 GCA_037974405.1 Brachyalestes nurse | reverse complement strand
GCTATAATTCTCTCTCTCTCTCTCTCTCTCTCTCTCTCTCTCTCTCTCTCTCTCTCTCTCTCTCTTATCTGTCTTTCTGCCTGTATCTCTGTCTGTCTACCCCATTTCTCAGTCTGTGGGGTAAATACAAAAAGACATGTCCAAAAGGGCACCAGAAATGTGACTGTGTGTGTGTGGGTGTGTACATGTGTGTGTTTGTGTGTGTGTGTGTGTGTGTGTGTGTGGGTGTGAGTATGTGGGTGTATATTTGTTTTTTTAGATTTTCAGGACAAAATGCCCTGGCTTTGGAATAAAAACCTAGTAAAACAGAAATAAACAACAAAACAGCCCTGACTTTATTCATACAGTTTGAAATTAGGAGTAAAATCATTTCGTTTTGGCTACTGAGGTTGAGGTTAGAGTGATTTTAGTGTTAGACTCAAAGTCTTATCACTTGTAGGCAGTTATACGTAATACACATGGGATGTATGACTCCACATTCTGACCCTGTGGAATGTGTGTGTGTGTATGAGGGTTACAGTGGTTGGGATGTAGAAGAGTGAAAGCTCGTTTGTGGGTTTTCTCACTGTGTGAGGGTGTTTACTCACTGAGCACTGTTGAGTGCTCAGGCGGCGGAAGCTGAAGGTCTGGACAAGCCGGTGGCAGAAATCGCTGTTTATTTTTCCTCTTACTCTCTGTCAGAACAGAAAAGGAACTCTTTTTTCCACCCTTTCCTGTCAGCCAGGCCTGTTCGTGTGATACATCAACCTGGTCCCCACTCCTCCACAGGACTCTGTCCTTTCTGACTGTGTTCTTATCTGCTCTTAGCACAGCCAAGGCTGATGAGTGAGGAGCACAACCTCACCTCAGGGCCTCATATTTACTATATGCTGCTGTCGCTACAAATCTTGGTTCTTGTTTATGATGCCTTAAATGAAGTATGGGTGACAACAATCTGATATTGTAAATGTATGTTTGGTATTTTTGCACAAATTGTTCTTTTATGTACCAAATCAGTCAATTCATTTTTACATGACTGTTTCCTAGTATGCAAATGACCTCTCTTCTTATTGGCTTGCCCCTTTACAAGCATTTTGTATTGTGCTTCTTTCAGAAAGCAACCTGACTGAAATATATCAAAAACAAGCAGTTTTTTTTACAGCCTGCGAAACTCTGGAACTATGGAAATAATAAGCTTCATCCCCTTATTTTGGATGTCTTTATGATTTTAAAAGCTGTATTCATGCCCTGAAAACCAGGAACAGCACAATGTTAAATCATGTTCTATTTCTAGATAACTAATTGAACAGACTATAAAAGCAGTCACATGTACATATGCTCATGTACTATAAATGTTTATGCATTTTTATTAGTTACGGTTTACTATTAAAGTGCTGTGATTCTGTAGAATGTTAAGTTACATGAACACCACAGTTTGGTTTGGCAAAAATTAATTCCTGCTGTACCAGCCTTCTAACAACATAACACCCCACCCACCCCAAAAAAAAAAAAAAACCTGCAACCCTAGACTTTATAAGCGACTAGATGTAAAAGTTCAGTCAGTCAAGCGTGGATGGACCCGCCTATAAGCCCCTTCCCCTCCCTGCATATTTAACTCTAATAAGATACCTGGTTTCCTCAAAAGAAAAAAATGGCAGACTCTTGATTAAGATTTGGGGTGTCACAACAACAGTTTTGACTATTAGTACAATAGTTTGAAGCTTTTTCCTTTTTTGATGTATTGAAAAAGTTCTACTTTTTCATATATGGGAAAAATGGACTGTAGAGTGCAGTTTTAAAACAATGTTCACATATTACCTAAAAATGTTTGTTGTTCCTCATGAGCCATTTAAAGTTAGGGGTACACTGAACTGTGCTGATCTGTTGTATTCCACAATGGGCGTATGAAAAGTATATTTGGACCCATATAGAAAAAGGGTCATACTTCATAGTGCAAGTTTTGTGATGCATCCTAAGTAGGTCTTGTGTGATAATCCAAACATATGCCAGGTGGGCACACACGTAGTCATTTCACATATACACACTGATAACAGCAGAGAAATGGGGTGAGGTCATGTCTAAGCAAAGAAGGGAATTCAGTCATCTGTGGAGTCTGTGGAGGTAGGGAATGAGTGCTTTTCTGATAAAGCGAACAGACAAATGCTGAAAGGCTTGATGAATGACTGAAACAGTGTTTCATATGGAAGGACAAGTTATGATTGGGTGTTTTGGTTAGTAAGTGAAAGAGAGGCATGAGTGCAGTTGAGTGGGGGAGAGAGAATTGGGTGTTTTTATTAGGGAGAAAGAAAGAAAGATAAGGTTATGCTGGAATATAGATGGACAGTTTACAGTACAACATGGGAAAGGATAAATACTAAGCTCTAGCCTAACTAATCTGCTGTTAACCTGAGGCCCAGCCAGAGCCGCTGAGTTTATTAGCGTTTTGTCCGATTTAACAAGTAAACTGTGACATTATGGAGCCTCTCAGTCTGAGTCTTTGTCCTGTGTGCTCTCATCACTGCATGCCTCATGCACGCATCCCTCCACAACCTCCCAGCTAGTTTAGCTCAGCTGAAGTAATGTGTTATTCAAAGCACAGACACCGTGTCTGTGTTGGGGGGAGAGAGAGAAAGAGAGAGGGAGGGAGAGAAAGAGAGAGAAAGTGGGAGTGTTTGGGTCAATGTCTTGTTTAGAGATTCTTATAATAATAAAATGCATGTGCTCCCACATAGATTCAGTAACAGTGATGCACCTTTGTTCTTGCCTTGTCCTGTGTGATACTGAAAAGTTGTGGCTATCGTGGCAACCTATCAATACACAGTGCTAAAGATGGATTACAACAAAGCTATGCCACAGTGAAGGCTTTTGGAGATATAAGTCTATATGTGTCAATAATTTGATCATGGATGATCACTTGATATTACATTGTTTGTATTTTATGTGTAAGGCACTTGAAGCTCTTGGTGAAGTCACGACAGATAACAAAATGAATCATTGTTTCAAGTCCAAGTGTTTTACATTTAAAACACAAATACTATAAATACAAATACAAATAGTAACAAATCATCCATGATAAATTATAGACACAGAAACACATATCTAACAATATTATACATCTCTTAAAAGGTGTAAGAAAAGATTTTAGACTCCAGACTGTGAGCTGCTCGGACCAGAATAGAAACCTCAAGCATAGAGAAGCGAAAAAAAAGCTCCATCTCCCATATGACGATATGGTCTTGAGTCCTACTATTGTAATGGAGCCAGACGTGATCTCAGATGAGAATCACCGAGGGATAATTAGGAGACATTTGGTTTAAATAACTGTGGAAGTATAGACTTATTAGGATGGGAACAAAGTGTGAAATTTTTATTCCACTGCATCGTGAAGCTAAGCTGAAAGTAGGGGGTCATCTACATTGCTCACTGGACAATGAGCCATGGAAGCTAGCTTGGCAGAAAAGATCCCCTGTTTTTACATATGACATAAAGTAAAATACACATTACCTCTTGCAGGGAAAACGTGTTCCATTAAACCATTGTGGGAGTAAGAGGAACAATTTTTGTTAGCAATGAATTTCATTGTATTCTGGCACCAAAAGTTTAGCAGGTAGTCCCTAGACGTGTATTCTCACTTTGGTTTCACATCTGGCTCCTGTGAGACACAGCTAATAATCTAGACCTCAATGAACATAGGAGGTGTCATGTAGGGCTGTATAGTGCTTTGGAAGTAATCCAAAACACCATTGTCCTCTTACCCCAGATTTAAGTGAATGTTGGTGTAAATGGTATTTACATGATAGAGAATGATGTTATGGATATATTAAGAGTCATTTTCTACAGTGCACTTTTAGTTTGGCAAAAAAAAATAAACCCATATGTACACAATATCACTGTTAACCCACATGTAATCAGTCACCCAAGATATGTTTAGTGACTGAAGTTCGTACTGGAGCTCCAATGGAACAAAATGGAAATTTATGGTCTGCATGTTAGCATTGTGCAAATTGCATGTCTTTCCAATCACACACTTACATCATACTCGCACCATCTCAAAAAGACTTGCTTATGTGGTTTGTGGTGATGCAGGAAATACTGTTATCTTTTAAAAAATCAATTATCTCAAATATTTAAAAAACAGCCATTCTATAGTTTGTCCATATACTTTTAACTATTGATAATAGATAACAGTTTGTCACACAGTGTCAGAAACCACATAAACAAGTCTGTGTGAGATTACTCAACATACTCAATATTACTCAATATAGTCTGAGGCAAGTGTGTGATGCTAATGTGCAGTTTGCATGATGCTAATCTTGGCCAGGTGGTTGTGTAGTGCTCTTAGCTCAGGGAATTAGAGGGCTAGTAGATTAAGAGTCGAGAGAGAAGCATCTCACATGCCCTGGTCTTCCCAGCCACCCACAGGATTTCCCCCTCTTCTGCATTTACTTTGCTAATTACACAGCTGTGTGCTAACTACAGAGCAGAAAGAGCAAGCTAGAAACCTCCCCAGTGACTTCCAGCCAGATCGAGCCAGGCAAGCAACAAGGAGGAAGGAAAAATGGCCTCTCACTGATGGATAACAAGGCGCGTGTTTGTGTGTTATGTGTGGGCAGATCAACATATGAACCTGGATGCACGTACCATTGAGTGGAATGTTTGAGGAGAGAAAGAGGAAGAGTGTGTGTGAGAGCGACGGAGGGAGAGAGAGTTAGAGGAAGCTGTGTGAGTGTTTGCAGTGTTAGAATATAGGATGTCCTCCAGGTGTGAGAGAACATTGGCAGGTGTAACAGAGACACACAGCTGGGCTGAGGCACAGCTGCCAGAGAGAGAGGGAGAGGGAGAGAGTCATTAATCGAACGTGTGTGGGATGTCTTCCAGGTGTGTGGAACTTGAAGAGCTGCTCTTTTTCATGTGATAGAACACACAGCAGAATTTGCACTTACTGTGGGTATAGATTACTACTTCTGTGAGCATTTAGTCTTTACAGTACAAGCATGAATGGGCAAAGATGGTGACACAGTCATGTCGGTTTCTTCTGTCTAACCACCCCATTCCCACCCATTGGGAATATCTTGCTTTTTTGCACCATCTGGAAACTTGATCTACCCTTTACACAGTGTGAATATTTCATGATACATGGTCCAGTAATGGTGAATGAATTTTGTTTTATAAATTCAAGGTTTTCTTACAACAGTGCAGGATTTTATCAGCACGAGTGAGGATTAGTGGCCGGAATTTTCACTCCTCTCTCAGACTCCTCTGGGATCACTTTTTCCAAGTCTCCGCTTTAGGATTTCTGTTTCTCTGCAAAAAGGAGCAAAATCCACCCCAGATCCATTCTATATTGTTTATAATTTAATACATTCATTTAATATATCTTCTTCGCATTTCATGTTTTGAATTATGTAGTCTATTTATTTTAGGCTTATTATGTAGGCCAGAAAACTGCCATGGGTAAACAAATGCACTATTTTTTAAACGTTTCTTTGGGAAATAAAATGGTTTCTGTATTTTACTCTTTGTGGCACATCTTTTTAAGAGTAATTTGTGATTTGATATTTGTGAGTAATGTCTGTAGAATTTACTTATACAGGCTCATTGTTTCTCCAGGCAATCATGGTGTGTATGAACAGCCCCTCCTACTTTGATACGACACTGTCACATATTCTTGTATGGATACATTTTATTAAGTGTGGTTTTAAGTGTACTCTGTATGTGTATGTATGTAAAAAGTGAGAGTGTGTGTGTGTGTGATCATGCGTGTGTTTGAGTGCAGTTTGTCTGTGAGTATGTGAATGTGTGAGTTCTTATCTACATGTGAGGGTGTGTGAGTGCTTGTGTGTGGGAGAGCTCTGGTCCTCTGATGAGCACTAATGGGGTGCAGAGAGTCCCGCTCAGCACTGGGCCTCTCTCGCAGATCATGGCGCCGGGACAACTGGTCATTCCTGCAGCGAGAGGGAAAGTTCAGCCAAAATAGCCCAGGCCAGGTGCTAATTTTACTCTTCACTCCCCGCCTGGCCTCCAGGGTACTTGCCAGGGTAGTTTGCAGACTAGATAGTTCTCTGCTTGGTGGCTGTAGTACACGCTATACTTTAGTTATTCCCTCTACTCAACTCATGCACACCCCCCCAATTCTCCAGCCTCATAGCCCCCATAGCCACCTGGCCCCATGCACACCCTGCCCACTCCCTGCCAGGACAGCTGGACATAGCCAGCCTAGAGCAGGGCTGCCTGGGTAATTTCTGCCCTCTCTCTGCTGCCCATCACATGAGTCACTGTGAATCAAAGGCTGAATGGGGCTTATGAGTGGATTTGTTATCAAAATCAGCGTCAGTCATGTATTAAAGGTGAATGCTAAGCTGTGGTAACCAGTGCCTCACTTCATGTAAAAAAGCCCACAGGCACACAATACGGCACCTGAATCTACAAATTATGGGACTTTTTTTTTAGTGCTCTGCTAAACGATAACTGAACTATAATCGGAATTATTGCCTTTCTGCTAACTCAGAAGTTGCAATTGCGTCCAGCCGGCAACAATTGTTTTCACCCCACTCAGCGCCACAGTGGAAATGTAGTTTCTGGCTGGAATCAAGGCTGACACCAGCTCAGTCTTGATGTGGAGGAGCGTCCAGGCCTCAGCATTGCTGTAGCATGTGTTTGTGGGGGAAGAGTGGGCGAGCAGGCCTGAGCGCGGGATCAAACGGGATTGGGAGCACTGGAATAGTTTCCGACAGACTGGGCAGTGTGTTGACATCACTGGCGTTTCTCGCAGACAGAACCTTAAGCAGGGCCGTGTGATGGAGAGAAGCTTTTCCAGCTAGTGAGCTGTGCATGGGCCTGATTATCGGAATGCCCCTAACAAAGCATGTTTTACTCAAACTTTTACTGAAGGCAGTTTCCCCCCTTACCCTAAAGGTAGCTGGCAGCCGATAAGCAGAGACATTTTTGGTGCCTGAAGTTTGCTTCTTTATGTTCTCAAGACTAATGACGCTAACAATAATGGCAGCCTATAAATAGCAAAACTGCATGCTTAAATCATCGTCCAGAAAAATGCACCCATGTGAATCTTTTCCCTTCTCTTAAACCAAGCGGGGGAACTCTGTCTCCTCCTTAATGCTTTGGCCTTCTGTAATGTTGTGTAATGCTTTCGGCTGTGTCCACATTTGTGTGTGGCTCCATCGCCGCATTCAACAGGTCCTCTGTCTCCCAAAGCTTGTATAGTTTTAATTGGACTGTGTGGGTCAATGGAATGCACTGACCAGGGCTGAACGCAGCCGACATGGTGTGTGTGTGTATGTGTGAGGGTGTGTATGTGAGTGTGTGTGTGTGAGAGTGAATGAGCACTGGTCAGCATGTACAGTAGGCCTCTGTGCGTGAGTCAGTATGAGGCTGTAGAGGGAAGAATAGCACCAGCGGCGTGAAGAACGCTCCCAGCAGGGTGTTTCATACTGAACACACTGTAAAAGCTGACAGTGAGCAGCAGAGCGAAGAGTGAAGGGAATAAAAAAAAGCTTGTGCATTTGTATGTGCATTCTCAAATACTGCCTGTGCTCTTAGAAACTCATAACACATTTCTTTTAAGGCTTGAGCTCAAGTAAAGCATGATTACTGCATGATTAAGGAACTGCACTCCAGATACTTATATCTATCACACAGACGAAAAGTAAATGTAAAATATATTACAGGAGCTCAGAGCGTTCACGAAATGTGTTAAGGCATTTAAATCGTGTTTTGTAATGCTGTAATGGTAGTTTCCACATGCTCTTTCTTCACTCTCATGCCTAAGGAGGCAGCAATTAATAGAAGGAAACAGCTTTACTCATCTAGTGCGGCAGGCACTGAGTAAGACAAAGCATTCTTACACATTCTTAGAGAGGCAGAATACAATGCACATTGTAGACTGTCGGCATTACAGGCAATATCAAAACATTACATTCCAGTAGTGTAGCCCTCTTCACCCCTCCTTCTCTCTCTCTCTCTTTCTCTCTCTTTCTCTCTCTCTCTCTCCCTCTCTCTCTCTCTCTGGGAGGGATTAGTGTGGCCACATGTTGGCCGGTGGAGGCCAGTGGTGGCTCCAGGCAGGCGCGCGGGCGGCGTTGCTCATGGTAACTCGATCGCTGGCGGCTGTGAGGCTGTTTGATTTATTCCCCAGGCCCAGCAGATGGCTGCAACAGGAGTTTGTTTAAGTTCGCTTCAGAGCCGGGCTGGCCGCCAGCAGAGAGGAGGAGGAGGGTGGAGAGGGAACGAGAGGGGCTGCCAGAAAAATGTTCAGCGACTCCGGACGCCTAACCACCAGCACTGACTCCACTCCAGAGACAGGCTGCTCCAGCACACCAGCCCCCAGATGTGTGTGTGTGTGTGTGTGAGAGAGAGAGAGAGAGTGCAAATGCAAACACACATACAGGTACTGTGTATCCCACTCCTTATAAAACCTGTGTTCACATATCATCACTCTTGTAAAAAATTGGAGCTAGACAAAATGTTCTTAACTTTAATGTGTGTTAATGTTACAAGGTCATTCTGGAGCATTTCTGCTGGTTCATTTGCTGTGACACAGTGTAAAAGAGCAGCGGGTGTTTTCAAATGGTGGAAATAAATACACAAGAAAAAAAGAGCTTTTGATATGGTGCAATGACACGCAAATATGCATAGTGCTTACACTTATGCCTACACATATTGAAGATGCATATAGTCTAATATTTCTCCATAAATTAGCCTATTGCCTCATATGTACCCATATAACAGATCATGTTCCCAGGGCTTTGGCTGACATGGTGTAAAGGTTCTCTGAATGTTAGAAGCTAACATACTTTTAATGGAATGTCCTAATAACATAACATGGCCTTGATTAAAGTTCCCACAAATGTTTTGTCTGTATAAATATTATTTCATTAATTATGGGGGAGGTGGGTGCGGGACCTGTTTTTAAAAATATATATTTTGGGAACAGTAACAAAACCTGTGTTTTGGTTGTTGTGGGAATCTTACAATTCAGACAATCAGCGTCCCCAAAACCAACATTAGATAACATTTTTAGAAAAAAATTCAGGAAAAAAATGTGTTAGCTAGGTCACGCACACACTCAGAAACAGACCCCCTTATCTTTTTCATTAAATCCTCAGAGTAAACACTCGCCCACAAGCACGCATGCACCCCTTTTATCACTCTCTTTTACACTGCTAATCTAATACACACATTTCTGTCAAGGTTTTGTGTGTGTGTGTGTGTGTGTGTTTCACACATACATGCAGTATCTGTTGTGATCAGACGGGTGTTTTTAGTGGGAGCTGTTTGAAGACAGTGGAAGTGTCTGCCCAAATGGGCGACTGCTGAAGGGAACCATATGGCTGTTTCCTTTTTCCTCACTAACACGGCAAAATCTGCTGCTCGTTCAGAGTCATTACTTGGTGCAGGGCAATATGTGCTCTTATCACAGCGCTTCTCTTTGTACTATCAAAGATGCAAAGGCAAATAGCAAGAGATTCCTGGTGGTGGGGTTATGAGTGGCATGATTAAAAGTCTCATCTTCATAGTATAGATGAAACAGGGCTACTGACATATACAGGGCCTGATTTATTACCGCCATTACCCATGTGCAAATTTCTATAGTTCATTCAAGACCATCAAGGGCGTCACTGATCTGAGTAATGAACAATTTATAATTGTGGTGAAAATGTCCTTTTATTATATTTAATGTTAAAAGCTAATCATTTTAATTTTAGAAGAAGGAAAGAAGTCCTTAACTTTAATGCAGGCTAATGTAACAACATTAAGGTAATCCCAAGTGATTTTGGACTATTTCTATTGGTCAGTTCACCATGGCCTGTTTTCAAAGCCTAAAGGACACCTCTTTTTAGCTTTGGTGTAAAAATCTCTTTCAGGAAAAGAAGTTTTGATATGGTTTTGATACAACAGCTACAATTTGTTATAGCATTCCTTGTCTGTAGGGATGACATTGCCTGTTGCCCAATGCAGGATGTGAAACACAGGATATACTGTCAGAATATTCCTGTCACCTCCATTAGATACTGTATGAAATGGCATCGTTCGAAGTGCAGCACAGGAAGTAACCTCCAGGACGTCCTGTAGCAGCTGGTGTGAGTCAGAGCAGATGGTTGTTGATTGACAGATGAACTTGGCCTTGAGATTGCCTCTGTGTGCAGTGTGTTAGTGCCCTGTGAGGGGTGCAGATTCACATCGGAGAGAGGCCGCAGGCGGAGGAAGCGGGACAGGTTGCGGTAATAGGGAGCAGATCCAGTGTGGAAGGACTTTACTGCTTTCTTGCAAGCTCGAGAGCAGTGCGACTAATGTTATCTGAAACCGTGACGAGACACAAAGTAGCACATTCCGAGGGTACATGGGCACTGTTCATGTGACAGCAAATTGGACCTTATGATTGTCTTATCATGCCGTTGTCACATCATGCCATGTGCAAATTTCTGTTGTTCATAGAAGATCATCAAGGGAGTCAGTGTGTATGTGTGTGTTCATGTGTGTCTACGTGTGCGTTTGATTGCACTAAAGTGTGCATAAATTATGTACAAGTGCAAGTTTACTACGGCCTCACATAAAGAGCTACACCATAGTGATAACAAAGCTGATTTATGCCGTTACTTTGTTTCCTCTTTTTTTCTCTCTTTCTCTCTCCTTCTCTTACTCCTATCCTTCATCTTCTCCTCCCCTGAAGACTTCCATGCACAGGTTGCAACATCCAGCCCCCCCCCCCACCCCCAAAAAAAAAAAAAAAAGTGGAGGTCAGCGGTGTACTAGCTTTTCTTCAGCCAGACAGAATCAGAAGTGACGTGCTGGCAGCCCTGGGGGGAAGCACGGCGCCTTATCAAAGCAGCAGGCTGATTTACGAGCACCCTGCGGGGAGAAGGTGGGGGGGGCTGCATGTGTAATCACAGGGGCCGCTGGGAGCTGCACTGGGGGCACATGCCCTGGTTTCCTTTGCAGGAGATCACCGTACCTCCTTTCAGCTCACCCTGGACACGGTTCAGATCCTGTGAGTTTGCCGAGGAGTCGACTGGCTGCATACCTCGCTAAAAAGCCCAGCTATGTACATCCATCATAACTAGCCTGTTTTAAACAAGGGCCATGTCTTTTGATATAAGAACTCTTCATAGGAAGAGTGTTAGGGGAGTGATGCTGTAGAGGAACCTAATGACTCCCTGAAAAATGTATGGCTCCCTAAAGAATGTTATAATGGATGGTTCTTTAAGGGGCATTTTTGTAGATGAGATGTGCAAGTGTGTAAAACATTTTCTCACATCCAAGCCTAAAACTTTTCTTTTTCAGAGTGTATGTTGTTGATAGCTATGATAGCTGGCAAAGGGAGATGATGGTAGCTATCTTGGTGTTTCTATAACAAGTAAGGGTGTAAATGCTAGCATAACCAAATACAAAGCTTATTTTTGCTCACCTATACCTCATTAGTCCATGATAGTTGCAGGCATCCTCATGCACAGTGATTAAGATACCGACGAGCACGGGATTACCATGATGCTAATCTTAGCCATGACCTCATCCGAATAATTTTAATGAGTGATCTTAGAGAAAACTCACATGCGAGGCATGGATAGGCCAGAAATTGCTTCCATTTGTGCTTTGGGGAAAAGTGTGTGTGTGTCTGTGTGTGTATGTGTCTGTGTGTTGTGAGGATATTGGATTAATCGCTTCATTCATAAAAGCCTTGTGGTTGGAATTGATACGAGAAATCCCACACACGACATGGGTGAATGGAGCCAAAACCCAAGTAGGAAAAAGAGCCTCAAACAACAAGGGGAAGCATTATGGCTCCAGCAACGCTTTACTGCTGTTGTCACACTTGGCTTTGTGTTCTTGTAATTGCAATCATGCAAGGCTTCCTGTGTTAAGCAGCGACGCTGCGCTGATAGCTTTCAAAGGCCTGTGGCTCTCTAATCATATGGTCACAATGGCGAGCGCTGGTGGTGACTGTGGAAACCACTCTGAGCTCCACCAAACCTCTCTGACCAGGAGAGAGCCCACACTGCCCAGAGTTACAGAAATGGAGAATGTGGACTAAACCTAGACTGCACCACCCACTATGCTCGCAGTGGCCTGTTTTAACTGCTTTGACTCTGTATTAGATGTTTTAAGCGCTATAAGTTTGTGTGTTTGTGTGTGTGTCTTTGTGTGTGTGTGTGTGTGTGTGTGTTCGTGGTAACTAATAGCCCTCTTCCAGCTCTGGGAACTGCCAGGCTGAGTGTCCAGGGGCCTGTGAAAAGCCTGCCCATGGTCTTCACATGGAGACAGACTGGACCCTGAAAATAGAGCAATGGAACAGAAACATATTGTTACATAACACACCAGAGTGCACTACACCTAGGGTGAAAACTAAGCAAGCGGCTTTATTTAACAAAATGCATAGTTTAGTGGAAACAGTCTCAATTTTTGGTTTTATTCCCACACCTCTGCTAATTATACTGATCATCTGTTACTGTAGAATTTCACTAGTAAGTTCCAGTTGACCTATACATCTGAATGGGTTTTTTTTTGTTGCTTTTTTTCTCATAGCTGCTGTTGCAAGTTTGGACAAGCTTCACAGATCTCTGGCCAAAGCTATTCAGCCTAATGAGAAAAGTATATTGAAACTGTAGCTGAAAATTCAGTTCTGGGTCTGTTTTATATGCATGTTCAGGCCACATTCACACTGTTTACACCTGCTTGTTTCATGCATCTGGAGTAGCAGGGAGATGACCAGATGGAAATTCTTCAAATTAGCATAAACACACCCAAGACGCATTTAAAACAATCTGGATCGTTCACACCACTTTAGGAGATGGTCTGAGATGGAGTTTAGCCAGATGTTGTATCAATTTAAATGCAGCTATCTCTTCACATTTGGCAACCAAAACCACTCTAATTGTTGTAACAGCATATGGAATCAAAAAACAACCACTTGACTACACAGAAACATCGCTGCTTCTTCAGTTTCTCTCTTTATGTGAGTGTCTTTTTGAGTGCGATTCAGTAGCCTTCAGAAGCCCAAACTGGACAAAATAAAGTTCATCAGATCATCTTTACTTAAATTCGTCAGTACATGTCTTTCTATCATATGAGGCTCATGACTGCGATTACTTCGACCTGATAAAAGGAAATTAATAACATCCAAAACTGATTTTTGAGATGCCAAACTTTTTTTGAATAGAGTAGGAAAAATGTCATATTTACACATCACTTTAGACACTTGTGGTTAAGGTTAAATTTTTTATCAGGTAACAATTCAGATACAAGTCACATGAAATGGCCAAGTGTAAACTGACTCATTGTTTTTGTCACATGGTGAGCATCAATGTGGAAGATATTGTCAGTAAATCATTTATGCCTTCAACAGACGGTTGCCATTTCAGCAATCTTAAAAGATCTTTACAAATCACTCTGTGCGACATGGATGTAATAAACGTTCCACACATACCACATGTATTTAGATTGTATTTTGGTGTGTATGAAGGGGTGTAGACTGTACGATGATGGCACCTGTTGAATCAGATTTAATGGTCTGCTTAAGCTTTGTCTCAAACAATTACTTTCAAAAGATTAAACCTTAAAAAAACACCTAATCTACCCTACTAGTGCAACCGTTTACACAGATAGAAAAAGTGTCATTTAAAATGTGTAATACTGGGAGACCCAAGTGTTGAAACCATTTTAAATGTTGCCCATGGCCAGGAGTCCAAGTGGTCATTATGAGTTGACCCTGCTGGCTTAATCACCCCGAGCAATACTACCTAATCTTAGCATTCTCATCCAATCAAATTAAACCTTTTTAAAATTATGCTTTGGAGCTTCATGTGACTTAAAGAAGGCACTTTCTAGCTTCTACTTTCATGACTTAGTACCATTGTGTGATGAGATGACCTACATAGCGGAGGGAATTGGCATTGAATTGATTAAACTGGAGAGAAATTTAGATAAACATCCAAAAATGAATAATGCACTCGAAATGTCAGTGTGCTGCTTTCTCATTAAATTAAATGAGATTTTGCTTTCTGTATCCAACCTCACAACCTCGTAGCTACAAAAGAACATATTTGTGGGCGGAGCACGGATGTTGGCAACGTAACTTCTCAGCCTGTTAGGCAGATTCCTGATCTGCACTGGGTCATTAGATAAGGCTGAATGAATCCTGCTAGCGTTCTCTGTGCACTCAGGTGTGGCATGTAGAGGACAGCGGCACAGGAGGGAATAACACAGCGTGTGTTTGTGGTAAAAGCTCATGGTTAACATAGCATGAAGCAGTAGTTCTCAGTGGTGACAAGCAGTTCTTATTGAAGGGCTGGGGACAGGAGTGCCACTGGCAGAAGGCATGTCTGAGGTTGATTGAGAGACAGACTTACACACATTTGCCTTTTTTCTTCCCTCATCATTAATAAAGGCCTTCACTAATCAGTACCACACACACACATAAACACACACACACACATCACTGGAACAGCCATTCAACCTGCCTTAGGAATGGTTACGTTTTACAACCTGGTGAACACCATCTTCATTCAAGGGTTTTTAGTCATCTACTGCTCTGTTCATCATTTTGGACACCTCTGACATTTCATACACATTGCTACTAGTGAACTGAAACCTGCAAAGCTGTAGAGTAGAATATAAAAGTAGAATCATTTTTAGACATATACCTGCATAACCATATCTTCAATAGCAGATAAACACATGCTTCACCCAAAATACACTAACTGTTCACACTGTCCCTCAGCTGTGTGTGTGTTTGTTTGTGTGTGTGAGTGTGTGTGTGTGTGTATGTCCAATAGATTATTTTGCTTTGAGCCAGCCGACTCACATTTGCAAATATTTAGATTGGTCTGTGCATGATTATTGCATGATTAAAAAGCCTTAATGGGGAACATTGTTTGGAGTGGGGAAGGCTCTCCTTCTCCAACAATTGGCAGGCCTGAGCATAAACAAAAGAGCTGCTGAAGTGTGCCAGATCTCCAGCAGTTCTGCTGTTTGTGTTATTTCCTCTTCTCCAGACTCCAGGCCGCTTCGTCACTTATTTGATTTTAATCTTCTGAGAGCGACGCATTGTCAGGGCTCAGGGTTTCTATATCAGCGACTTTATGAACAGCACTTCATAAGAGCCTGCCTTCCAGTGACTGTGTGGCCCACCTGTGTATAGGAGCAGTACTCAGGCAGGCGGAGAAAGCAAAACTGGGATTCACATATTCAGCATTTATATTTTAGTAAAATATCTCCCTCTCTCTCTCTCTCTCTCTCTCTCTCTCTCTCTCTCTCTCGCTCGCTTTTGTTCTCTTTTCTGTACTCCTTAAACTTCTCCTTCTTTCACTTTTTCCTTGTTTCTCTCTCTCTCTCAAGGTCTCTCTCCCTCCTCTCAATCTCTTTTTTGCCTTCTCTCTGTCTCTATATCTCTTTCTGCTCCTTCCCTCTTTCTTTCTTCTTTTTTTCTCACCTCCTCCTTCTCTTCTTTCTTTCTCTGTATCTTTCTCTCTTTTTTTATCTCCCCCCTTCTCTGTCTCCTTGCACCCTCTCTCTCTCTCTCTCTCTCTCTCTCTCTCTCTCTCTCTCTCTCTCTCTCTCTCTCCCTCTCGCTGTGCCGTGAGTAAAAGGGAAGTGTCTAATAAAAGCCTGGTGTAGAGGAATGACTGCAGTGTGCTGGGTCTTTTTCACAGAGAGCAGGAAGCTGACTGGGAGCCGGTGCCAAGTCCAGGCTGAATTCCTGCCAAGAGTCGACTTGTTTGCTCGTCTCGCTGGAGCCAGAGGCTGACCTTATTAGCTGCGAGGGCAGCCGTCTTATTAAAACACATCTGGAGCTGAGGGAGCCCAAATAGTCCTCATATTGTCTTCCTGCTAGCTCCTGACCTTGCGTTACCTAGCAAGAATGCTGACAAGGGCTTCACGCATCTGTTGAGAGTTTCTACAGCTTTTTTTCCTCCTTCTCTTTCTCTCTCTTTCTCTCTCTCTCTCTCTCTCTCTCTCTCTGCCTCATTCCCTCCCGTGCTGTCTTTACTGGCGCCTGCACGGTAGCTCTGTGGGACCTGTTTTTCTTCCTTCCCCTCATTTTTTTCCTCTCCCCTCTCTCTCTTTCTCTCTCCCTCTCTCACTCTCTCTCTCTCTCTCTCTCTGCCAGCTCCTCTCTCCCTCTGCCCCCCCACAGCCATGATCCCCCACCCTCCCTCTTTTCCAGTTTGCTCGTGTTGATACAATTATTCCTGTGTATATTTTTTTTATTAGTGGCTGTGGCCTGGTGCTGTTTAAAGAGCGCTTGGCTAGTTATTTTTAAGTGTGAATGGAGCCGCTGCCTGCCGTTCCTGGCGTGGCTTTATTGTGTGTTGGGGCTTTTATAAGGCCTGTTCAGTGCGCTCGGCCTGGCCCTCCACGGGAGAGAGAGGGAGGGGACAGTGCACACACCTCCGTCTGCGCAGAGGGAGGCAGTCTGGGGGTCATCCGAGTGCAGCCAGCTTGTGTGCACACCCGGCATCTGGACACACCTGAGAACAAGACCCAGTAGGTCGAGTTTACATGCACTGAAGTGATTAAGAGGGGATTTAATTGTAATTTTGGTTTGATTTACTATTAAAGATGTTGTAGTTGTCGGAACTGTAATTTTGGGTCACACTTATTTTGATGGTTCCCTATGACTTAACTACATACACTGTTTTTTTTTTGGAGTATCAGGTTAAACTTAGACCAGCCCCATTCAGAGGGAAATTTCACAAAGCAGATTTCTCGGTTCAGTAAGATAACTTAAGCTGAAGTCAAGCCAATAGGAAAAGAGCTGAGGGAGATTCTCACTGAACAGTCTGTGAATTTGGCCTCTGGATTAGAAATTCTGCTTTGTGAAATGGTTACTTTTTTCTTTATTATGGATGTATGGATGCTGATAGAGCTGTTTCTTTAGAAACGTTTACATAGGGGTTCATTTTGCCCGTGCAAACGTATGTCTGTATGTCAACACCTCTTACCACCATCCCGCCACACAGTCTCACACACATACCCCCCAGCATCTAATGACGTGGAACGGAAGTAATTGCAGCAGGAGGCGTTCTGCCTCCTGTAAATAAACAAAGCCTAGCGTCAGGGGCTCTGTTTATTTGGGTTCTTGTCAGCTGGAGATGGGCTCCAGGGAAAATGTGACAGCTATTTGTCAAAGCGAAACTGTGTATTAATGGACACACACACACACACACACACACACACACACACACAAACACACACGTAGGGGGCTTTGCACTCATTACTCATGACCTAACTTGCTCTTCATTAATTAACCTTCTGACCTGTAACAGATTGCATATCTTCAACATTACTATAAACTTACTATAAAACTTTGCACAATAGCATGAGTCCTGTTACAACAGAAATATCCCACACTTTTTATCCCCTTGTTGTAATGCCAGACCTTTCAGTATGTACTTTTAACTATATATACATTAACAATAATTTGAGGGAGAAAATGCAAAATTAGTATTTAAGTACAATCTGCTGCTCGTACTGGGGAAGACTCTTTAATGGACATGAAGCTGAGTCGTAAAAATGCAAACACTTGTTTTAGTGAATACATGTTTTATGTAAATACTTTTGCAGATTTGCATCATTGCAACTTTTGCATTTTTCTTATTTGACTATGAAGAAACAGTGAAACTCTTAACATTACCGAAAATATTTCAATTAAAAGGGAAGGTGTACCCAAACTTTTGATGGGTAACCTATTGCAGCTTCTTCTCAGGTGTGTCTCAGGTGGGTCCCCAGCTGGAGGGCCAGAGTCCAGCGCAGTCTGTTGATTTCTCTTCTCAAGCACACCTGGTCCAACTCAGCTGTTAATTGCCAGGTTTGGTGAGAGTGTTTGAGAAGTGGACAAATCCAATTGGGCTTTACATCAGCCTTTCAGGACCACTGTTCTGACCTTCAATGGACAAAAGTGATGCACTGGTTTTACTTGATTCAACTGTCTACATCATTTCCACATGAATGAAATACTGAGGTTCAACTAACTCACTGCCAGATGTGAGTAAACAGAAAGATACAATTGTGATATTTTGTTAATGCTGAAGTAAGTACTGATTTCAGTGCATTACATTTTAATGCCTGTGAAGAATGACTCACTTGGGTTTTGTTACTGTTCATTGCATATCTTTTCATTCACTCACTCGTTTATACTCATGCACATCTGTGTGAGGTTTTACTCTGTGTGGGCTGAAGATCCAGCACTATATGAGGCATTGTACGTCTAGCTCCACTCTGTCTCCTAATAAATCAAATCAATGCGCTTAATGTTCAGTTCTTTCACAGGACTCATCAGTGAGCTTGTGTGTGTGTGTGTGTGTGTGTGTGTGTGTGTGCGGTGATTCATTCATGTTTTCCAGTCTGTTTGTTACCCATGAGCCAGGTGCTGCCTCCGAATCCCTCTGTGTCAGTGGAGAATGTGCTGTTATGTTAGGATGGAGAACAGGCCCAATGCCTAACACTGTGCCTATAGAAAATGCAGCCGATTCTAAGACTGAACTTTGGAGGTATTTACAAGAAGCTTGGAAAAAATATTTTCTGTCTTCCAGAAATAATGGAGACTGTAATTTCAGCAAATGGAGGACACACAAAATACTGAAAAATCTGAGGTGATTTTCTGTTCAATTATTTTTTTGGGTTTGAAGAGAAAACGAATGGGTTTGCAATCAAATGTTTATGGGAGGAAACAATTGGAATCGGCATAGTTTCATATTTGTCTTTAAAACATTTGTGCTGCATAGATGCTATTAGGGACAAAAGGTATCCTATATAATGATACTCAGAATTCACATTATGCTGTGGAGGTACTTGGAGTTCAGATGAGCTGATCAACTTGGCTTCCAAATATTTTTCCCACATGGAAATGCTGCCTGCCATATTTCAAAAAGTCAGCGTTGTTTTTGGGTAGACCTTACCATTACCAGCATTAGCGGACTCCCACATTTGTTAAAAAGGTGAGTGTTTAATATTAGGTGTCAAAATTAGATAGTTTGGCTGGATAGTAAACAGTGTGCACAAAAATACACTTTCAGCTGCATATCCAATGAGTGTATGAATGCTCTGTGCATGTGTTGTGTTTGCATATATGTTGAGAGGCAGCTATGTTCTCTTCTCCCTTTTCACTAGCTTTGAAGTGGATGACGAGCAAGAGGTCAAAAACAGGACCTGGCTGAGAACAGCTTGTTTGTTTTCCTGACGAAGGAGCGAGAGAAGAGCTATGAGGAAATTCCTTTAGGGGGAGTGAGGGGGCAGCAGAGGTGTGTGTGTGTGTATAAATGGTGGGAGCCTTCCTTGCACTGAAAACCATGATGGCCTGTTCTAGGAAATTCCCTGACTGGTCCACTATCGGCATGGCAACAGGGTGAGGGGTGAGAAGCCAAGTGGATGGGAAGCCCTGGTGCCCAGGTGGTGACTGACCCTGAGGAGGTACCGAGAGGGGTGGGGGTTTAGGGGTGTTTACACTTGGAGGCGGTTATGTGTGTGTTAG
>JBBPCY010000019.1:7784118-7791618 GCA_037974405.1 Brachyalestes nurse | reverse complement strand
ATTTTAAATCTAAGGACAACATCAGATACATTATGTGTAAATATTCACATGCATGTGTATATTTTTTTATAAAATCACTCGCTGTGCCACTTATGTGTACTGTGTGTGTGTGTGTGTATGTGTGTGTGCGTATGTGTGTGTTTGTGATTTGCAACATTTTTTTGTTGTTGCTGTGACACTACGATTGCCTTCGGGATGATATAAATATGTGTCTCTATCATCTGTCTCTGTTTGTCTGTCTGTCTGTCTGTCAGTCTATCACCTGTTTTTTGTCTGTCAGCATATTTCTGTCGATCTATTGTCTGTCTGTCTTTAAAGATATCTAAATATGTACATCCGTCCTTCTGTTGTAGTCCGTAGCCTTTACCTTCTTCCTTTCAATTAGAGGTTTTTGTTAGTAAGACTAGATCCTCCTGTAGCCTTATGTGTGGCCATTCGTGCTGTCTTCACTATCCCAATACTGTGGCACACTGCAGGGACGAGAGAGAGAGAGAGAGAGAGAACTAAAATATAAATACGGAATATGTGAGTCCCAGTATTGCATTCTCTGAAATGAGAGAGAAGGGGGAGATAGAAAAAGAAAGATACAGAGAAAGAAAGAAGAGATTAGAGAGAGGTGAAGGAGCAGATGCAGAGGGGTGGTAAGAAAGAGAGAGATATAGAGGGAAAATAGAGGGAAGGGAGAGAGAGAAGAGAGAGAGACATTCTACTAAAATATAAATACGGAATATGTGAGTCCCAGTATTGCATTCTCTGAAATGAGAGTAAGCTAGGGAGAGAGAGAGAGAGAGAGAGAGGAGGGGGAGAGAGAGAAAGGATCTGCATCATAAAGTCTGGTCTGACCACTACAGAGGGACTAGATTCTAATAGATTTATAGTCAATTGAAACCATATGACAGGCCTCCTCAAATTTTTGCGTAGATCACTGTATATTGGAAATTTACAGTGTGAGCAAGCTGCTCATTTGAAGTTGCTTTTTAGTGCCATTTATCTCCACCACCTGTGATGCACTAATAGTTTTTTCATTTAAATGGGCAGTGGGTTTTGTGTGTGTGTGTGTGTAGTTTGGGGAGTGTGTAAGTTTAGCGTGCAGCTGCAGGTTTTAAAACCCCACACCTGGAAACACAGCTGGCTCGCTGCACAGCCTGTGAGCTGTGCCACAAGACTTCATGGATTTAACCCAGTGACCTGGGGTCAAGTGTCTGACTTTAATGCTGTCTCCTCAGCCCAACAACCCCCCCACACCCCCACCCCCACCCCTCCACACACATACATTGTGTTTCTAGTGCCTAATGCGATTAGCAAAAATGTAAAAATTGAAACACAGAAGTAGTTCTATAGCCATTGCTAAATGGCTGCTGGATAAGAGATTTAAAAATATAGTTAAGACTGCCAATATCAGGCACACAGAATTTTTCTCAGTATTCACTCACTGTCAGTCTATTCGCAGCTATAAGACAGAGCTGAAGATCATGTAAGGCCACCCGTGAAGACACACATAGGCCCATTCCATTCGGCTGTTCCGTGTCTCTCCTCCACTTGGTGGAGCTTGGAGGGCTTAAACAGTATAGGCCAGGCGTGTGCTGTCTCCATGCACTGTAAAATAGATTAGAGTCTATAAAAGCAGATAATTCCCCTCTCCTCACTACTGGATCTTTACCAACCCCACTGCAGGAAAAAGGATTTCCCAGCTGTAAAGGGTGTGTGGTATGTGTGGAAAGTGGATGACAGGCTATAAGGTCTGTGTGTGTGTGTGTGTGTGTGTGTGTGTGTGTGCAAGCATGTACACTCCCCATTAAAAGTTCGGAGCACCAACTTTTCAGAGTCTAATACAAATGGGCATGTCGTCTTTGCCTGTTTGCGTATTGCAGATTAAACATTTTTAAAGAAAAACAATTCATCCGTGTAAATACTTGTGACATATTTGGCAGTACTAGCTTGAATATAATACCAAAATGCATGGTAAATGACACTGCTCTTAAACCCTGCTATATTATGGTAATATTTTGACCACCCACATGACAGCCTTGCATCTATTAAGCAAACAAATCATTTAATAAGTGGTTAAAACTCTCCAGTGAAAATGCTCGTTCTTAAAACTACTATTGACTGCATGTAAAGCTCGTCAGTAAAGCGAGAGGCGACTGCCGGAGCAGTGGCCACGCTTATCACTACTGCTGTTCTAATCTCCAGGGCCATTACAGAAGAGGCCTGTATGGAGGCCCAGCTGGGAATACAGTAATTACTCTGTCTGTATTTATTCAGAGCAGGCAGTGTTATTAACTAAATCCACCTCTTTCAATTAAACGATTTTGAATGGTGGTAAAGATTGAGAGGGGAATTCTATTCTCCCAACTGGCTTTGTGCTGCTATAAGACCAGAGTGGTTAAGAATGTATAGCGCTCTCTAACCACGTACAGAGCTATAGAAGCTTTGAGTCCTAATAACTCTGAGTTATTATTGTCATTTAATTGTACTGTCTAAAATTCAAAGCGGCTGGTTTAGAGTGAAATCGCTGGCCTCAGTGACTTACAATTTATCCTGTTACAGAAAGAAGGTGAAGGGGAGGTGAAAAGCACCTGCCAGCAAAATTATTTGATATATAATTACATATGGCTATTATACATTGCATATTATTGGGATGAATTATTAATGCCAATATGTATTTTAATGCTGTTTCCTGTATTTTAACACTGTTTTCCCCCATTTTCCTAGTTTTGAGCCATTATTAAAAGTCCAGACTAAAACCCAGCTACTCACACTATATGCTGCTGTAACAGAATCTGTGGCTGTAGCCTTCTTGTTTTAATGCGCCTTTTAAATTTCAGCTGCTACCCAATTTTGTTGATTGCTGAAGTACATGGAGTCATTTACAAGCAAAATGCACTGGAAGTTCCTACAAAAATGTGGTATAGAAAACTAGCTTATAAATTGCATTTGTTTTACAGCCCTTATTGACAGATTTGAATATCAGCTTTTTCAGTTCTGGTGTTAGTCACTAAATGTGGCAAAGAATTCCCATTGTGCACACAGTAAGTTTTGAAAGCATGGTTTCAGGGAGCTATGAGCGAGAAATAGTTGATATAGTATTGCCAGTGATGATGTCTGAGGGACAGTTGATGTAGTCCTGTGTAATTTGCTGCTGTTGTGTGTTGCATCATGGACCTGAAGAATGACATTTCATCACAGTGTGTGCGGGGGAATGCCTGTAGTAGCACTTGCTATGAGAATAAAAGTCTGCTGCCACTGTGGAGCAGGATGTGAAACACATTGTACATCTGTACAGCATCATATTAATCAGGAATTTAAATGTTCATAACTGCAGCCATGCTCTTTCTTCTAGATTTGTGATGTTTTGGCTTAACATCTGCTTTACCCTATTAACAGATGTGCGATAAGGAGTCATTTTGATTGTTTTTGACATGTGTAGGTCAGTGTTGATCATTGGCAGAGCAAACAGAGGCTGCCAGTCATTCCTTTTCTTCCTCACATTTCAGCTCTATAAGCCTTCGTTAGGCACTTTGAGGCCGCCCTTCTCCTCTTTCCTCTTTTCTCTGTTTGTTGGTTTTGCTGGTGCCTTGTGGGATGTTGGAGTCTAATTAACAGCCGTACCACGGTCAAACTGTATCCCTGGACCAGAACGGTGTGTTAATTGCACCCTGGTCACAGAAGGTGCGTTGGGGCTTGATTAAAAACACTGCTGTTTATTTTTGCTCTTGGTCATGTGTGGGGTGATAATTAGCATGGACAGCAGGGCATGAAAGGGACACTGACTCAGGCCTTGACCTGTAAATATACTGCATTGGCTTCACTGTGTTAAATCATTAAAGAGTATCTTCTGCTACAGTTGAAGTTCTAATTTTACACTGGCATGGTGCTTCTTTTAGAGATGGACATTTTAGTCTAATTTGTGTGGAGTGGATTAACTGATGCCAAACAAGACAATTTACTGAATTATGTAAAACTTTTTGTGACTATATTAAATAGAATGTGAAATAAGTTTGAGCTTTTCTTTGATGCATAGCCGTCTATTTCCCGGTGTGCAGTAGTCTTTAGATGGCTGCAGTCGCCAAGCAGTAGCGCATCTATGCTTCTTTTCTTGGTCTAACCTAGAGCTCAACTGAAATTTCAGCCACTGTAATATTTGATCACAAATGGTCGAAATTGGCACTCTTGGTTTTCAAGCGAAAGAGAAAAAATGATGAGAAAACAACTTTCTAAATCATTCGTCAAAATCTAACAACTCATTTTAATTAAAAAATGAAAATTAACAATAGTGCTATAAATGCTGTTTGTTCCCTCTGTGGTTATAGCATAGATACTCTGCAGTTTAGTTTGAAATGTCAATGGGAAACCTTGAAGCATTATTACATTAATGCAACAACATAAATAAAATGAATTTTCAGTTTTGGTCACAAATTTTCATTCGGATGCATTACTAGCTTAAATTATTATATACTCCACGTTGCTCTCTGCTGAAGTATTGATTCTCATGGTCCCTAAATATGAGAATGAATAACTTTAAAGAGACACTAATTTGCTCGTCAAATAGTGCTAAAAAAGCACAATACACATAAATCTCCAGTTCCACATGCTGAAACACTTGACAGTGGCCAACATTTCTGGCCGGAGGGTCAGGTTACACTGTTGAAAAAACCTCAAAGACATAATGCATGCATGTATTCAGTCCAAAAATAGAAAGGTGTGTGAGGTAAGACAACACCAATTTGTAATGAGAGTTGATTTGGAGAATGTTGCCTGATCGTGTGTGTGTAACAGGATCCAGTCTCCATAGACTAACTGGCCTTAGTGGCCTTGTAAAGCTTGTTGTGTTGAGGACTCTGGATTGATTGTTTGCTGGCTGAGTGATGGACCAGCCATGAGAGACCTGCAAACAACACACACATACACAACCACACACACGTACCCACATATTGACTTTTTTTTTTCTTGCAGGTTAGTTTTTTCTTTTGGAAATCTCACTCTCATCCACTGCTCTCTTACATAAAGGTTGATTATTTAGTTGTAAATATTATACTTAGTATTATTATTATGCTATGGTGTAGAATGATACCAAATCAAAATGTTTATATTCTGACATAGTTGTGTAGTGGTGTCTGGATAGGTGGGTATCCTCATAATAACAAACTGTTATCTAGCCTACTTACATTTAACCTAAATTTCACTCGTCAGTGTTTTATATTTTGCAGTATTTGGTTGAATGTGTCCTTTAAATTAGCCGATTTTCGGCTTCACCGCCCTTGACCCTGTATTTGACCTCGTGGGGCTTCTCCCATGAGACACTGAGTGTACTACAGCATCTCCAGTATCACAACCCTACTGATCTCTCCACACAATGCAGATAGTGTTTCAGTCTGTGTGGCAGGAGTTTACCACTGACATATAAGGGATTAACACACACACACACACACACATGCACCTGGCACAAGGGACCTTGCTAGTTAATGCATGGTTAACGGAGCACTCATGATGGTAGTCGTTCCTGGCTGAAGAGAGCCCTTAGGAAAGACACCTGAAACTAGCCTTTTGACTGGGCTTCCCTGGTGGAAGAGCAGCCACTGATTAAATTACATGTACACAAGCCGAAAGAGTGAAACCTTTTGTTTCATTACAAAATCTTGTGAGCTTTTGAGAAAAGGCTTTTTTTTTTAAGTTTGCGTGTACTAAAAATACATGTATGTTCACTTTTTATTCTAAGGTTTGTAGACACCTACTCAGCATTTCATCGGAAGTCAAGGGAAACTGTCTCTCCTTCGCTGCAGTAACACTCTCTATGGTTCTTGGAAGGCTTTACACTAAATGTTGGAAAAGGATTTGATTGCGTTCAGCCACAAGAGTCTTAATGAGATCAGGCTAGATTATTAATACTGGATTACAAACAGTACTCCATCTCTTTCCAAAGGTATTGGATGGAGCGCCATTACTCCAGAGAACACAGTTCCACTTCTTCCCAGTCCAGAGCTGACATTTCGGTACGCATCATGTGTGGCTGCCCCAGAGCATCCTATTGTACTGACTAGAGATTATACATGCAGTGGTTCCTCAAAGTAGCTTAATGCACTAATTAAATAGAGTATCTGTTGGGACTCTAAGTGGCACCAACTGTCTAATAATGGCCCTTGGGGCATTTTTCTTTGGGGCAGTTTTCTTTGGGCATTTGTTCTATGATTTGGCTTCACTAGTAGGTGTATTATCAGTAATATATGTAGTATTATATCAATACTATACTATGTACCTAATATGTACTACCACTACACCAGCATTGTCTCTATGTAGGCCACACTGTGGAGCAAATAGTAACAATCCAACAAGTGGCTTTGGGTGCAAGGGGGAGAGGTGTGTGTGTGTGTGTGTGCGCGCATATGGGAGATGGGGGGTGAAGAAAGGCGGGTGTACTGTAATCCCATTGACACTAGAAATACAACTTGCTACATGCCCTGCAGCAGCTGGTCAATTTGAAACGGACCGTTCCATTGTACATTAGGAATGGGGGAGTATTTAAGGTTATTTAATAAAAAACACCCCTCTAAACTAATTCACAAGCAACTGTCTTCACTGTGTCATGACATTTTTGAGATGCCAGCCATTCTCTGTATTTATATCATTCATTGTGTTTGTTTATTTTTTGAACATGAGTGGAATTGTGTATTTGAGTGTGGAGGTGGTGGAGTCTGGCCATGGCTCACCAGTGCCCGCTAGGACACATTCGTTATCTAATCTCCCCCTTTATGGTTAATTTACAAGCTTTGCTGCTTTGGCCATATGCTGCCTTTGTCTACTCTTTCTCGCTTTGTGCTCTTCCAGTCCAGCCATCCGCCTACACAAACACACACACACACACACACATGCGCGCGCACGCACACACACACAAAAACACGCACACACACACCCCAAAACACTAATACAGACAGGCCGATGCACACAGGTATGCATTGGCAAACACAGAAACAATGAGATATGCAAACAAACATACACACACACTTGTCTGGCAAAGAGAATGTAGAAGAATTAAGGGGGGAGAATGATGGTGACAGATGTATAGTCAAAACCTTGGTTTTGTGTATGTGTGTGTGTGTGTGTGTGTGTGTGTGGGTACACAATACTAACACTCCTGTGTTTTGTCCATGCATGTCTTTATAGACACAGAAGCTCTGTGTTCATCTTTCACTGAAATCTGTAAAAATGCTAAACATTCCCACCGGAATTGAATTCTCTGTTCTGAAGCACACAGTAAGAAATTTTTCTTTCTCTCACTGCCAGGTGACCCGTGTTAATGTGCCTGTGCTCACTGAGACTGGGAGTTAAAGGCCTAGTCTGAATTGTGTGTTCTCTGTGGTGTCTGTTTGCACTGGGAACATTCTCCAGTCATTATAGTCATATTTAAGTATAATATTCCTACTCTTTCTTGGCCCATCTCTCTCTCTCTCTCTCTCTCTCTCTCTCTCTCTCTCTCTCTCTCTCTCTCTCTCTCTTTCCGCC
>JBBPCY010000019.1:7755705-7775486 GCA_037974405.1 Brachyalestes nurse | reverse complement strand
CTAAATAGTTCAACGTTATGATCTTCTGGACCTTTGCTTCTGAAAATTTTCTCTAACCGGGCCTCTTTTAGTTGAATACCCCTGCACTAGGCTATTAAAAGGGGGAATTCTGACAATTATTAAACAATTGCACTAAAAAAGGAATGGTGGTTTTGGTTGGATTAATTTATATTTCTAAAAGCTACATCACAGAAATCTGAAATGGTTACAAAATTGTGTAATGTATTACATAATACTTTATTGTACAATAATATTGAGATAATTTTGACCTAAAACATATATGTTTATATATTAATGGAATCAAAACAATCCAAATGACTTACATCTCAATGATTGAAATTATGCAGCAATTTTGAAAATTTACTGGAATGATCCTTTACCTAACTATGTTTCCCTCAACAAAGGACTTGAGAGATGGACAGAGAGATGTTTAGGCAGTGTTAGTGTCATGCATTAGTCTGCTTGGAGCAATACTGTTATGACATTTGCCAAATTTTTGACCAATTCAGTTTTTAATCCTCATTTCTTATTCTCTCTGCAGTTCCATTACACTGTGAGAGAGTGAGAAGTCTACAGGCCGTTAGTGTGGTAGCCCCTGTCAGGGCTGATGAAGCTATGATGGAGCCTCCGGCAGTGCTCTTCTCTCCATTGTTTCTCTCACTCGTTCACTCTCTCTCTTCCTGTGCAGAGAGGATAAAGAGGAAGTGACACAGGGTGCCAGACGCCGCTGTTTCCACATGACCCTCCTCCAAAACACAGCACCCCTTTGTCAAAGCCTCCCTCCACTCTTCATTGTGTGTGTGTGTGTGTGTGTTTGTCTGTATGTATGTGTGTGTGTTTATGTGTGTGTAAAAGCCACTTACTGCTCCCCTCAGCTCCAGCCCAGACCTACTGAGTGCACTCTACCGAGAACAGGCCAAGGATTAGCCATGGTTCTGTGAAGTTTAACACACACACACACACACACACACACACACACACACATACACAGTAGCAGAGAATGGCTGTATATGAAAAATGCCACCTTTTCTAAAGAGATTAGCATTGGTACACATGTATAAATACAGCAGAGTCTGTAAGTAACCGAACAGTAATGTGATTTTTATTGATTTGGCTCTGTGCATTGGTCTGTCTGAGGTTGAAGTGAAGAAATCTTCAGTCTGGTGGTATTTGGCTATTTCTCTGTTGTCTTTGAAGAACCCTGTGCAAGCTTTTACTCTCCTAGCATGGTAGTACTGATAGGGGGTGGCCAAACTCTAATGGAATCAACTCTTAATTAGTTCTCAAGAATCAGCCCAATATCCAATTATTTATATTCCTCCAAAAAGGGAGATCTGTAAATTCACACAGTCTGCAAATACAGTACTTTGCAAATGTCTGAGACACATATGAAAATTGTTTAAAGCCACTTTTCTCAGTGTGTGATAACAAATATTTCTGCAAGCAAAGTTAACATTAGAAAGCAATAAAACGTATCAAGGTTGCTTATGTTTTTTTTGTTTGTTTTTTTTTAAATAGTTTATATTTTATGGTATGGTAAAGTTTGGTTCCAGATTTCTCCTCAGTACCTCCAGCCATTGCTTGGAAATGTGAAGTACCATGTTTCTGATGGTAACTACAAGTAATACTGGAATTCCACAAGGAACACATTGATATACTCTCCATAAAAAATCACTATTTACTGTATACTGATATTTGTTTTTTTGTTTTGTAGTGCATTTAGTTTTTTATGTGGGGAAAAAACACTTACTGCTCATCTGAACAGTTTTAAATATTAATTTTGCAGGAGCCTAAAGCTTTTGCACAGTATTGTACATACCGCTTACATTCTGCATTTAGATTTAATTTAGAGTGGTAGTTTCATTTCAGTTTCAAAAGGACAACGCCAAAGCAAAATTTGTGTCAGTTTCTAATTATTTATGAGCTGTGCTGTAAAATGGAGGCGCCCACACACATGCACTCATTCATGCACGCACACTTTTAGATACGTGACGCCCTCCTCTTCTCCCTCCTCCTTCTCTTCACAGCCTAACTGGTTCCACTGCCTAACTGGTTCAATCAATAACTCAGGAAGCCTGCAGAGGCCTCTACTGGCTTGCTGTCTCCCTAGAACGCAGCTCGCTCCTGAGCTGCTCAGGGAGGAGGGGGTTGGAGGGTGAGAAAAAGAGAGAGAGAGAGAGAGTGAGAGAGTGATGTTGAAGGAGAGGAAAATAGGTAGACAGACAGTCTTTATTGACTGCACTCCATGCAAGGTTCCTGTAGGAACTGTTTGTCAGCCAAGACGAGCACAACAATAGAGCCCATTGCGGATAGTACCGCCCCGAGCTCAAAACATACACACATTCTCTCATATGCGGCAAAAATATATTATCTCTCTTTCAGGCAATATTGTAGTCATACACATACACACACAATCCCATTTGAGAGTGTAGGGCATCCGTTACTTAGTTAACCCCTGGTCTGCAGTGCTTTAAGCTCTGTTCAGTTTCCTACACTCCTGCGTATTATGTTTTTTTGTATTAGTACATTTCTGTCTCTCGCATTGTGATACCTATCAAAATCCAGCCAATACTGCGCCCTTCCACCTGTCGAATCCAACCTCTCTACCCAGTACCACACCCTCTACTATTATAATGCAACCTCTGCCTCCAATATCCAGCTCCTGTACTCAGTACTACACCTTTTATCATCATAAACCACACTGTACCCAATAATCTACTCAACACCACATCCACTACCCACATAACAGCTTCAGTACAGTTCTCTACGCCAAGAATGTTCAACCTCAGTCCTTTTATCCAACAGAGTTTGTTGATTTTCCTGCTCGAACACACCTAATTTAACTCATCTCTTAATTACCTGGTTAATAGACGTGTTGGAGTAAGTGCCAAACTGTGCTTCACAGTGGGCCTCCAGGACCAGAGTTGAATGCTCCTTCTCTACACTCATCAGACTGCTTTGAACTCAATAGGGGCTTGTTAAGTAGCTGATTAACCAGATCACAGGGTACTGTACATTAACATACACTACATGCCCATTAGACTGTAAATATTACATTCTACATCCTGCATTACACAGACTATGATACTACACTTGCATTCTGTGCTGAATTACCACATTTACGCTTTGCACGCATTACTATTAAACCACATTCTGTACTAGACTAGCAATCTTCACTACATTAGCATTCTCCACTAGCATTCTATACTACATTAACATTCTACACTAGCATTCTAAACTCCCTTACACACACACACACATACACAACCCCTCACCCTGCTCAGAAGAACTGAATAAATTATTATCTCTCTCTCCCTTGCTCTGAAATATCACAGTGTCTATTTCAGTCTCTGTCTGTCTCTGCCCTCTGGTCTCTGCTGCCTTATTACATGTGTCAGAGCAGTAAGGGAGAGAGGGGGGCCTGCAGTGTGAATATTAGAGGGGAACTTGTCCATTTGAGGCTGGTCTGTCAGTGAGGGTCAGGCTGCAGCCATTGTCATCTAGTGTGTGTGTGTGTGTGTGTGTGTGTGTGTGTGTGTGAGTGTGAGAGAGAGAGAGAGAGAGAAAGCAGCGTGTCTTTATGCATGCAGAGAGGCTTTCTGCATTACTTTTCCTTTTATGAATGTCTAATGACAGTCACTCTCTCTTATGATCTCTCTAAATGAATGCAGCTGGGAATTAATGCTTTATGAGAACATGGTGTATTTAGCATCTCTACCCCATATCATTATCGGTGGGTGATATTTGTCCAAGGCCCCAGAATGTTATTTTTCTTTACCTGAA
The DNA here is from genome assembly GCA_037974405.1 of Brachyalestes nurse. NCBI lineage: Eukaryota > Metazoa > Chordata > Actinopteri > Characiformes > Alestidae > Brachyalestes > Brachyalestes nurse. Next base: position 7,771,703 of record JBBPCY010000019.1, on the reverse strand, counting down.
CTTTTTCCTGTCAGCCTGACTTCCAGAGAGAGGAAGTGATGGGATTGCTTGGAAGGATCTGGAACATATTTAACATATTTATGTGGCATGTGCATGAGTGTTACCTGCCTAACATATATCTCATAAAGATGCTCTAAAGCTAGTGCTAGTCTCCTGTGTGTGTGTGTGTGTGTGTGTGTGTGTGTGAGCATATCTGTTTATGTCTGCATGTGTGTCCACTTGCACTTTTTTCCTCTCTTGGCTCTTGACTGCGAGGTGACCTGCAGTGGTGTAAGAGCAGAGAGCGGCTGTTTGAGGACTGCTGGGTCAGGAGTATCGATTGCAGCTGCAGGGTGCTACAGGCACACTCTTGTTTAGAGGTGCAGACACATGCTGGATTAGGTGTACAGATATAGGCTGGTTTAGATGTGTAGATACAGAGTGGTTTAGGCGTGCAGATACACGCTGGATCAGACGTACAGATACACGATGGATCAGATGTACAGATTCACGCTGGATCAGACGTGCAGATAGGCACCGGTTTAGATGTGTAGATACACACTGGTTTATATGTGTCTACATGGCACTGATTGACCTTGTGTAGGCCTGACTGTGCAGCTCACTGGAACAACATGATGTCAGACATTCTTTGTGCGGGCAAGCAGTTTCATCACCTACTGGAAACACACTATGATTTACAGTTGTACCCTGTTGTTGTGTGCATGTGCATGCGCACAGCTGACATGCTGAATCTAATCTCTGGGCCTGCTCTTGCACCAGTGTATCTGCCCTGGACTGTTTAACTTCTCAACAGAGACCTGTAACAGCGAGGCAATAACACACACCCTCTCTCTTTCATTTGCTCTCGCCCTCTTTATCTTTCTCTCATGCTCTCTTTCTTTCTGTCTCTCTCATTATCTTTCTCTCTCATTATCTTTGTGTGCTCTCTCTCCCTGCCTTTCTCCCTCTCAGTCACTTTCTTCACCTTTGTCTGTCAGTCTTCTTTCTTTTACTTTCTCTCTCTCTTTCTCCCTCTCTCTCATTTTTCGTGTGTCACTTTCCTCCACTTGTAACCCCTTTAACAGTTCTTTCTGGTATCAATTGCTAATCAATGCTCTCTCTCTCTCTCTCTCTCCCTCTCTCTCTCTCTCTCTCTCTCTTTAGACTGGTGAAATTACACAGTCTTACAGCTCTTTAAATTGAGTGATTGCTACTGTTTGGCGGATGCGTCCACTGCCTGTTTTGAAAGGAGCCTTTCATGTCTGCTGGATTGGGGAGGAAGGTGGTGGGAGGGGAGGGTGTAGTTAGCCGTCCGTTTGTTCTTCCTTTCCTTCAGAGCAGCTCTCCTTCTCCTCCTCTCCCTTGTTCCTCCACTCATTTGTGATCCTTCAGTGGAACGCGTGATTGCTGAGCCAAGAACATCAGTGCCAGCTCCCCACTGCCACCCCCCAACCCCCCATGAGAGTCTTTTTTTAGTTGTTATTGTTGTTGCTGTAGTTTTAAATGCCAGTTAGAAAGAATGAAGGAGCCTAAAGCATGCAGATGCCCCTCACAGAATGTCAGCGAGATTAAACTGCCCCATCCAAGCACAGCATCCTTCCACCATGCCTGAGCTAAGATGCGGAAAATGTCAAACCTGACATTAGACTAGAAGACAGTGTTAACATGCTGCTTCTTTTCCATCTAGATCCTATTGTTTCTCATGTTTTCTGATTAACAGGGGTTAAACACAGCACTCATTCTATCCATCTTTCTTTGTCTAGCTGCTCCTTCGTCATTGCAGATTGGATATAATACCTCAGAGAAGATAAAAAAGCATCATGTGAGTCTTCTCAGCAGTGCACACTAAAAGAAGTGAGCTTATCTGTTGTAATAAATAAACAGCCTCCAGACACATACCTGCCTGTATTACTGCTTTTAACCAGTAGAGGGCACATGCAGTCTGCCAGAAAACGAGTTATCATAAGCACGGGGCAAAAATGCAGAGACCTTCACCTCTCCATGCCAGTTTGTCCCCCTTGTGGGAGAGAGAACATTGTTGATGCTGCATTTAACTGATCAGTATTTTACAGTACATCTAAAAGCGCTGTCAGCTTCGACAGTCTCTTGAACTGATTGGACTGTCAGCAAATTTCATTAGCTGCAAGTTTTTGCTTTGTTTCCAAAGAAGATAAACTGAATGCAATTTGAATTATAAATGGTGCAAGGCTCCTTATCAGACTGACAGGTTCTCGTTCTTGAAGCTGATGTAATTATAGCCAGCACTGTTTGTCTATGAATGTGCCCCCATGACATGTGAACTGCATGTTTTTGACCTTCATTTACTCTGCTACTTTTCACCAGATTCATTGTGTTCGTTAAGAAAATTACCAAGACAGTATTGCATGAATTAGTAAGTCATGGTGAACATAGTTGGGATAGTTCCTCAAGGAAGGACTCTGTTAGAAATTTCAGTAAAACTTTACTTGGACGGTCCACTGTAGATGCTCAGCTTGTTTTTAAGTAAAGTTCAACTATCTGTTAAATATAAGTGTCCCTTAAGTCTATTAAATCTAGCCTCAACCTTAACCTAAAATGAGTTTCACCAGAGAGTTTAACTATTAAAGTATCTGTAGAGGACCATCAAAATAAAAGTGGCCTAAAAGAGGCATACAGTAGGGCTGGTTTCAAAAAATCGATTCACCGATCAATATCGATTCTCGTTCAAAAAATACGAAAACGATTCAAAAATTCGCTGATCGATCTTCTCCTGTCGACTACGCACTACTTCTCGCAACCACGCAAGGAAATATCGAATCGGATCGAGAATTGAATCGGATCATGACCTTGTGAATCGGAATCGGATTGATTCAGGAAATCGCCAACAATGCCCAGCCCTAGCATACAGGCTATTTTACTACTTTAATTTTGACTGATCTGGGGTAGGTAAGAACACTCATGAAGCACCTTATTTGGTTAATGCTTAAAAAGAAAAAGAAGAAAAAATATATATAGATATGAATATATATTTTTGGTTTTGCATTTAAAATGGCAGTTTGGTTGTTAAGGAGCAAATTATATTATTAATGTTACAACTTACACCTGTGCTGTATATGTGATTGTTCCATATGTTCATTTAACCCACACAATGTGAGCTTACTATTTTCTATTAGCACATCTTTTGTTTTGTGAAGTAACAGCCATGATATGGAAGACATATGGAATAACAGACATTCAGATATATTTTTTTTTACTTTGTGTATTGCTGGATTAGAGGATCCTGTAGTGCTCATTTGAACTCACATCTTGTCATGTTTTGCTGGCCCCCCATCCAATACTCTGAACAACTGTCACTGTTTAGAGACTTTTATTAACACAAGTAGCGAAACCTGTAATGTGAAGAATGAAAACTGAAGTGTGAGCTATAGTAGTTATATAGTAGGGATATAGTAGTTATGTTACTGTAATGTTTTACTTTGAGAAATTGGTGCTTATGTATATGGAAACTTGATATGAACAGTAAACAGTAAACAATTGAAGTGCTGACTCCAGGTCCCCACTTTCTTGAAGATTAAATACGGACAGACACTAATGTTATCACAGAATTTTTACAAGGTTGATGACTATAACTGGTGCAAAGGTGTAAGTTATATTCTGGAATTTGCTGTAGTAATGTCCAGCCCCATAGAAACAGTGGGCAAGTCAATATATGTCCGTGCCTCTCATCCTCTTGCTGAATGTCTTTTTGTGTATTTGTGTGCATCTCTCCAGCTCTCCTGTCCTCCGCTTCTTCCGTTAGCCTTCATTAAACGGAGGGGCCTGTTGTGATTGTTTTGCATAATATCTCAATTACCCTTGTGCCCTGCCTAATAGCGGAGCGGTGTGTGTGATATGTGGTGCGCCGCTCCACGCCTCTGCCTTCCCCTCGCAGGGCTTTTATTGGAAGCGACACGGCCATTACAGAAAGCCCCTGTGCACGGGCTCCTAATGAGCCTCCGATGGATCAGCCATTAGAGTGAGCTCCATGAGAGTCAATGCTGTGGAGATTCAGCAGAGACGTCAGAAGGGGAAAGCTTCAGTCAGGTCCGATTGGGTTGGAGGGAGCCTTGAGGCAGTAAAAAGAGGCCCACAGAGGAGATGGTAGCTCCTGGTTAACCCCGTAAAATGATGGTTTGACAGTTTTTAGCATTTTAAGGGTTTGGAACAGTGGCCCATTTTATACTGTGTTGCTTAGACCAGTGGTTCTCTACCCAGATCCTGGAGGCCTGGTGATCCAGCTAATCAGTTTATAAACAACCCTTTACTGAGATGAAGTGGGTGTATTAAAGCAGGTATGGCACTAAAACATGCAGACCAGGGTTGGAAAACACATGCCTAGACAATAATCAGATATCTTTTTAATACCATTAACTTTTTGTATAGTTTTTGTGGATTTAATCAAAGACAGCTGTGTTATTCTCAAATGTGGATAGAACTAAAATACTGATAGCAGAAATCATTGTGGAGTTAATGGTGTGAATTACAGGGGGTCCTCGAGTTAAGACACAGATCTGTTTCTTCGACAGTGATGTAACCCGAATTTTGGCGTAAGCTGAAACACACCCAAGCCTTACCGATCCTAACACAGATGTAAAATCATAAAAACACAGCTAAGCCACAGAAAAAGGAAAAGGAAAACTCATAGGCCGCATTACTGCATATACGTCCACCGCGCGCCACCAAACTAGTTCCTCCACGTAGTCTCTAAGTATGATGCTAACGGTGTAAGCCCAGTGGGAGTGGGAGTATGCGCCGTAAACTCGAAACCTCGTATGTCGAGACTGCTGTAACCCGAGGACCCCCTGTATTCATTATTGTTTATTAATAAGAGGATGGCATCTTCCTGCACCTTCAAATCAAGGACTAAATTTAATTACTTATTAGTTGCATAAGCCTTCTAGTACCACTCACAAGCTAAATCTGAGCACTACCCCTTAAATAAAAGAGAGTTACAGAGAGCCTGAATGCAGGTTTACAGTTTAATTTCTTACTCTCATAAATACATGTGATACGTATATGCTTTGTACTATTGGTTTAATAATGAACAGCATTTACTGAATAATGCGCTAAAATTTTAATTGAGTTCACTTGTATGGAAATGCAGTGGCAGGTACCTTTGTTTTGGAATTGCAGTGTGAGGTTACCAGGAAAAACTTCAACGGCTATTACAAACTGAATATATCATCAGTTTATCATCATATACACCCCCTTATGTAAATAACCTGGAACTGTTTGAAGAAGCAAATAAGCAAACACTTAAGAAATTCAGCTCTTATACACACACACACACACACACAACCACACATAGTTGTGATGCCATCTGTGTGTTAAGATAAGATCTAACTGTTGTAAAGACAAACACTCCCCTCATTTCCTTTTATCACATCAACATGGGTCCTCAGCACTTCCTACACACACATACAAACACACACACACACACACACACACACACACACACACACACACACACACACACACACAGTGTCAGTGGTCAGCCAGGGTCAGTGCCATGCTGGGAGGCAGACGGTTAGGCAGGCAGCTCACCCTGCTGTGACTGCCCAGTGAGGCAGGAAGTGCAAATCGATAGCACTTACCCTTTTCCTGTTTCAGCTCCCTCAGGGTCTCACGCAGCAAGGCGTTAAGAACCACAACTCTTTGTGAGGAGAAAGGAACAGTATAAGAGAGGGCCGGACCTACTGCATGTGCTCTGCATCTCCTTGTTTTAATGTCTGACTCAATTTTTTTTATTTAGTTTGAAGCAGAAGGTTATAAAAACACTCCCAAATGAGACAGCATTTAAAGTTAGAGGAACACGTATACATGATTTATAAACCTCTCCATTCATTAAAATAGTGGTTGAAAAAAATCAAACACGATTACACAATCATCCCCTTACCAGATGTCATCGAACAGCCAATACGGGTTTTGCAGCCAAAGTTTCTTTTCCTTTCCCCTGGAGCTACGAAGCTGATGCAGCCAACAAGTAATGCAAGATTATGCCCCACCAATTGCCATTGTGCAGCTTCAATCATCACATACTTGCCACAAACTATGCTGTGTTGTTAAGTAATCTCACAGACTTGCTTTTGTAGTTTCTGACATTGCAAGATATACTATTATCTATGAAAATAGACAAATGTAGGTTGCCTAAATAAAAGCAGAAGTGGTAGCCATCGTCTCTGTGCAGATGTGAATATTATTTCTACTTTTGCCATAATAGCATGTCATATTGTTCAGAAATACAAATATATCTGTATTCACTAAAAGCAAAAATGCATTAGTGGCACCATACAATTCATTTACTGTCAGATACCACTTAAATTTACTAAACCCAAATCAGGGTTATCTTGCTAAACTAAGTTATGGGAATCTTGCTAGCATGCGATCTAACGTTAAAGATCATACATTTGCACTTCCAGTCACATCCTGTGACTCAGTCTTCTCTGCAGTGGGCCCTCATTAAGCATCACTACAAGAAGCAGTAGCCCGAACAGTGGACTGAAAATGAGACCTGGACTGACTGTGTTGGTGCCATGTGTCCCTGCTACCAGCTTTTCTATTAGAGATACAGAGGTTTACATAGCACAGCCTCAGGTCCAAACAAAGCTTTAGGCTAGGTAAAAGAAGCAAGTGGGGTAGGAAAGGAGGACAAAACACCCAATGAGGCAATGTATTGGAAAACTAGATGAGAGATAGAAAGAAAGTGATGGAGGGGAGAAAGAGAAGCAATGGCTCTTTATAGTAGTGCCTAAGCGGAAGTAAGACGTCAAAGTATGTCAGTATCGCCTGACTGGCCAGCCTAGAGCCTCTCTCCCTCTCTCTTTCTCATTTACTTGGGACCAGAACACTTTGCAGACAAACTTTATACACACTCAAATACTTTTCAATTGCTCATATGCCATAATCTAAGACATTTTGTCTTTATACATACTATTAATACATTGGAATGTTGGCTTTATGTGGAGTTAGGTCTACAGATTGTAACAAAAAACTATCAATTTTAATTTGAAATGTCTTCATTTTTATCTAAGTCTTTCAGACTTTATCTGTATTTTTAATGTTTTTTTTTAAATTGTGCTTTATAACATTCCTATTTTCTGTCAATGAATTTCTACCCAAGTGCCAAACCCACTGATCCTGTTATAACCCCTTAGAAGGTTGGGCAAATCCTTTGTCGATGTATTGATTCCATCTGATCAATAAAGCCCTCAGTAGATCAATTAGACTCCTTTGAAAACCACTTTTTAGTGATGTGAGGTCAAAGTGTGATCATACAGATGGGAAGGTTAAATCCACCTCTTTATGGTGAGAGGAAACATTAAAGAGTTTTATCTTAAGGGTCATGTTATAGACAAATCTCACTTAACACTCTGGCTTATACCGAATGGCAAAGATTGACAGTAGTGTAGACAAAGGTCTGCAGTCCTTGAGACTTTCCTGTTTTGAAACTGTGGGCTTTTCTTTAGCTGTCACTTTGTGGTTTTCCTCATAAAACACAGTATTTCTCCCCCCACCACATAGCGCTCCTACCTCCCAACTTAATGTTCCACATGGCTGATTCCAGCTAAAAATACTCGTTCTCCATATCTGTTCATGGAACATTCTGGTCTGAGACCCCATTGTGCAGCTGTGAGGTTTGATTTGGACTGTAATATAGGATAGATTGGTGAATTTAAAGCTAGAGCGGGCAAGTTCTGGGATCACTCATAGACCCAAAACAATAAAAAAATCTTGTTACTTGGGCTCCAGGTCCCAGTCGTTTCTTTTGATATCTTTTTGAAGGGTTTGATTTGAAATAAAATGTGTTTCCTTTTCTTCCATGATTGATGCCAGGTGTTAGTAAAGACAAGATTTTTAAAAAGTGCATAATACAGATTTTGTGTTTAAAGCAATATCTTTTTATGTTTGCCCTCAGACCCAGTGACTTACGAGATGTTGAATTCTGACCTTTGCTTGCTTCATCTTGTTCCCATTAATCCACCTGTCTCTCCTTTGTCTCATTGTTGACCTTGTACATTGCTTTGCCATTGTGAAGCCTCAGCACTGTTTATCATCTTGTGTCTAGCCTTCTCTGCCTTTTTCTAATGGCCTATAATATATGCACGGCTTCTGTTGCCTCTCACGAGTGTAATTAAACAGGTGTGTGGTGGAGTCCGAATGGCATGATCATGTATTGACGCAAGCCGCAGTGATGAAAGAGAGTGTGTGGGGTCAAATCGGGCTGCGAGGGAGAGCACAATGCTGTGGCAGGCAGTTAGGGACCTGACCCTGGTTGGGCCTTTCTCTTCTCATTAGAGCTAGCATGGATGCTGCTTTGTGTCTCTCCCCCGAAGGAAATTCAGAGCTAATTAGGCTCAGGGGGCTGAGTGGGTGGGTCAGTGGGCCCTGCACTGGCAGTGATTAGCCTCATGTCCTAGCATATTTAACATATTTAGCACTCACCAGCTTTAAACTAGTGCAGACAGCATGTCCTTCACATCAAATCCACTTTCCTTGCATGTGTCCTTTTGCATCAATTCGGTGGATTTGGTATAAAGTGAATGTGTTTTTTCCATTAATGGCCCATGAACCTTCAGTGACTGTGTAATATGCAATACTGTTAACTTCTACATCTAATGCTTTTTTGGGGTCTCTAATGTTGACCTGCAACAAGATGTTAAAACTGCCTGTCCATAAAAAAGTAATATTTTAAGGGCATATTCGCAACTACATAACAATTAAATGCAGTTTTATCTAACCCTTAAGACCCAGTTGTAATCCATATGATGCTTGATGCTTAAAATTACTAATTACTAATTATAGATGTCTTGACACCCTTATATGTGTAGAAGTACGTTTAATGAATCCTTGGCTGGTTGCCTTGTAATATGATGCACACATATTCTAGCAGTTAGCTCAGTTTTCCTAAGCCATCTGCTCTGGGGTGTGAAAGAAATCACAAGAGTTTTATATTATAAATACATGTGTGCTTTGCCTTGTGTGATGAAGTAGAAGAATTCCAAATTCACAGTGTCTGTATCAAATTACATTTTGGATCACTCGAGGTATTAACCAAAGAGCATAAGGTTATACCCATATGGTCTTGTTAAGCAAGTCAGTAATGTGGGAGATGTTTGAGATCCAGGTGCCCCTCCAGGCCTCCACAGCTTTTTTTTTTAAGGGTTTTTCCTCTTTTTCCCTCCTGATTCATCTCTTGAGTTCAATACAGGGAAGGCTAGAAGATCTCACATGTTTCTTGCTCTATGTTACAGCTTTCAACACTGATAAATTAGGTCTTTGAAAAGAGAATAAAGTCTTCGTCTCCTATTAGGTAACTCTTTTATCTAGTTTTTGTTATCATGACCTTGCATCTAGCGATTCACTGACAACGCCACTGCAAATAGTATCACCTTTTTTTCGAAGGCACGAAGTCGCTGGGGGAGAGGCGCAAAGGCGAGTGAGCTGCTCAAACCTTCTCACTCAGTGAATGGCCTAAGAGAAGTCTCTGACCGCAAGGCTAGCTTTCACTCTGTCGGAAGCATGTGCGTAGGAGGAGGATTCCCCTGGCACGCACAAACAGGAGTGTTTACCTGCAGTTATTTATATGGAGAGGCCAAGCCCTGCATGTAATGCAGTCACAGTATTGCCTGCGGCATTGTGTGGAGGTTGTGTGAGGAACAGGGAGCCGATGTGCTATCTCAGCACCCGCAGGCTAGAGGTCAGTGTGTGAAAATCTCCCACATCAGTGCATGGGGTCCATCTGTGCTGGAGCTGAAAGCACTGCTGCTGACCTTCAAGTCTATAAACACAGCTCTACTGCTGTACATGATTTTTCCTGCTATTCCTCACTTATAAGACTCAGTAAAGACTGGCATTTGCAGAATGTGAGTACTTTTGGTTACACAGGACTAAAGGAGTTTAGTTTAGACAGGTATGAGGTAGTGATTCTTAGCAAAGCAGAAAACACCATGACGGCCGGTATGCAGTATGACTGAAGTCTGGCAGGTGAGAGTATTTTAAACCAAAACAGGAAGACTGTGGATTAGACCTTTCTCCACCACCAGAATAATACAGTTGACCAGACCCATGACTTGCGAAAACTGAATTTTACAGGCAACCAGAGCAGAGCTTAAATGCATATAATACAAAAATATAAACAAGGGAATCCTAAGTGGATAATGAGAGATTGAAAAACAGTGCTGAATGTCAGCTGTTTTGGTACATAAAACCACACATGTTAAAAGTGAACCTCAAGAAGAAAGAAAAATGAGCTCTTTAAAATGATATGAGCTCTTTAAGGTGTAGTTTAATTTGATAGGATAAGATTTCTTAAAATATGCATGTAATTGTGTTTATAGCTTTTAATAACATTCTGTTCAGTGCTGGAATGTATGTGAATGGAGAACATGCTGCTAAGCAACTCAGACACCGAAGAAATCACACAGGATTTGGTATCTACCCATCCTGTCCTACTCAATCTGTCTACATGGCCTGCAAAAAACGCCTCACTCCTCAAGAGGAGTAATTAGGGACGGTGCATGTTTATTTTTAGGCACCTGTGCGTCAGAAAAGTCTGTGTTTTTAAAAGAAAGACGCAGGAGTTTGGTCTCACTCCTGGGCCCTGCGGTTCTGTCTCTCTCTGTCTCCTGCAGGGAGTCATGTTTATTTCATCAGCCCGGGGCTTTTCTTTTGTCGTGAGATCGCACGGCATATCCGCTACCTGTCTCCCTGCCACTCGTCAATGGCGGGAGCCATCACGGCTGCTTTTAAGTCTGCTCCCCCACCTCTCCACTCCACGCTTCTCCTGACAGTTTCTCCTGTTATTTTTCTCCTTTTTTACCTTCTTCTTTCATGGTCATCCCATGTCTCTTCCTTCAGTGCTCGTCCACTGGCTGGTACTCAGTGTCTGTGAGCTCCCTCTCTTTCTCCTCCCCTCTCTCCCTCTCTTTCTCCCCTCTGAAGAATGCAGCAGCATCCAAAAGCTGGCTGTCATGCTTTGAGGCCCTGTCATTTCTGCAAAGGGATGAGGCTTTCACATCAAGTGCTGGGTACCCTTTTGCGTTACTCTTCCCTCCACCAGTAATCAAAGCCAAGACAGCTGCTAAAAATGGCGGCAGAGAAGACAAGGCGCCTCAGATGTTAATGGAAGCATGTAGTCAGTCAGTGGCCCACTAGGGACCCCGCTGGGGGAGAGATGTTTCATCACACAGTCATCAACACGCTGGATGACAATTAAGATACGGGTGTGGAGTCCTTTGAATATCATGATTATGCATTATATACAACTAGATTGGCATGCTATAACAAGCTTTGTTGATTGTTTTGTTGCTCCTTTATTCAAGGACCTGGATCACTTGTAAGGTCACTATTAGAGTTTTTTTTTTCAAATACAGTGACAGTCGCTAGTCTTTGAAGATGCATCTTAACTGCCAGAAATGAGACTTAAAGCATTGTGTGTTGTCCATTGCAGAGTTCCACTGTGGAAATATTGACTGGGACCAGAAAGGAGGAGGAGGAGGCTGTACAACCAACTGGAACAATCAGGGAGGTTGCCAGGCATGGTCACACCCTGTCTGCTGAAGCTAGGGTCACCTCCACCCCATCTCACCCCTGCACTGAACAGAGAGAAGATCAGTCACCAAACAGTGAGTCCAGGCAGTCCATTTATTGCCTCCTTCTGTTCTCTCTGAACCTATTAAGTGTCTTGGTTTTGTCCCTGTTAAATTGAAAGTGTGTAATGGTGAAATTTGTCTGAACAGAAGGGTGGAGCATGGTAAGAACGCTGAGTACTCTATTATTTAAAGAGTTTTTCAGTATATTAAATTGGCAAGAATTCAAAGTTGCACAAATTTCCCGTCACCAAGACCTATGCTTTCATAGGTAACAGTTTGGGCAAAAGTTTGGACTGCACAAAATATTTCTGGAAAATATATTATTTGCTAATAAATGCATTCAAGTAACTATTATTAATTTGATATTATGGCTGTGTATGTGTAGGCACTTAGTGTAGGTGTAGCCCTGCATTGGCCTCTGCTGCCAAAAGACTTAACTTACTGTCATGAATTCTGACAAAAAGCCTATTTCCAACACATTATGGTTTTCACCAAATAGCTTTAGATTTTTATTCACTCGTTTTTTACGATGAATCTTCAAAAATGGAAGAGACATTAGATATATAATTCATTCAGATATAAACACTGAAATCCGCTTATTTCGGAAATAGTGAACTGTATTTCTGTTATTCTAGATAGAAGTGATGATGAAAGTGAAAGTAAGCTTAATATGGACATCTTAAATCTTTGTTTAGCTGTGTGTTTTCATAGTTGACTGAGCTGTTTTAATACATGCTAAACCAAGTTTCATTTCTACTGCTAATGTACAGTGGTCATGATTGAAATTAAACCAGTTTGCTAAAACAAATCTCATGTAGGATTGTGTGAACCTCTCAAAGTTATTTAACTCACTATGACCTTGAAGTTGGAGATGATGTTTCATATCCCTTACGAATTCTATCAGCTTGTTATTTCAGCATTCAGGTTTCTCTCAACTATGCTGTGGCAGAATGAGTGATTCAGGAAGTGCTCAGCTTCACTTTACATTTTGTTCGACTGTCTAATCTAGAGTCTATTAGCAGCAGTGGAGTGGTTTTATTGCTTCCGTTCATAACTAAAGAGACCAATTTTGAAAACTATACATTATCTTTGCTGATTGACTACATTTGAGGTAAAGGGAAAATTGTGTAAAATTAATCTTTCACTAAACTACTTTTTGCATCTTATTCTTTCTCCATAGTCATTTGGCTGAAAAATTACAAGTACAAACTGGCAAGTTCCTTAATAAGCCCACATATGTTTTCACAGAGTTAAAAACTACCGCATTGTCTGGGGGTCTCTCGTTGAATGACAAGCTTGAACAGATCTTGGGTAGACTGTGGTTTAGGCCATGGCAGCATGCCTACTTGGGAGAGGGATCCAGTCTCCAGCAGTTAGCAATCTGACTGAATATAGGCAAGTGGTCTTTAATCTTGTACGGAAGGAGCAGGCCAACATTTCTCAGCTCTTTCATAGATACTCTTCTCTGTACTGCCCCTGACACCACTAAGCTCCACTTGACACTAGAGTGTGCTGGCCAGTATCGGCCGTATGCCCATTATGCAGTGAAAAGAGAAGAAAAAAATGTAGAAGCAGACAAGCGCTTAAAAAGTAGAAAACCTGAATCTGATTTGAAAGCACTTTTATGGCTGGTCCTATAGAAAACTAGAGATGTAATGCTGGACACTATTACAGCGTGGATTACCATGTTAGGTGGGGAATCCCCGCAAACAAGATTGAGTTACATTATTTCTTCAGTTAAGGTGCTGGGATGTTGGGTGTTTTCCAGAGCAAGATAGCTACTGTTTCAATGTTTGAAGTTCTTTAACTTGCATATGTATTTTGCGGTCTAGGTGGCCTTAAATTTACTTGTGTTGGTTTTTCAGTATCCAGATTTTCTTTCACACAATACAGAGGGCACTAATTTCCATGGGCTTTGGATCCGTGCAAATTCTCCCCGGACCCTATCCTCATTGTTCATCTGTATATTCAAATTAGCTGAATCTTCAGTTTGTGCTGATATTCCTAAAACAATCTCTCAGATGATAAAGAAAGCGCAGAATGCTAGCATGAGTTAGAAAGTGTCCTCCCGACTGGATCAAACCATCATTGTGCTGCCTAACAGCTCAGCAGCATAGTACAAAGAGAAAGAAAAAAAATGTCTTAAGCAAACGGGTCAAGCACTTTCATTTAACAGCACCTGACGAATGGGGAAACGAGAGGGGACGGTGTCTCGGTCTGACCAATCTGTAAAAATTATTGTTAGTGGTGTCTTTCTATTCATAGAATGTTTCCATTTGCTGGTAGGGAAGGGTAAGAGAGAGACCAGAGGCAGTCTGTCAGCCTCTGTTTGCTTTAATCATCATCTACCATGCTGAGTGAGGCATTACAGCATTAAGAGCTGTCAGTACAGGAACCAAACTGATGCGCTCAGTACGATTCTTCCAGAGAGAACCTTTCCGAATGCAAATTGGCAGATCTGTCGGAAGGTGTCCTTATCACAAGAGGCTTGTATCACACTGCTAACTTGAGTAGTGTGCTTAGCATAGATGATGATGATGGTGGTGATGAGAGTTTCTAGCGTGACTCAGTGAAGTGCTGTCTGAGTCGTCGTACTCATGCTTGGAGGTTACATTGTAGAAGTTTCTCTGCTCCTGAGAGTTTTCTGTTAAGAAGTTGGAGGGATGGGGTGGAGAAAAATATAAAGAGAGAGAGAGAAAAAGAGAGAGAGTGAGAGAGAGAGAGAGAGAGAGAGATAGAGGAACGATGAAAGGGCTAGTTTCTCTGATTCGTCTGCTGAATTTCCCGCAGGCTAAGCAGTCAGAGCAGTGCCTGAGTGTTCATATGCATTTATGTGGAAAGTGCTCCTGTCTCCTCTGATCTTGTTCATTCTCACACACATACACTTTCCTCTCTCTCCCTCTCTCTGGTTCTCTCTCCCTCTCTCTGTCTCTCTTGCTCCTCACTCTCTCTTCCTCTCTCATTCTTTGTTAGCCAGTTTAGCCTGCAGCTCCCCTCCCTGTGTTGCCATTCCCCTCTCTCCCTTGTGTCCCGGGGCCCTGGGGCGACATGCTGCGCTCCTCACTCTCCTCTCTGGAGCTTAACCTAGAAGAGAGGAAACAGTCACCAAAACAGGGGAGCTCTACTCTGGGGGGGACTGTGTAGGTCATTCCCCTGAGCTAGTGATGCATGACTCTGGGCTCTCTCGTGTCAACTCCATCTTGCAACTCTCTTACGCAGCTTTTCTGAATATTCCTTGTTCATATTCATTACAAAAAACACAGACACGTACACACACAGACTGTTAACTGCATAGAATTTCAACGTACTAGAGCATACTAGTCATATTCTGCCTGTGTGTTATGTATGGAACTGAACCTAGGTGTGCAGTTTATGAGTCACATGCAGAGAAAATGGTATCACTTAAGATATCCTTAAATACAGCCCACACAACATATTTTCTTTACATTTTATTCATTGTGCTAGCAGAATACCACTATTTTAACTTTTAGGCTCAGATGTATACAAAAAAGGATGCAGCACAAAATAAGCCATGACAGGGTTGCAATGTGTGTGTCCAGAGCAGATATACACCACTCTGGAATGTTTTTGTGGGAGAGAATGGTTCTGTCTCTTCATAACTGAACTTTAATTTTCTCTTTAATCCCAAGTTTGTTGACAGCTCTGCTGTTCACTGCTTCCTTATACCTTCTGCTTGAGTAGTGGGGTATGAGCAGATGAGCAGTTTGTGTGGTAAAATGCAGTCTAACAGCAATCAAACATTAATTTTATTCACATTGAGGTTCCATCAGTCACATTTTTGGTTGTAGCTCTGCTCGTATGAACATCTGGCCTGGAGTCAGCAGAGACACGGAGTCGATTCCTAGCAGGAGTTAACTCCAATTCCAGGGACATGAATGTCAAAGAATTGACTCTTTTGAAATCGACTCCCCCATCACTGCCCTAAGACTTCATAACCCTGGATTATACACAACAGATTCATGGTTTATTTAAGCATGTGGCAGCATCACACGCGTGCCACACCAGCTTACGCTCTACGACACACAGCCCATTTCCCTGCGAGGCGTGTGTGGCTGTGTGTCCGAGGCGTTATCTCCATGTTGCAGCTCTTTCTCTCTTGCCCTCACTTTTTCTGTCACATGGCTAAAGCAGGTGGCTGAATGTCTTTGCTAAAAGCTCTGGGATTCTCCCCCAGGAGAGCTGGAGCCCCTCTTCTCCCAGATCAAGCCTTGTCTCTGGGACTCTGCCATCTGGTTGGCCCCTTTCTGGTCTGGAGCTCCCCTATGCTAAACACACACAGACACACACACAGACACACACACACACATACACACACACACACACACACACACACACACCCACACACACACGCACACATGTACACACACACACACATGCACACACAACTCC
>JBBPCY010000019.1:7734515-7748236 GCA_037974405.1 Brachyalestes nurse | reverse complement strand
TATCTCTCTCTCTCTCTCTTTCTCTCTCTCTCTCTCTCTCTTTCTCTCTCTCTCTCTCTCTCTCTCTGTCCCCCTTTTTCTCACACACTTACATTTTACATGTGCCTGTTCTGCTCCTTCACATCCTTCACACATCTTCTCACACATTTCAGCACAGACGTGTGTGTGTGTGTGTTTGTTTGTGTGTGTGTGTGTGTAAGGAGTGCCCCATTGGTTTATCTGGAGGGATTCCTTGAGTGCGCTCACTTTGTTTGCCATGTAAATCACTCTCTGTGATGTGGCTTGCATGCAGGCTTTGAACTGCAGACATTTTTAATTAATGTAGGCTAAAAACCCAGCAAACAGCAATTAAACCTCCCCAGCTCTTTTGCCTTAGTAAAACAGAACATCATTAAAGCTGTGGAGCCTGCATCAAGAACACAGCCGCGCTACCTTCAGCTTCAAAAGCATGCAGATTGAGCAATAAGCGAGGATGCAAGTGGAGCTGAGCAGTGTCATCTGAGTGTGTGCCACTGTATATTTGCGTAATAAACATGGAGTCTTTCTCTGTTTTCTTCCATTTATGTTGTGGTTCACTAGAGCATTAGCCACATTCTGAGACAAGACTGGCTGTGGCCTGCCTTAAGGCTGCACTCTGTATATCCTGTATGACAGAGGTCATCAGTTTAGGTCGTGGAGAGCCAGAGAGCAGCACAAATTCATGGCTTGCCTGGTAACATGGTGATCTTCAAATGCTGCAATCTGAAAGAATATCCGTACAGCAGTAATGGAGCCAATATTTGAAAGCAACAGAGACAAGACAAGTTCCCCCCCTTGAGTCACACCTTCTAATGTCATGCAAAGCCTAATCCATTTAACTTTCTGTAAAATCTATATTAATTAGAATTAACAAATCAGCAAAAGAGTCATGGAAATCCCCCTACTAGCAGCATGGAACTTTCCAAATCACCTGTGTCCTGTTGTCTGATTAGTGTGTTTGCATTTATATAGCTCTCGGTTTGTCTCTGTTCTTTGTAAACTCCTACATGTGTTAGTAGTGGTGTAACAATTCAATTGTGTTTTTGAATGTCGTTATGGAATCTCAAAATTTACTGATTTGACTGTTCTGATTATTTTTCAAAGGGAATTTAAAAAAGACTGAAGAAGCTTTCTACACAGTAGTGTGCTACAGGCAGTTGAAATACACTATTTTTAACATTTTAAAAAAATTACACTTCTAAAAAGGACATGCTATAATCAGATCTGACATTCAAAGATCGTTGCACTGCAATCATATTCAGATTGATATGTAACTCTGCATTGGTGCATTTTTATACCCCTATGTGTTAGCCCTTGTAATTCTCAGCCTTATTATGTTCGTACCCTCATGTAGCCTTGTTTATTATTGTCTTTTGTATTTCAGTCTTCTGGTTTAATCTGCTTATGACCTTAGCCTGCCTTAGGTCTCAGATCATGATGAATGTGCCTGCACTGACTTCATATGCCTGTGTTTTGAACTCTGCCCTTCCCTTTGTCTATGATTCTTGGATTTGCGTAAATAAACAGACCTCACACTTGCACTCTACTCTACTCTTGCCTTGCCTGTTAGAGTAGGCATATGAAGGTTGCTGTGCTGCCAATAGGGACATTTTTAAATCCTCATTCATGGATGCTTTTTTCATTTTAAGATTCGAGTTATTCCTCTGATAAGAAAGGCGAATGCTGGGGAGTCTGTAATTAGTCCAAGAGAGACAAGATAGAGGGTGATCTTCCCTGAGGGTTCTCTTGTACTGTGTCACTGCAGTGCGTATCAGTTAGTGAGTGGAGCAGCATAGCTGTGTTTTGTTCCACTCAGTTCCGTTCTCCTGCTCTGTCCCTGCAGTGTGCAACGCTATAGGCTATGGAGAGCACTGTGTGCCTTCATCAGGCTCTCACCAGGCTGCTAATTGTTTCTTAGTACAGCTGTGGGTTAGACTGGAGTCTGTAATCGAAGGAAAGAGAGACATTTCAGGAACAGAGATCACGGAAAGAAGCATGCTTGCAAACACTACAGCTTTAATTGGGCCTGAGATTTTGAACAGAATCTGATTTTAGCCCGAGAGCCTTTTGCTCCAGTCTGTTGGAACACAGTTTTGAGTCCCAAATGTAACCCAGCAAGACTTTAATCCAATAAAATGATATTCAAACCTATTGTTAGTCTAGTAAAATTCTGTCTGAACCCAGCTAAAGTGCTGTTAAATTCTGTCAGAACCCAACTGTAGTCCCATAAAATTCTGTTTAACTCAACTGTAGTACCATAAAATTCTGAATTTGACTGAACTTGTTGTGAATTTATTATGTAAATAGTTCCTCCATTCATACTCAGAAGTCGCCCGTCCATCACAGTGTCTGTAAACCTCCCTGAATATACTTGGATTTCCCAGCTAAAGACCATTCTAGCATTGCAAGCCCACTTTGAATATCCTGTGGTAGGCCTGAGGTGCGGGGAAGGCTAAGCGGCACAGGAGTGCTGATAGATTTTGACGGACCTTGTGAGCCTCTTCTTTTCTCTTATCTTCTCTCTTCTTCTGTCCTCTCTTCCCCTCCCCGCAGGATTAAGTGGTTTTCCCTGTATCTTTGCAGGTGGGAATTTTAAAAGCATGTATTTGGAAATTGGCCTCTTGGCATATGCTGGCTTTCTTATCCCTTGCCCTCAGTTTCGCTCTCTTCGCGGGTCAGAGATATTGGTTTCCTGGCCAACAGCGTTTTTCTGAAGCACAGAAGAGAGGCCAGCAACAGGGGGCAAACACACACAGGCATGGAAACACACACACACAGGCACTTATACATTGCGGATACACATTCACTTGTAAATTTTTCTCAGGCGCATAATCAGTCATGCCCAGAAACTGACACATGCTAAGATTTGCTCTCACAGTGATGGTGGAGGCAGGTAGCATCTCAGAACTGGAGGAAGGATGTGTGTGCTTGTGTGTGTGTGTGTGTGTATGTGTGTGTGTGTGTTTGTGTGTGTGTGTGTGTGTGTGTGTGTTTGTGTGTGAGAGAGAGAGAGTGCATGCATGGAAACATTTGATAAACAATATTGAGTGTTTTCTTTTTTACTTGGAAACCGCCTTCTGCCTTCCATCTTTAAGCAAATGCAAATATACTGAAATCAGCCGTTTCTGTACGCAGCTTTACATTTTGCTTGGAAAGCAGACACACATGTTCCCATATCCCTCCTCTGCATAACCATGCACCCATTATATGCTGTTTTTTGACTCTGTTTGCATGTCACTGTCACTGTTTGGAGGTTGAATAGTTTAAGAAAGTCTTATCTACGTATCAGAGGTTTATGTACATATGAGGCACAATAGTGATTCTCAGTTGCTGAGGTTTTCTAATGTGGGTGTTTTACTACATCTGACCACTGGAGGGAGATGAAAAGGATAAATATTTAACGACGCTGATCGTTTCTTCTTGATCTGACACAAGTCTCACCCCGCCTTTCGCTCTCTCCCTGTCCCTGCTCTCTCCATGTCTCTCCATTTCTCTTCCTCCTCTCTCCACCTCCATGTCTCCTCACATTCCATCTCTGTCTCATTCAAACCAGCTCTCTTCCTTTCTCTCCCTCCCTTTATCCAGTCTCTCCCTAATTCAGACTTCCTCTTTTCCCATCTCTCATTCTATCACCTTCTCTCCCTCCCTCTTTCCCTCTCTATCCCCTCCTCTCTCTGTCTTCCTCTTTTTCTGTTTCTTTTTCTGTCAGTCTGTGTTCATCACTTTGCTAACACGTGCTGTCCTCTGCCATCTCTCTCTCTCTCTCTCTCTCTCTCTCTCTCTCTCTCTCTCACACTCACACACACATACATACATCCATTTGTATCTTTTCTTCATGCCCCTCAGTCACCTTCCTCTTTAATGTAAAAGCATGAATGCCCTCATTGCCATTGTGGGTTTTACGTTATGAATGTGCTGAGGGGTCTGCCATCATTTAACCCCCTGTCTAATGTGATTCGGAGAGTAGATGAATTAAGTGCATCTTTGAATGCACACTCGATAGTAGGCTATTAGTGTTACCCCCACCTCTACCCTTTATTTTTTGGTTCAGCAGTAAGTGTGTTATTGAGTGGGTGCTGGTGCTGGTGGGCTGTGGAGGATCAGGGTGATTTGGAGTGACATGGCCTGGCCCTGGCCCGCCCTCACTGGGCCTCTCCCCGGCTCCAGTCTGGCTGATGGGAAGCAGCTGGGCCAGGAAGAGGTGACACACTCTCTCTTTTTCTCTCTGTTCTCTCTTTCTGCTCTCTCTCTTATTCCGCCCCCCCTCCTCTCTCTCTCTCTCTCTATCCCACCCTCCCTGCTTACTTGTACTTACACTCGCTCTCATTTCCGCCTTGTTAGTCTCTCCTATCATTTTCCTACACCATCTGACCACCTCAGCCACCCCTTGGTGTGTGTATCCTTGTGTGTGTGTGTGTATTTGTTTTTTTAAACATTTGCTTTCCAGGAAAACTAGAGAAAAACAGAATGTCAGGACCACTTA
The DNA here is from genome assembly GCA_037974405.1 of Brachyalestes nurse. Lineage (NCBI taxonomy): Eukaryota > Metazoa > Chordata > Actinopteri > Characiformes > Alestidae > Brachyalestes > Brachyalestes nurse. The sequence goes on along the minus strand of JBBPCY010000019.1, from coordinate 7,743,735 downwards.
AATTATCCTACATGTATGAAGTGGGAAAAGCTATGCGTTTTATATTTTGAAAAATGAAAGAACAGCAAGATTTCTTTTTGGCTGACTTGGATATAACTACAACACATATGGGGATCCAGACTCCATATAGATAATTACAATTATATAATAGACATCATGTGTATTTTGTGGGATTATGTATGACCCTATGTCCTGACTTTGTTTTAAAACAAATGGTGTGTGGGTGTGTGTGTGTGTGTGTGTGCATGAAATAGAGATAGAGAGAGTGAGAGAGCAGATGAAACACTCCTAAGTGCTCTGACTCCATAGCCCAAGGGTCAGTAGAGGAGGGACACTCTTTAAATCTTAATGCTATCTAAATGGCTTAGGCCACTCTTATCTGCTGCAGTCCTGCTGAGCCAAAAGCCCTGCGTGTGCCTGTACCCAGAGTGCACTGTTCAGGGTAGATTCTGAATTAATATTTTTGCCATGTTCCTATACATTTGATTTACAATGTTTTTATATACACCAAACAACACTGTGCAAATTGTGGGTATTGTTTTGCAGAATGTCTGGTTTGCCATGTTTGTTTGAACAAATCCAAAATGTCTCTCATTCTAGTTATTGATTGCAATAAGCTTTAACTAAGAGAGAATCGTTTCAAGGTGCATAGGCCATGAAGGGAATCTACAGTCTTGTTTTCCGGTTCAGGTGGCAGATTGCCAGTTGCACCCTCTTTTATCAGAATCTGCCTACCATGGTGTACTCTGCCTCCTCTCCTGGCCCGTTCATCCGTCCTTGGATCAGGATCTCCGTGACGACAGCGGCGCATTTTTTAATTAGCTGGCCGGCAGTCGCTGTGGCAATGTGACGGCGTGGTTTAATTAATTAGAGCGGGAGAAGGTGATCCCTGCTAGTTGTGGAATAATTACTTGCAGAGAGCTGGAGAGCAACAGCGATAATAATAACACTGGCTTTAATCGACTGAGCCGAAATGAATTCCCTTTATGCTCTCGGGGGTGGGGGACAGAGAGTGGAAGGGAGAAAGAGAGAGGTTTAGAGAGACAGAAAAGAAATAGCAATAGTTTGGGAAGAAGTGAAGTAAAAGAGATGCATAGAGAGAGAAGGAAAGGGTGAGGAAGAGAGAGAGAGAGAGAGAGAGAGAGAGAAGCATGAGTTGTGAAAATGTTTTGTCCTTCCTAGCCTGTCACGTTTCTCCTCTGTGTCTCTGAGCTCTGCAAGGTCAGCCTATGCTAACGCTGTCCGTGGTGCTGTCTAAGCTGAACAATGCCAGAAGCGGTCTGTTCTCTGTTTGATTTCCTCAAGTCCTGCCTCAGTTTCAGGGACGGCGTCCAATTGAGCCGCTCAAGCCCGGTAGTCAGTAGATATATCCACCCAGGTGCTTTGCACAGTGAAATTACATATGAAGCCTTTGAACTGCAGGCCTATCATTTATTTATTAACCTTAAGACTCATTAATCATTAACTACTATGAATTATTTGACAACAACAATGAAACTGTTACTTTCTGCTCTCAGATTAAAACCTTTATTATGCTCTGTATTTCGTATCAACATTTCATTGTGATTGGACCAGTAGAAGTGCTGTAAAAAGAAAAAAAAATTATCCTATAATGGAACCATGTTCTGGGGTTTTATTATGGCGGTGATAATAGGTAGATTGTGTAGTAATGACAGCACAGAAGTGAAGTGTGTATGGCCATGTTTTAAGGTTAAAATAATGTACAATAGGTACACACGATCAGTATTAGCCAAGATCAGAATTTGCTGGGGGTTTTTTTCACCAAACATGATTGACAAAAAATTTTGCTAGGTAAGTTAAAACTGCTGAATCACCAGTTGCCTTTTATTTTTAAGGTAGACACCATGATCCAAAATATCATGACTAATATGCAGCTCAGACGCACAGAAGCATAGAGTCTACAATACACCTGTGGGTCTGTGTTATCTTGCATCAAGACCGGAAGTCCTGTAGGTCCAGAATATCCCACAGATGCTGGATCAGATTGAGATCATGAAACTTTTGACACCAACACCTTGAACTCTTTGTGTCCCTCAAACTATTTCCAAACAATGTTTGCAGTGTGGCAAGGTGCATTATCTTGCTGACCGAGGTCACTACTGCCAGGGTATACCGTTGCCCTGGAGGGTGTACTTGGTCTGCAACAAAGATTAGGCCGGTGGTATGTGTCAAAATAACATCCACATGAAAGCTTAGACCCAATGTTTCCCAGCAAACATGCCCATATTTAGCAGTTTATGGTGCTCTGAAACATTCCTCCCATTACTGACATTAAAAACTCTGTGACTTCTGCCACAGTCACCTTTTTGCAGGTTCAGACTTAGAAGGGATGGCCTTTGCTGACCTTGTGAATCAATGAGTCGTCTGTTGATTTATTGCTCCTCTGACCACTGCCAGTGTGTACGGTACTCATCACAGCTGACCTGATGCACCCTACTAGCCTTGCCATTTTGGAGAGGCTCCGATCCAGCTGCCTGGCCAAAACTATTTGGCCCCCTTGACCAATAAACTGTTCATTTACTGTTTAATATATCCCAGACCATGACACAAGATCTGTCAGTGGTCAGAATGTTTTAGCTGATTTGTCTATGTGATACAGTTTACAATTTTTGAAAATTCAAAGGTATGGCTTATTAGAGAGCTTTGGCGAAAATAAATCTCTAGAAATGTCTTTTGACTGAAAAATGTTTTTATTTCTTTAGAATCAGGCTGTCTAGGGCTTTTTCTGCATGTTTATTTGTGTGTGTGTGTGTGTGTGTTTATTTTTGTGGCTGAGGTTTTGACAAGACAATGATAATCAAGATGTGATGCGGAGTGTGTGTGTGTGTGTGTGTGTGTATGTGTTTATGTTTGTGGCTGAGGTTTTGACAAGACAATGATAATCAAGATGTGATGCGGATTGTGTGTGTGTGTGTGTGTGTGTGTGTGTGTGTGTGTCTGTAAGCTATGAGTCAGAGTGAGTGTGTGTGTGTGTGTGTGTGTGAGGGGCTAATGAGGTGAAAGTGGAGAGCGGGCTGGTGTGTAAACATGGGTAAGTGTAAGGCACTCCGCTTGAGCTTTCACCTCGTTGCCTTTACATGGCCATCTATATTTAAACATGCAAGACTGTGAAACCAGACTGCTGCAGCCTCTCGGCTTCTTGTTTTCACTCACACATGCACAACACACACACACACACACACACACACACACACACACACATAAGTGTAAGATATACACACAAGATGCTTACAGAAGCACACAAAGGCCTACAATGCACGGGATAGCCCCTACTCTCATGCACACATATATACTACACTGTTTACATATCGCGCTCTCTCGCACACAAACACACACCTCTGAAACCTGATAACTTAATGGCTGGTTGGGGTTGTCCTGAAGGCTCATCAGCTTGGCACTGCTAGACTGACAGTTTTATTGGCAGCTTGGCAATGTCAGGGGAGATGGCTGGCTATTTACAGCGGCGAGCCTGATGCTTTGGACGCGGACAATTCACATAAATTCACTTGAGTGATCGCATAGTGCTCGGCGGAGGGAAGCTGTGTCACCGTGGTGCTCTCTCTCTCTCTCTCCCTCCCTCTCTTTCTCTCTCACTCTCTCTCTTTCTCTCGGTGTGCTCATGGTTGCATTAGAGGCCGCTCAGCTCTTATTTATAACCCTCTGCCATTGCATTAACGACACACACTCACTCTCCTCATCCCCTCCCTCTCTCTTCCCCTTCAACTATCATTTAGCTTTACGAGCCACTCTAAAACAGGGGGCATATCGTTCGCGCCGGCATTTTACGCGCCGGATATCGATGCCAGCAGTAAGTCACAGCTGACGGCCCGTTTCCGTGGTGATGAGCTTGATTGACGCTTGGCTGGGTGAGGTGAGTGGGTCGTGGGCTCTCCCACTGACAAAAATACACAGGCCTGTCGCAGTGTCGCACTGCATTTCCTGTGTTGTGTCACCATGCATCGAGTTATTATAGACAGCAGATAGTATACCATCACTGTCGAAGCAAAAAAATATCTCAATGTTTACAGGGGAAGCCGAAAAAAAAGCTTTTAATTCAATGTCAGTGTAATGAGATTTATTTTTTTAAATCTTCAGCCATCTGATGGTTCCTGCAGTCACAGTGTATTTTCAATTAATTATTAATTACTTGACAATTACTTAACCTCAGGAAATACCTGCTGATTTACCCTCTTAAGTTTAAACAGGCATGGCCTCCTGTGAGGGGGAGTCACAGCATGCTACAGGAGCAGACATGTTAGGTAGTGATATGACATTGAGGCACTTGAGCAGTGATTCTCAAACTGTTCCTCAGGGACCCTCAGCTGGTCCACATTTTCACTATATTCCAATCCTCAGCACATAAGGATGAGGAGAATAAGTGAGAATATGGACCAGCTAGGGGTCCCTGAGGACCGGTTTGAGAACTGCTGGCTTAGAGAACCAAAAGAATATTGAGAAATATGATGGAGAAGTGGAAGAGGAATTTGAAGTCAGCCTGAATCACATGGCCTTTTTTTCTGTTCCATAGGATGGATGTTTGAGGCGTCCTCTTTATGATCCCCAATGGGAATGTCTTTCTGCCTCCTCTTACAATTAAAGCTACTCGGCGATATCACAGCAAGTGAAAGGATCTTAAGCCAATATATTTAATATTTCTAGATATTTTCACCTATTTTGACTGATCTTATGAAGTGATATGATCTACCAATACAGTACAATTATTTTACTTACAGATTGAAATGAAATAGGATTTTATAACATTCACAATTCACAGTTATATATCCTGACTACATTTAAGACTCTTTTACTTGGCAAGATATCGTTTTTTTGCTGTTGAACCTGTATCCATTTACACCTCTCCAGCTGTAAACATCACCTCTTTTGTGCCAAGTGGGCCTGCTGGATGACTCTCATTTCATTGTGGATGTTGCACTTCAAACTGGCCAATAAAATCCTCTGCTCTGAGTGTGTGTTGGACAGACACCAGGGCTGCGCAGAGGGCCTTTAACATCTGCTATAAAAGCGTCCTCAGCCGTGGGCCTGCTATGCGACAGTGTGGTGCTTTTCTCAGAACAAGGTGTCATATTCAGTCTGTAAAAACACCCTGAGCACATTGGTGCAGAGCAGGAGGAGCACCAGCCAAAGGGTGGCACAAAAGTAATGTACTGAATGTCGTAGTGTCAAACAGTTAAAGGCAATTAGTCACATTCTTTTCTGCAGGTAATCATTATTGATTGTTTGTCTTATATATTCAGATTTGGCCTTTAAAAAGCATTTATATATTATTGTAAACATACATATTTCTAAGTATTTATTTGCTAGAATTGTATTAATTTGTTACCACCCCATTTTCAAATAAGTTGCAGTTCTATGTAAAACGTAAATCCTGTATATGCACATTTGAAACTGAGAATTGTTTGTTTCTTTTAAATTTGATGGCAGCAACACATGTGAAGAAGTTGGGACAGAAGCACATTTACTACTGTGTTGCATCATCTCTTCTTTTAACAACAGTCTGTAAATGTTTGGGAACTGAAATGGAGAAATATGTCCCCTCCTTGTCTGATATGTGATTTCAACTGCTAAGCAGTACAGGATAATCTTTTCTGTATCATGATGCAGCCCCCAGACTCTTCAACTGCCATGCTGTTGTAATACATGCAGAAGCAAGGCCTTCCCTGAAAAAAAGACTCCGGGTGGCAACATATGCTCCAAAACCTGCATATATTTTTTCTGAACTGAGTACTGATAAGTCGATTGGTCCCTCCTCTCTTTAATCTGGAGACTGCAGCGAAAAAAAAAGCATGTTTAAAGTTTGATAAATGTTATTAAAGTATTCCCTGTGAATGAAATAACACAATTAATGCATGAAGAAAGTAAACTGAAAAAATATTGTTTTGTTGGTGTAATGCAGTTAAGTCTGTAACTGCTACAACACAACTAAATTATGTAAGTTCATTGCATTTCTTAAGCTAAGGGGGGCTTACATTTATGCAGTGTTTTCCTTTCACATCTAAGAGGAGAAAATTAACGTGTTCATCACAGGGGACTTTATGATATGTAAGTCTTTGTAACACTGTGAGAGTGTGTAAATTATCACAGAGGTGCAGTTCAACTGTGTGTGTGTGTGTGGTGTGTGTGTGTGTGTAGGCACTAATCTATCACAGTCATTATGAGCCATCTGCCACACACACATTGACAGAGGGTGGCAGTGCCTTAGCAGCAGAGGATAACAACACCTGTAACTCGTTAGGGCATGTTGATGCACTGCCACAGGGTGTGAACACAGTACGCAGAGTGACAGAGGCGGAGACACACACACACACACACACACACACACAAGCTCTCACACTCACACCTGCTCATTTCAGCAGTCTCCTAACAGTCCTATTATTTCCATTGTGCAATGTCAACTCGGCTGCCCTCATTTATATCTGTCTGCATGTGTGTGCGTGTGTGTATCTGAGTGTGTGTATGTATAAAACTTACACATTTGTTCTGTTTTGATACTGCTGATGCTGCTTAAATTTCCTAGTCAGATATAAAACATATTATTTGATCCTCATACTGACATACTTTGCATTGCTTGTAAATGAGTTTGTGTGATGCACATTTGGGGCCTCCTTGAATCAGATGGCTTTGTTTGGCACATCAAACAAAAGCTTAGTCTGATTGAGATCTGGGGAAACTTTGAGGGCAAATCAACGCCTTGAACTCTCAGTCGTGTTTCTCAATCCATTTTTTAACAATGTTTGCAGTGTGGCAGAGCACATTTTTGTGGCAGGTCATTGGAAAAAACGTTGTCATAAAGGGGGTGTACTCCATCAGTCACGTGAATAAGAGGTCCCAAGGTTTCCAGATATTCCTTTAGTGCAACCTGGTTCCATCTCTCATGTAGGTACCTGTCAGTCCTCATAACGCAAAAGAAAACTTGATTAATGGACCACTTTTGGTAGGTACTAACCACTGCATACTTGAATCTTCCCATGAGATCTTCTGACCTTGCTCTGTCATCTAGCCATCACAGTTTGGTCAAAGTCGCTCATAGTGTTATGCTAGCCCATTTTTCCTTCTCCCAGCTCATGAACTTTGACGCTGTGGCTGATTGATGTACTTTAAAGGAGCTAAAGGAGTACTCCAGCAATATTAATTTCTATCTGCTACACCTGGACCATATTGTTGATGACAACAGATAGTAATCTTGATGTGAACCCACATACATGTTACATGCATTTCCTTATTCTTACAAACAGAACAGATCACAAGCAGGAGGGGCTTCATTATAAGTGTGTATGTAGTCAGGTTGGTAGCACATAATAATAAGACTATACATGATTAAAATTTAGTGTAGAAACGATTATTAATTGGCCATAAATGGCACATGTGTGTGAGCAGTGATCTCAGCGTGGGTGTTTATAATGATTGTATTATGGTACTATCTTGCTCCCTGTCCCTGGCCTGCACATTGGTCAGTGCTGTGTGTCACCATGGAGATCAGAACAAATTCAGCCCTGATCTGATTACCTAGACAGGAGCAGCAGCCTGACACTGCAGATTAGGAAGGAAATACACTGAGGAGCTGGAGCCGGAGCAAGCGCAAGGGGAGAAGTCTGAAAGCATATGGAAAACAGGAGAATGTGCTTCTCATTTAGGATTAGATTAAATTACAGTTATTACATTACGATTGTGGTAACGACATTACTGTAACTGACATATTGGAGGCTTTAAATGCTATGGTTGTTATTAACGCATATAAACAGAGAACTAGAAACACCATGGCAAGGTGAAGCCTGTTCGTCTATGGGTGAAATTTGAACATGCTCCCAAAAAATGGAAATATAACAAAAATGCTGATGTGTACTGTGTTGTCCTGCATCAGCTTCCAATTTGTGGGTGGGATCAGAACAATTCATGTGTAAGCATCTGTGTAAAAGCTTTATTTTATTATCCAATCTAATCTAGCTTATCTGATGCATTATTTCAAAGGGATGGAAGAATATATTCAAAGACATGGAACCAGACTCGTCTTAGTATTTGTGTGGTTTATTCATGTGTTTGAAAAAGGCATTTGTAGTATGGAATAAATACATTACAGAATTAATGAATTTACATTTAAATATGGTTTAGTTAAATAAAATTAATTGATCGTTATCTTGTAATATAAAATAGTTTTTAACATTCTGAATAATTGGTGCAAGTTTACAGGGAATGCTTGCTTCTAGGGAAACACCTTGTGTTAACAACGTGTGATGGTTTAGCATGCAGTGCTGATTGGAGCGGTATAAGCTTCCATTAGTTGCTGGCATTAGCCTCAACTAAAGAAACATTTGGCAGGCGCCCTTATCCAGAGCGACTTATCCAGAACTACAACGCAAACTAAAGTGCAAACAGAGGTAAACATCTTATTCTGAGACAGGGAGACAATTAATGCCTCTAAGGCAGCAATCAAACTGCCTCTAAGGCAGCATCATTGTGCAGCGTAATATGTATACATGAGAACGCTAACCGCCAATTCTGTAACACCAGGTTACAGACACCTGCTATGCTATGTGATTTAGGGCGGGGGGGATTTGGGGGTGGGAGGGGTTTGGGGGTGATCTCTTAAGAATATAGTCAGTACTTAGACATTTGTGTTGATCTGTTTAATCTTTTTTTGTAAATTTTATTTGTCGTTGAATTAAACTGTTTCTATTCCACTTCTTGCTTTTTCAACAAACAAGCAGCCTGGGTTTGGAACTGCAAACCATCTGACTAAATGGTGTCTTTAACCCACCTAAGGCCACATTTCACCTGTGACTAATTCCACACCCCACACTCTGCATCTGTCCCATGCATTCTCTGCATTCTTGTCACCCCTCCCGTGAGCTGTCACTTTTACCCCTCCTTTTCATCCCTCGCTCTTGGCCTGATAAATGCTCTGATGGCGGTGAAGTAAATAATTTATCCTGCAAGTTGAAAGTTTCGTGCTTAACGGGTTAAGTGCCTGGTTTCAGGAGCGGCACAATTTACCTCCCGTGCATGAATAAAAGATGAAGGCACACAGCTGGGGACCAGGCTGTCTGGGGCTTTTTCTGCTTATTTATTTGTGTACGTGTATGTGTGTGTGTGTGTGTGTGTGTTTGTGTGTGTGTGTGTGTGTGTGTGTGTGTGTTTTCCTTATACCACACTAAAACTTTTCCGTCTTGACAGTTGCTGATGA
>JBBPCY010000019.1:7711973-7734415 GCA_037974405.1 Brachyalestes nurse | reverse complement strand
TGTGTGTGTGTGTGTGTGTGTGTGTGTGTGTGTGTGTGTGTGTGTGTGTGTGTGTGTGTGTGTGTGTGTGTTTTCCTTATGCCACACTAAAACTTTTCCGTATTGACAGTTGCTGATGAGGAAGCATTCAGCGCCCCCTTTATCTCTGCCTGACAAAACATGGAGATGTTTTGGGGATTTTTGTTCTTTTCTCCTTCTACGCAAAGATGAAAAAAGCATGCCACTCTGGCCTTTAAAGTATGAGTAGAAGATTGCTTGTAAAGGAGGAAGAATATAGCACTCCGAGCAATGTTTAGAGCTTTTGATGACAATGATGAAGCACAGAGTACTCATGCTGTCGCCTTCCAGAGGTTTTCGCAGTGCTGGGAGGAGCACTGTCAGTTCTGTTTTATATTCTGTGCTAACCTCATCTGTTTTATGCCTCCACTTGTGTTCAGCCAGCAGTAACCACGCAAAGCTCATAGAGTGGAAGATGTTAATAATGCATGAGGTGCAATGTGATGTACTTTATGAGATTGGAAGGAATACTGTGAACTCAACTTGTTGTAAGCTACAAGACACTTAAAGAGGAATTCCAAATTTCTCAGTTTTTTACAGCTTAATCATTAAAATGTAAACATTCAGAGTGGTTTGATGTGAAACGTAGAGAAATTTATCAACTGTTATATAATAGAGGCATTGGAGGCTGTAGATGTTCTGTACATAAAGGACTTTATTTAAATTAAATACAAGAAAACACAAAGAATCAAAACATTACAGGATTACTGAGACTAAGGAAGATGATCATGAGCTGAACATGGTGTGAGCATTTATAATGACAGACTAACCAATGGTTGCAATGCCTACAACACCGATATATGCATTTTATTTACTATACAATGGGTACTGAACCTACATTGAACATATGATGCTTTATACAACATTATATGGCTATTAAATGATATGTCTGCCAAATTAATGCAATGTGATGATATGTCAAAGTACAAAAAGCTTTCTTTATGTACTGATTTACTGTGCATTTGAGATGTCTGGTTCTGAACAGTAATGAGTTTCTTGAGAATTATCATTTCATGCCACTTTGAGTTTATTTGCATCTTAAAATCTGAATTAGGCTGAATTTTTAAAAGCTTCTTGTAATTCCGCTTTAAAATGATATACATCATTTGTTGCCATAGCAGGAATTCCAATAGGAATACTATTTACATGCTTATTCAGAGTTTCTTTTTCACAGCTGACCTGCACATTAGCCTAGTGAATCAAACAGTGCCACTCTTAGTCAAGGCCAGAGACCTGGACCACCAGCCTAAGACCTCTTTGCTAGCATAAGGTCATAGTGCACAGTGGGTTAAGTCACTGTGCACTTTGTGAACATCTGTCTTAGAAGGACAAGACTGATATGGAGATTTCTCAGACTTTCTATGGTTGTCAAATCTAGCACCACGGGGCAAACACTGTTCTTCAGAGGGTTTAATTTAATAACTTTCATTACTGAAAAGAAGTAAAGCAGTATCATTAGCAGTATTAGTTCTATGTCTGATTATACAAGAAAATTTGTTTGTTTTTGTACTCCTGAAGGGAGCTGGGTCACTTGGGAATGGGTTTTGTGTGTAAAGTGGATGAGCTACAAACAAGGAGCAATAGTCCAGGGAAATGAAGTTCACCCCAGTTTCCCCTTACCCAAAAGGAAGGGGATCAGGGGACAACTTGTGAAACCTTTAATGCTAAATTGGTGCCATATTTGCCATGGAGAAGAGTATAAAACTTAGTGGAAAACCTCCTCTAGTCCATAATCTTTTAATATCCAGAGTATAATTAATAACAACCAAAATAAGCTTCTGAAGTTAGCTATCATTAGCTAATTGATCTATTTTTCCCATGCTAAAGTTTTGTTGATTTTTACTTCATATTCTAAAACTCTTCTCTGCCATGCTAGCTTGCTTTGCGTGCATGAGCTGCATGACCCTCAGGCTTGTTGTTCATTTGACAAGGTCGACAAGCACACCATCACCCCCTATTTTGTTCCCACACCTATTAGTTTATATTCCCACCCAGATTTAGCCCTAAGCGTCTAATGATGGTCCCCAGATATTCTCATTACATGATCACATCTAGCCCTGTGAGTCAGTTTCAAAAGTGTCACCATAAGAAAATATATTTGACAGTTTGAGGCACATGCAAATTTGGCATATTGTACCTTTAGCATAATAAGGCTGATTCAGAGATATATTCAGTGAAGTTGTACATTTTCCGGTCAGGTAATCAATGACACAGAGAAAACTCCTCACTGGCTCATTTGGAAGGAACTTTATCAGTGAAAATGTACTGTAGTATTGTTAGCACTGTTAGCATTTGTTTAGTTGTTTGTGTGTGTACTGGGTTAGAGCCTGCACTGTCACGGTTGGCGTGTGTGTGTGTGTGTGAAGTGTGAGTGCAGCTGCAGCTGGGTATGAATGTTTGATGGGCAGATGTCTAGGTGACGAGGACTCTTGCAGGCCAGACAGACAGCTAGCATAGCCTCTGTCTCACCTCACCCTTTCTCTTAGCTATTTATGAGTTCTGTTCCCTTTTCCTTCTGTTTCCACATTCTCTCCATCTTGCTCTTTTTTTCTATGTTCTTTTTCTTCCCCTTCTCTCCTTTGTCCCTTGTGAGAAGTCCTAGCTGCCATGTGGTTGCAACAATAAGTTTGGCCTTGGGACTTGGGGTGAGCGTTCTGGTAAGGAAGTCTTCTGTAGTATTAATGAAAAAAGACTTTGTGGCCAGCTGTCCCCAAAGGACTTTCCTGTTGCTATGAGCTGAAGCAGCCCTTAAAAGACATTAGCATGAGCATTAGTGGGTGTTCTTTCAACCCTCAAGGGTAGTAGATTTTACACCAACCCTGCCATGTTTTAGTGTTAACAGTGGTTGCTGTCCGTGTGTCTCGGTTGCCACACACACCTTACATGCACCATGGGTATTTCGCAGTAGGCTTGTTAATGGCACTATATGTTGCTTTGCATTTGGCCCCATAGTACCCCAGGGCAAGTTCAAGCTGGTATGCTGGAAGCAAGCTGGCCTAAGCATCCCTGGGATATACACTTTCAATATGTTGCTCTAAAGTGGATATAGAAAGTTTGGTACATTTCATGAACTGATTCATTTGGCATGTCACTTTCATTGAAGCAAACCTTCAATTTATTGATCCACTGATTTATTGATCAGTCCAGGTTTATACTTATGACCTCCACAGTATAGCTTTGTTGATTAATCCATCCTACAAATGAGGGGCAATTACATTCTTAAAAGTAAAAGTTCTATTCATGCTAACAAAGAACCATTTTAGTTTTATAAATAACCATTTTTGTAAATGAGATGACTTGAGTGTGGAAACATCAGTAAAGAAACAAAGAACCTTCCTATTATGTAGAAGTTTTTTAAACTTTAAAATGATTCTTCACTTGCACATCTCATTTACAAAAATGGCCCTTTTAAGAACCATCCACTGGATGTTTATTTAGAGAGCTAAAAATAATTCTTCTATGGCATCACACAAAGAACCCTTTCTGCCACCCTTATTTTTAAGAGAGTAGCTGCAGCCTAAAGAGAGAAAATGCAAGCAAGTTCACAGAGGTTGCTCTTAATATGATGCAGTGTGGCATTTTATTATTTTATGAAAGAGTATTATTCTAATTACTTTGGATGTTCTAAGCTTGTGAAACTTATGCAAACATTCCTTGTATCAGTACTTCTCTAACTGGTCCTGCAGATGGTCCAGATTTTTGCTCTAACCCATCTAGCATCACATGGAGTCTGGAGGTTCCTGAAGAACAGTTTGAAAACCACATGTAGAGGCTACAAAAAAGTTCACACTCACCAACCAGTTTATTGGAAAGAACTGGTTCAAGAGATCCTCAAACTACTCTAAAGCCTCTGGCTCTGTAGATCAACCTCTACCTCCCGTGTGAGTATTGCTAAAACCTTCACCTTACTCCACCCTGTGCGTGTGAGTAAGTGTGTAATCTCTGCAACTGGAGACATATGTACCATAGTGTCACTGCACATGCTTGGAAAGTGACTTGGCCTGAGGAGAGGTGGTGCTCGTAATCCTTCTTCATTCTGCTTGTTTTACAGATACCTGGTGAAAGAATCAGTGTTGATTCAGCCTAACGCTTTGTTGAACTAGAGCAGGTACACCACTAGTTTCCTAACCAGGCTGTGTGTGTGTGTGCATTCGCCTGTTTGCTTAAATGCCTGTCAAACACATTGAGCAATCTCAACAAGCTGTAATGATGACTGTCAAAACAGAGAACCAGTCAGCAGAGAGAGAACCAGGACAGAGAGAGAGAGAGAGAGAGAGAGAGAGAGAGAGGCTCAAACAATCCTTGCCTAGTTAAAAAAACAAAAAAAAACTACCATGCAAGTACAGGATGAGCAAATGAAATGCAAAGAGTGTAAACATGATTTGGGTCTCATTTCCTGCATTACTGAACTGATAACAGGAGGGAAGGAAGGCTGGTTTGTAGCGATTCTCATGATGGAGGACTGAATCCTCTTTATGTATGAAAGAGCGAAAGCTTAAAAGCAGGGCAGGAAACAGCAGATACAGCAAAGGCCTTTGGAAAGAGTTGCAAGTTTAATAATTAAATGCCTATTAAACAGAGCGGGGGCGATGCTTCCTCTTTTGTTTTTTTCCCCCTTTCTTTCTTGTTCTCTCTCTCTCTCTCTCTCTCTCTCTCTCTCTCATTTTCTTTCTCATATTTTTCTCCTGCTAGTTTTATCTTTTTATGTTTCAATTTTTTATTTTTCCCTTTTTTGTATTTCTTTCTGCCCTTTCTCTCTGTATGTGTCCCTCCTTCTTTCTATTTCTCTTTCTTTCTCTCCATCTCTTATGTTCCCTCATCTGTCTAGCTTGCTTTCTCTTTCTCTTTTTCTCTTTCTTTTTCTCTTCCCCTATCTTTTATCACTCTTATATTCTCTCTGATCTATCTTGCTCATTTTCTCTTTTTTTCCTTTTCTCAGTATTTTTCTCCTCTCTTTTTGCTCTCTCTCTCTCCCCCTCTCTCTCTCTCTCCCTCTCTCGTCTATTTTATTAGCTCTTCATTGTCCCGTAGCAGGTTTTGACACATGCTAGGTTGCTTGGTGACGAGGTTGTGTTTTGTCCCCTCACCCCCTGCCCAGTCACCCTGTGTGAGGGGGTGGGCGGTGTCGCATCAGGGTGGCTGACAGCTTCATCAACACACACACACTCACACACGCACACGTACACCTCCCTTCTCCTACTCCTCCACCCTTCATCCTCTCTTTTCCACCCCCTCCTCCTTCCAAGCGGTTGTTCCTAGCATCTGTTTCGCCTGGTGATTAATTGCAATTAGCAAGAGGGTTGAAAGCCCGTGGAAGAATGCAGCGGTGAGCAGACGCATCAAGATTAATGAGGGAAGGCAGTTGTCAGAAGGACGCCAGGGCACTTGTGTGTTGCGGGGAGATTTGTGTGTGTGTGTGTGTGTGTGTGTGTGTGTGTGTGTAAATTCATGTGATTGTGTAGATGTTTTATGTCTGTGTGTGTGTGTGTGTGTGTGTTTGAGATATTCTCAGCATGTTTACTGCTTATCATATCTTAAAGCTTTTTTTTTTCACTCAGCAAGTGCCAGTGTGTCCCTGCTGGAGGAAAGAGCAAAGGATGGAGGGAGAGAGAGAGAAAGAAGGGGCAAGTGCAACCCCAGGGGGCTGATTAAATATGGAAATTATAATTGCTAATTGACCTTTATTAATCAGAGCAGAGGAGTGTATCTCTTGTACTGTGTGTGTGTGTGTGTGTGTGTGTGTGTGTGTGTGTGTGTGTGTGTGTGTGTGTGTGTGTGTGTGTGTGTGTGTGTGGGTGTGTGTGTGGGGGGCTCCTGCTCCTGTGCTTTTAACACAGCAGGGGGTGCGGGTTACAGTCGTTGTTCATTTTTCTGATCTCAAATTAAAGAGGTGTCTCATGTTTGAACATGAGATAATGGGTAAAATATACACTCATAGACAGGGTTCATAAGTGCTTATTGACAGTGAAAGTGTGATTAAGTAAAGTGGGTGTTGCTTTGTGGTGATTATGTGCTGCCGAGACAATTGCTGATGCATATAGATAGGTAGATAAAGTTTAGAATTAGACAAAGAAAATTCTAACTATAATTGTTGTGTAAAAAGGCTATTTTTTAATTTTAAATGTTTTTTTTTGCCTCTTTGTACAATTACTGTGTGTGTGTGTGTGCGCGCGCGCGCTCGCACGTAACTGCACATGCTTCGGAGCTCATTTCTCCTTGTTAGCCTCACATTGGGTCTGGCGGGGGCTTCCAGATCACACACATCCAATTACTAAAGGCCTAAGTCGATTAGTTGAATTTGATTTAGTCAGCAGTGGTTAGTGGGCTGTGTATTCCACACTGTGCCTGACTGTTGTGACCGGACACAGACCTGTCCCGCACAGTTAAACACACACTCTAATGACGTGTGGCTGGCAGCCGCCGTGCTGGTTTTGAAATAAAGGGAATAGCTGAGGAAATACTGCTTCTGTTAAAACCTATGCTCACCTGCTAAATTCAATACCGTTCCAATACCGCTCTCATCTTGTGTGAAAGATCTTTTGCATATGGCCAGACGCACTGAAGAAAAACACTCTCTCTCTCTCTCTCTCTCTCTCTCTCTCGCCCCCTGGTCTTTCTCTCTCTCCACCTCCTTGTCTATCTCTCTTCTGTCCCTCTGTGTGTGTGTGTGGATGATCAGGCTGAAAGCGTTTTAGCTGGGTTAATCCTGTTAGTTGAGCTCTTGTGTTCAGGCAGTGCTTTAGGCCCTTCACAGGCTCCGGATGGCCTAGCCTCAGGACCCTCACCCGCAGGGCCCCAACCTAAAGTCCATGGGAGTCCTGAGTCCTAGGAGGTGAGAACACCACCCCCCACACACACACACACACACACACACAGTGAGAAACCAGACATCCTCTTCCAGACCTTGGAGTCTGTAGCTTTAGCGTAAATGTATAGACACACACACACACATCACACATACACACACACACACACACACACACACACACACTACATGAGTGAAGCCACAAGCACCATCTGCACACATTACGTCTCCAATGCTTCCATGTCATAAGATCAGCTTTTTCCCCTGAATCAGCACAAGCCCCATCTTCTGCCTGAAGTTCTCTGTGTGACCAGCGGGAGGCGTCACACTTTCTGCAGACCTTGCACTGATTTGGATTTAGATAAATGGCCTCCGTCAGCCACTGCCCCACTCTGAAGACACCTGATTAATAATACAGCTTAATAAATTACTAACAGTAAGACTTTAGGCAGTTAAAGCATCTGCAAGGATTAAGAATTGTGTAGTATTTAGTATAAATCCTGCTGGAGCAGAGGTGTGTGTGTGTGTGTGTGTGTGTGTGTGTGTGTGTGTTGTTTGTGTGGTTCCAGAGGGAGGGCCATGATTGAGTTCTATGCTATAAAGCTGTCCATATGCCAGACGCCACGTCTGAGAGGCAAAACGCTGAGACGCAGGAAACGAATGATTATCTGTCACAAGGCAATGCAGTGCTTTTATCATGTGCTATATCTTCCTCTGTTCCCTGCTGGGTGAAATATAGGGAAGCTTTCTACAGCAGCATTGTGGAGGCCCAAAAAACGTACTATGAACTAATTTGTTCTAGTTTATACTGCGAAACCTCGTGTTTAGTATATCGTCACTGTTACAAAAAATGTTATAAAATCTTCTATTCTTTTGCCTTTTCTGATAATTCCATCAACTCATTACACTGGATAAACATTTTATGACTAGTGGACCAACAGAAATGCTCAAAGATTAATTAGAATACAAATTTGTTACATTGTCATTGACAAGTCTGATATCATAAGCTCCATTATGACATTTGTGAAGGTTTATGTAGCAAATCATAATTCATTTGTTCGCGATCATTTTCTGACCTCTAAACTAAACAGCCTTATTTGCAAACGCAATGCAAATGTGTTGGTTTTTGTGACATGACAAAAACAGAGATTTTTAATGGAATTCACTGTTTCCATATATGGACTGGAGAGTGATTGGTATATTTTAAAATGTCAAAAAAGTTTGCATACGACCTTAAGCTTTTTTTAAAGAAAACAAGGAAAAGTGTGTTATTTGTGCCCTTAAAAGTTAACAATTGATGGATTTTTTTTGTTCTTTTGGAATGGATGTTTAGTAGTTAATTTGCACAGCTCTTCGGTGAGTTGTTTGACCTTTTGCGTCACAGGATTGGGCTTGGATAGTATTTTTAAGTAGAAAGAAAGATTGAGGGAGATGATGTTGGCTTTTGTCCTTTGCCGGAATGTGGGCGGGGCTTATGAGCTGGGAGGTGGGCTGCGGTTGGACGGTTAGTGGCATAGCGGCACTGATATATGTTTCTGCTGAAAGTCGGAGGTCATAAGCTCAGATCAGAGGTCAGGCAGGGTCAGGAGAGAGAGGGGGAGTTTTATGGCATTGACTGGGCAGCACTGGGCCTCGGAATGGCATGTGTGTGTTTATGCAGAGTGGGGGAGCACACAGGGCACGTTGAGAGGAGCCATTAGGGGCCAGCGGGGTCAGAGGTCTTGCTGAGATGGACCTCCTTTGCCCTGCAGTATATGTATGTGTGTGTATGCGTGTGGCACTGCACGGACACGGTCTGCATACAGCAAACATACGCCAGTTGTGTTTTTTTTATTTGTTAGTTGGGCTGTTTTCTACAATGGGACTGTTTTTTTCATGGTCTCTTTGGAAATAATCTCCCCCTCAATCACTATAATAAAAATAGGGGTGTATGACAAGACTGGGGGTTGAAGAGTTACCCCACAAGGGGGCAGCAGGTGGAAAAAGAGGGGCTTCTGCTGAACTCGTGCCGGGATGGAACCGGCCTGGTGGCAGACTGGCATAGGCTCAGGCAACATGGTGGAACAGACAGAAAACAGGAGACAGAAGGGTCTGTGTGTATGTGTGTGTGCAGCCATCTTGCTGTGGTGTGAAGGATGGTCACTGTCCTCCTGTGAGGCAGACACTCTGCTGCACACACACCTGAGCCCCACAGATCTGCATGTGTTTGTGCTTGCTATTGTGAGTATGTCACACTTATACCCACACAAGCGATTACAAACACAGTCTTATATTGATCATGAATCCAGATGTTGCTTTTGTTCTAAACCATAATTAGCCTTGAAAAAACACGATACCTTTTTGAGGATGTCATGGAATCCCTGGGAACTGCGACCCACCCGCACTCTGCCTACTTTATGGATAAGACTGCCAAAAAAAAGCTGGCTTGCTAAGATTCCTTCTGACAGTCATTTTGCAGTTAAATCTGAAAATCTTGCAGAATATGACTAAAACCACAGTTGTAGTTGGAGGTGAACTGGCCCTTTAGATCTTAAGAGTGGGACTGTGGGACTTGTAGATGTGAATGATTATTTTCTGCTTCATCCTGCTCAACACTGAAACGACAGCCCGACCATCTCCTGCTGACTGTTGCTGGGTTACCAGAGTAACCTTCTGTCAAAAGTTCAGATCTGGTGAACAAAATTTAATTTTCACACGTTGAATAGGGGTATAACAACGCACATTTTTTTAATGATATTTGTTGTAATTGCTCTGTTTATAGTGTTCTACCAATCAACAACCAGGTCATGCACATTCATGTCATATCTCACAACTGAATACTGTTGTCATGTCAGCTCAGGAAAGGAGGACACAGATGCAGGAGTTAAACAGAACTCAACCTGACTTTAATTGGAATAAAACAGGCAAATAGTCACGTAAGAGAGATGGACTTGGCAGAATAGCACACTGGACTGTCTTAGATGGGACTCACCTCTTACTACAGAAGAGACCTAAGAGAAACATGAGAGAACCAAAGCAGGTAACCAGTGGGCAGAACATGAGGGCTGACAGGAGGCACACACATACCTCACATGCTGGGACATACCATGACGCAGACAGAGCGGGGCGTGACAGGGAACACCCCCACTCAGATGTCCGGTGAGCTGTACTGCTGGGGGCGTGGCAGAGGCGGCACGGATGTGACAACTGTCATTTTTCTTCAATCAAATTTTATTCTGAATATTGTGAGAATGTTGAGTTATGGATTGAATCAAATCATGGTCAGAGTGTATGATTACACACCTAGTCTTTAAATTCATTGTTCTCACTGAAATCAGTGGTAAAAGGTTTGTTACAGTGGAATAATAGAGCGGATCCCTTTTCAGTGCCTTAAAAAAACATTTTTAACAGTTCTTTAGGCAACTATATACAACAGGTTCATTACAGAGAATAGACATTCTGTATGTATGTGCAAATATATACATACATATCATTTTTTGGTTTTAAGGGGAAGTCCAAAATATCCTTGTGGCCTAAGTAAGTTTTATTACCCCTATAATGAATTGTCTGTGTTAATGTAGATGAATTTAAAAAATCTATGTAAGCTAATAAACCAACGTGACACATACATTTGACAGCTCTTTCATCTGAATGTATATTTTTGTCCTGATTTATTAGAGAGCAAAACTGTAGATCTGAGTAAGTACTGCCTCTGTGGGATGAATCAGGAAAAAAGCTCTGGCTGGATGCTGGGCAGTACAGCAGAACTGTGTGACCTGTGGTAGAGGCTGGGTTGAGTTCTGAGATCTGACTGGATGAGCCTAAAGGTAACTAGTCTGGTACAGCAGACTGAAGATTTCCATAAAGAGCAGCACCATGAAGAGAGCTGATGCGAGAAAACATTTGAAGGAAGGGGGGGCGAGGGACGAGTACATTCTGCCTTTTAAAATGATTTCTTTCCAATATCTCCAGTCCCTGAGGCTTTGAACATGCCTTGGGGAATATTCCTTAATCCTCTTTTCCAGGTAACAGGCTTTCTCTTCGGCGAAAAAAAGAGAAGTTACCCACCCAGCTGTCCTCGAACCATCAAAGCTGGACTTAAGCATATGCATTTCACTTTGAGTGACTTATTTGTTCCATTATGCGTGACTTTTTCCGATGCATGGGAAACACACTCATGTACACGAAATGAACTAGATTCATTGTGTTTGCTGAGGTGTAATAGCCACACTGAAAGAGAAATTTCAAAAGGTCTGGATGTATTGTTTTGATGATGACCAAGCTTTGCCATCTTTCAATATAAAGAGGATTTGTGAGATCTAGCAGAGAGATGACTACAGTTATTCAGTCTGTTCTGTCACAAACATGATGTACATGGACAGTGGACTGAGGAGTCAACAGTACATTTTGAAAGTTGAGCCCTTTGAAATGTGTATGTTTAAAAATATTTTGAATATTATTTACGCTTGGTCGTGAGAGCCGGCCAAAGAATGTAGCTCAGAGTTTAGCTGGGAGCTCCCTCTTCTTTGCAAATGAATAATGTCCTTCCACTGGGACAGAAGTGGTCCAATCATTGTCTCTCTTTGGGGTCAGGGTTAACTCAGCGCTTTCTCAGAAAGCCTCACATATTTCTGGCTTGTTCTAGTGCCGTGTTTATGTGTTCTTGCATGTACATGTGCGACTTTTAGCCCTTTAACATAACAATATAGCCCCTTCCTGTTTTTTTTTTCAAGTAGGTATGCTTTTTCCTCTCTCACTTGATTCCTTTTTATCCCCCTCCCATTCTTTTATTCAGCTCTTTCCTTGCTTTCACTTCTTGTTCTCTATTCTGTGTCCTCTTCATTCCATCCTTATAGCCCAGTGCTGGATTTGCATAACCTCTTAGCTGCTGGCCCGCGTGTTGATGGACTGAAGCTCATGTTTATTAAATGTGTTGCTGGTGGTAGCCGACAGCTACACTCTCTTCTTTCATTCCTCTCTTTCTCTCGTACACACTCACAAACATATACACACACTCTCTCCCCTCTCTCTTTCTCCCTCTGTCACTCTCTTTCTCTTTGTCTTTCTCGGCCATGATATTAAAGGCTGTTTCTGCCCTCCGTCAGTCTTCATGAAGCTGTGTCGAGCTGAATGCGCTCCCCCGTCCGTTCGCTCCCAGTGTCGGCAGACACGGGGCCCCACTCTGAATGGAAATGAGGGGACTCCATAATGAGTTCCACTCACCCAGGGTTTTTGACCCTGCTGGCAACGGCGCGTTAAGAGGGGAGAGAAAGGAAGAGAAAAGGACAGGGGGAGACTAGAGGCTACAGGGCCATGAAAAAAAGCTAGACTCTTTATTTTATTATTATTTATTTTTTTTATCCCAGCTTTTTACTCACTCCCTTAGGGATGGGCTGCCAAGCTGCCTCCATGTTAAGCTGGTCATTCTCTTGCTTTGCACCCTCACTCCTTTCTTTGATCTCCACCTCAGCCAACCCCTACATTTTACAACAAAGCCAGACACCTGAAATAAAATTGAGCGGCGTGTGCGTTAGGCCGTGTCTTTCAAGCTTACTTTACCGCAAGCACCGGTTTTGAACTGAAATCTGTCTCCCGGAGCTTGATTGGTTTGTTCTATTCCTCTCCGTGCTGTGCGAGTGTCTTTTTCGCACACTTCCAAGCTGTTGGGTAGCGCAGACTGAGCTGCACTTCACCGACAACAAAAAACAGTCGTGATTCATCAGCCTTGTCCCCGCTGGTAAACGGCTGCGTCTCAAAAAACGTGAGTGGAGCGTCAGGCGATTAGAGAAGGGAGGGTGGGTTTGTGTGAGTTTGTGATGAGTCAGAGCAGGTGCTATTCAGTTTTATTTTCTTTAAAATGGTTTTAGTTAAAGAGCATGCTTCCCAATCTGCCATAACTTAAAGCAAATTAGATGGAAGGCTCTTTATATCTTGATATATGTCTTTGCAAAATCTGTAAAACAGGTGGAGCAACTCACAATAGTGCTGGGAATAAACAGTGAATAAACACAAATTATCTTTTTGTTCTGATGTTAGCACTCAAAACTGATGTGTTGTAAACACTTTGGGGTCAAAAGTGCCAATTTATGCTTTAAAGGGGAATTTAACCAAGTATTCAAAATTTCTGCATAAGAATCGTTCAGAGAGGATTGATGCAAAATGCTGTGTTCTAGAAAAATATCTGTATGAATCATCTGATTAGTTTAATATTCCAGAGATACAAGCAAGATTTGTTCGGTCAGATTGCAATTTTTTAAATATTTACCACTCTTTTTCCATTAATAACATTACATTCACAATAAAAAAGTTTGTTTCTCTGCAGTGAACTCTTCATCAAGAGGAAGAACTTTGATGAAACTGAGCATTTTACTTAAAACATTCAGAAGAATGCAGAGTGTTCCCACACCTTTTCTAGGCAGTTACAGTTGGTGGGAGAATCAATGTCAGAGCTGGAGAAAGACCACGATATGTGATTGGTCTTTTCACACACACACACACGCGCGCGCGCGCGCACACACACACACGCATGCACAAGCTCTCAGAAATACATACACGAGGCCTCTCAGCCTCCCAGAAAGCCACGCTGAGTTTAAGCATCTGTTACAGTAGGGAAGGACTTGTGTGTGTTTGTCTGTGTCTGTTTTGTTGTGTGTGTGTGCATGTGTTTGTGCTGTGGGGGGCAGCAGATGCCTCTCTGGGCGTGAAGCCCAGGAATGTGACCGCTGGAGTGGATAATGGCTGACTCACCACGACCTCTGACCCCTAATGGCCATACAAGTCCTCCTCTGTTTCTGCTCACACTGATTACAGGGTCAGTCCTCACTGTGCCAGCCATTTCACACACACACACACACACATAGAGACAATGATCAGAACTCTATAGAAAGAGAAGGGGGATATGCACTCTCGGATTGGACGGTAGAAGAGAAAGTGAGGGAGAGTGTTGCCACTGATGTTGAAAACAGGGGGACATGGATGAATACAGTATCTGAAGACTCAAAGTGATGAACAAAAAGAAAGCCCTTTATTATTTATTTATTTATTTATTTAAAGCATAAGGACCTTCACTTCCATCCCATAATCTGTGAAAAAGACAAAGAAAAGAGAAAGAGAGCCAGAGGGTGGTGGTGACCATGCGGGGGAGGAAGGGGAGGAAGGAGAAGGAGAGAAATGGAGGGATAAAGGGTGAGAGAGAAGAGAGGAAAGGGAGGGTGAGCGTGAAAGAGAAAGAAGAGTGAGAGGGTGAGTGAAATGAGAAGGAGAGAGAGAGAGAGAGAGATAGTTGGAGGAAGGGCAAGCTGTACAGCAGAGGGCTGGCATTTGACTAAGCCCTGCAGAAAGCGTTAGTGATAGAGATAGCGCTGACCCATGTAAAGAGGTGCCGCGTGAGGCATGCATAATGGATGCTCCACCACGAGAGACAGGGAGCGAGTAGGAGAGAGAGTCAGGAAGATGGGTGGGGGGTTGTCGGGTAAAGGTCCAGAGGAGAGATGCAAAAAGGAAAAAAAAGAAGAACCATAAGAAGCCCATTGTTGATAGTCAGTGATTTTGCAAACACATTTGTGAGGCAGATAGAGGCTCTTGTGTCTTCTGCACTTCTGATATTGATATTGAAGATAAAACAGGAGACGGGTAGACTCTGTGCTGCTGAAAATATGACAGATACACACTGCGCACATGCCAGAGTGTGTAAAAGTCTCATGTGGTTTGAATGTGGATCCTCCTTATGTTCATGCTAGTTCAGAGTTAAAATATGTATTTTCCTAGAACCTTTGGTTTCATTTTTGCACTATAAAAGAGAGTATATTTGTATTGTAATGTGAACATCATGTCCGTATGAATAAAATTATATTTCATCAAGTTTCTCTTTGCTAATGGAAACGATGGCGCTGATGTGCTATATTTTATTCATGTGGAAATGATGTACACATCAAAAATCTATTTAATGCAGCTCTTAGACTCTGTGTAGAAGGAACCCATCCTCGTCTGGGCCGTATCAGAGATAGAGCTGTTAAAGAGCAGGTGCTTAAACCCACCTTTCAGTAGTAGTAACTCTTACCCTAATTGTGTGTGTATGTTCATGTTGAGTGTCCTCTCTTCACTTGTCCACCCCCTGAGGGTTTCTTACCTCTGGGACACCTGGAACCTGCCTGTCTTTTCACGAAGGATGTGTGTGCGTGTATATCTGGCTCCAGACGAACTTTTCACTTTCTCGGGTATTAATCAATGACCCAGTATTCTGATAACAAACACACACATACCCCTTAATTTCTGCATTGGGTGTGTTCAACGTTAATAGGGCTATTTAGGTTATTGGATGGTCTTCCTTTATCTATAACATCGGCATAGACAACCTCACACTCAGTGGTGGAAATGTTGGTGGCATCTTCTATCATAAATTATAGGTGAGGGCCAGAGGCAAACTTTTTAAATATTTAGCTATAGACTTCTTTATCTTTAGAACAGGGTAACAGCTAAATGAATTGCTTTGTTCGTGTATGCAGAGAGCAGGGAGAGACCGACTGAGCCACTGAAGAAGAATAAGCAATGGCTAGTGCAGTACACATACTGCAGGGGGACCAAAACAGACTAATGAGTACGATGTCCTTGCACGAATGTGACCACATGAAATTTTAACCTGCACACTTTTAGAAAATGGTCACAGTCTAGAGCCCTGGATATGTGTGTTTATGAGAAATAAAGTAGCTTTTCACTGGATTGTAAAACTCACCTTGAACCGTTAACTCCAGGTTGCTGAATATATAGCCATCATGAATTTAAGACCTGGTCAGTTACTTTTTTAAGTTAATACTGGGCATTATTTTTTTCAAACATTTTTTAAATTAAAAATTCTTCCCCTGAGTTCGCTCTCGTTCACCAATTGTAAAAACCACAAAAACAAGATGTACGTTTATTTAGATGTTGCATAATGTCCATAGATGGACAGTGGTAAGCACAGCATGTAGCAAAGTGTTCCATTAAAGTTGAATTTTTCAATGGTTGCATGTGGCTGTCGGTCATGTACTACAGCATTTAATTACTTTTTTCACATGTAACAGCATGTGAAAGCATGTCTTTTAAACTTCTGCACTGAAATGAATGAATATACCAGTGGATTTCAGCCACTGAAGTTGAATATTCCTCAGAATTCCTGCCTTATTTAATCAAGTAAGCCAAAAAGTCAGTGGATTTCATTTTTATCATACTTCGTTTAGAAGAAGAGGAAACAGTGTTTGGCAGAAGAGGCAGATTTAAAACCTACTCATGCTTGACCTTCTGATCTCCTGTGCCTTATGGCCACCACCTGCTCTCTCCAGTACAGGTGGAGCTCGAGGCCAGGCCAGAGGTCAAAGCTCACACCCAAATGTGGCGAGGCCAGCAGACGAACTGTCTGAGAGCAGGGAAGATCAGGCTCTGACTCATAAACGCACTGACCTCTAACCTCTACTTTTCTTTCTCCTCCTCCGCTCACTTTCTTGCTTCTGTATCTTTTTTAACTTCTTCACTTACTCCTCATTTGTTTGAATACAGTGCCAGCTATGCATGGACACATATGTACGGGCACCATAAGCATACGCACAATGCATCAGTTATTATCAAATTATGATGCTCTGAATAGTTAAAGGAACAGAGGGCAGATCACAGCTTAGTGTGTGACCGTCTGTGTGCACATGTGTGTGTAAAGGGGTCATGAGGTTGGATGTATGAGTCGGTGGTGGGGGGGTACAGACTCTGATGTGTTATTTAAAGAGTGACCCCTGACCCAACCATGGGTGACTGAAGTAGTCGGGAGGGGGCTTGCGGTGGATGATGGGTGTGTGTTTGTGGGGGGGTAGGCATGGGAAGGAATGGGAAGGTGTCAGTGTGTCTGGGCCGGAACGTTACTGTCGGGAGGAGTGTTATAACTGGCAGACAGAGAAGGGAAGAATGCAGCTCTATAGTTCCCTTGTCTCTCAGTAAACACAGGGCAGAAAAAAACACAGAGAGAGAGAGAGAGGGAGATGACACCAGATAAAAAGGAAGGATGAAAGAGAGATGGGGGGATAATAAAATGAGGAGCATAAATTCAAAGTGATGGTTTGGCCAAAGATCAAATTTACACAGTTCTCCCCTTCGGCCTCCATGTAGTCAGTGATCCAAGACATGTTTACTTCTCTAGTTTTGTGCTTGAACTTTGAGGCTAAAGCATATTATGCTTATATACACTAAATTAGCTTCATGCAAACTGCATAGCAGGCCTAACTCCTCGCATACTTGTCTCAAAACACGTGAGTTCAGTTGTTAAGTACATTCATAAAGACTTGCTTATGATTTACTGTTTTTTTATAAAAATGGACAGAAGCACAAAAAACAGGTTTCAGTATAAATGTTTGTCTTTTATAGAAAAGAGTATGTCTGTCAGAAACACATAAGCAAATGTAGTTAAGATTACTCAGCATACTAATGTGGTTTGAGTGTGTGATAGGTATTGCATGATTGTTGATTTTTAATAGTAGAAGAAGCTAGTCATTAAAAAAAGGTGTTCTTGTGTTCCAGATATTATTAAAAAGTATTTTGTTAGAAGCTTTCTACGAGGCTCCAACGGAAGATGCTGGACATTGAGTTTTTGTTCTATTTCAGCTTGTTTTAGACTTCAGGTTTGATGTAAACAGCATGCTAATATTACCACACATGTCAGAACCTTCCCTTTCACAGCTCTCTGCACGTCTATGCAATGTGTTAACAAGTGTGGTGAAAAATAAATAATTGTTTTTTAACCTATATGTTAGTAACACACCTGGTCTGGTCTGGGAGACTTTATTTTAGGAAGGTTTTTTTTTTTTTACATATTTTTTACATTTGGTTTTTATTGTGTATTATTTACACACCAGCAAATATTTATGGGTTTTGTCTTTTGCATAAAATCAGTTTTCTATACTTTCTTCCTGGATATACACTGCAGTCTGTTCTGCTGCTGTATTTTACACATTGACCTTGACTATTTGACTACTGCCCAAAGTCTGTCCAAGTTGACTGGTTGACTAGTCTGTACAGTCATGGAAATAAAGTGGAAATATTAAGGCTTCAATTGCTTTGTCAGACTCGTAGCTCTGATGTAGAACTAAAGACGCAAACTTTAGACACCACACATGTTTTGGCTGCTTGACAATACATTTGGGGTGAGGGGGAAGATTATGTAAATTCTTGGCCAAACTATCACTTTAAGAGGGAGAAAGAGAGGGAATGAAGGATAGAGAGAAAGTGAGTGGGGGTTTGAAAGACTTACAGAGATGCAGAGGGAGAGGGGAAAGGGGGGTGGTGGCTCCATTGTCAGGGCTGAGTCAGAGGAATCTGGGCCAGTGAAGGGTGAAAGAGGCTCCAATTAGATGATGTGGTTGAGCAAGCTGGAGGCGAGGCACTTGAACTGTCGCCTGGTCGCTGTAATTAGCGACCGCGGGTCAAAGGTCAAACACAACTCTGCTGTCTGCTGAAGCGAGGGGAGGAGCTGGGGGGGGGGTGTCTCTGCTTGCTAAAAGCTTTTTAAAACAGAGGAGACAGAGAGAGAGGGGAGTATGGCATAGCCACAGTGGAAACGAACATAAGCACACACACATTCTCTCATACACACACACACACACACACACACACACAGTACCGTCTGTTGAGAGGAAACCCGAGAACACATAAAACACAAGAGACTGTGTTGATTTTGTAACATTTATCTGTTCAGCCTTGTGTGTGCATTTTCAGATTGATGGAGCGGTGTGTGTGTGTGTGTGTGTGTGTGTGTGTGTGTTAAACAGAATGATACATTTGAAGCATAGCTCACTCTGTGATAGGTTAAGCTCTTTCCAAATACTGTGAGTGGACTAAAGGAAAGGACAAGTGAAACAGAAGGAGGGAGGGTGAAAGAAAAGGGAGTAAAACACTTGAGGAAGAGAGGGAGAGAGAGGGAGAGAGAGAGATGTGAGGGAGAGGGCGACTGAGAAAAAGATAGAGAGAGAAGAGAGACAAGGAGAAATAGGATTAGAGAAGGAGAGAAGGCCAGTGAAAGACAGAGGAGAGAGGTGTACAGAAGTGTGTGATGTGTGGTCATAGTGCTGGGTGAGAGAGTGTGAGTAGAGAGGCTGTGAGGAGATCCATGTGAACATCCTCAATTCTACACCAAAACGCTACCAGAGAGATGAATGCCTGGGCCAGCCTGCTCCACAGTCTCAGTAAGTGTGTGTGTGTGTGTATTTTTGTAGAAAACCCAGAGGAAACCTGGAGCTAACCTGCAAAATCTGGATCATGTTGTTTATGCTGTTTACAAAAGTTGCATTTTCATTATTTTTAACTGAAAAGCAAAACCATTTGTTTTTGGTTACTGAGGTTAAGAGTAGGCTTCAGGTTTCCAATGCAGTCCTCTAACAAATCTAGCCTGAAATAGCACTCACTTAGTGATGGACTGTAAGCTGTGTAGAATGACTGTAGAATGTTTGAGTAGATTGAGCATGATAGCTTATTTTTAGAAGTGCTTGTATTTTAAACAGCTAGTTTTAAAGTGTAATAGTTTTTTTAAGAAAGAATATTGGATCAGAGTGTCAGAACCCAGGTCATTGCAGCTGTCTGAGTATGGGTCGATCGGAGTTCCTATGCTGACTCCATCCGTCACTGAAAGTGCCTACTGTGAAAATTGGAACTGGATAATAGTGCAAAGGAATCTGATGAATCACGTTTTCTTTTATATCATGTGGATGACCAGATGTTTGCGTGTTCCTTACCTGGGGAAGCGAAGGCACCGTGGGAAGATGCACTATGGGAAGAAGGCAAGCTGGCGGAGGCAATGTGATGCTCTGGATAAGGTTCTGCTGGGAAATATTGGGAAATATTGGTTCCTGGCATGCATGTGGATGCTATTTTGACACACACCATCTACCTAAATACTGTTGTAGACCACGTGGACCCCTTCATGGTAACAGTATTCCCTAATGGCAGTGGCCTCTTTCAGCAAGATAATGGGCCCTGCCAAACTGCAAATAATGTTCAGGAGTGGTTTGAGGAACATGACAAGAAGGTCAAGGTGATATTGATATTGTATAAAAAGAATGGCGTGCATGTGTGTGTTGATGGAAAGTGAAGGACTAGACCAGTGTGTATGAGCTTGTGTGTGTGTGTGTGTGTGTGTGTGTGTGTGTGTGTGTGTGTGGTAGTTGGCATATTAATTTGAACATTTGTATCTATAAGTATTTAGAAGTGATGCAAGTTGATGCATTTATAGAGATTCAGCTCAAAATCACAACTTAATGGAAAGTGCTGTCAAAAAATAAGAGCTAAAGTACTTTTGATCCTATTCTAGCAGTGTTTAACTTCTAGGTCATAAGTGCTTCGTCAGACATTAGTGTAATGTGACATTAATGTGAATTAATTCTGTGTAATGGTCATTCTACTATAATTCAAATTACGGACAGCACAGCTTTTCGTTCTCATCCCAATGGCAAGTTGAATTTCTCTGCAATTTGAAGCTAAATATTAGCAAAACACTCTGTTTTAATATCAAAGACACATAAAGCGGTTGTCTGCCCTGTGGGTAGTGTCTGTAGGCTACATGGTGGATGATTCCATCTCGTATTCGCTTCATGTGCCTGTACATTTGATTTCATGCTGGTTTTGCAAAGCTGTGTGAAGGATTGTTCAAAGGTAGCAGGAAAAGGAGGATTAGAGAAGAGATTTGAAGAGATCTCACACAGGACAGTCCCTTGAAAAGGAAAATGACGGAGTTTGCTTCACTGTCTTTTATTGCTTGCTTTCTTCTGCTCTGTGTACTCAGCTCCAGCAGGCTTAGATGTCCCCTGTACATCTTCACTGTACACGTCTATAAGACACTGCAATAATTGCTGTATTTTAAGCAATAATGCATGAAATAAAGCTTGAAACATGCTAATTTAAGGTCAAGGTTAAATTGAAGTTCAAAGTAGTTTGGAATCTTTGAATCAATATTTATTAGACTGAACCAAAACAGAAGATTTTTACTATGTCTATAAGCATTTATAGAAAAAGGTTGAGAAATATTAGAATGATGTCAGTACAATCTCAATGAGAAATACGTAATCTGTTGAAGATTTTAAATTATTTCACTTGCCAATATATTTACACAGCATATTGCAGCCTAATTGAGTCACATTTTGTGCTGTGCCTGCTCACATAATGTGGCTCAGAATGTTTCTCACTCTTCTGCTGGTCTTTTGTTATTCCAGTGTTCTTCAGCCCTGCGGGCCAGCAGAGAGCCACGGGCTGCTATAAATGACGAGTCACAGTGGATCACTGTGTGCACAGCAAAGGACATGTATTACTGACAGCAAGGGACGATGACAGTGGCTGTCCACAGGATTGGTGCTGTAAAAGCAGTGGCAGTGGTGTAGGTGTAGGAGTGTGTGTGTGTGTGTGTGTGTGTGTGTGTGTGTGTGTGTGTTTTAGTGTTCTTCTCTCCTCCCCTCAGGGGAAGGCTCCAGTCAGACGACTGTGTTCAGCTCATTAATCATCCGTGTACCCATGATCCTCTGGGCTGTGCGCTCTGCTCCTGGCCAGCCGCGGTGGTGTGGCCACCACTCAACCCTATCTTTATCAATTTGTCAACACCAAGCAGGATTAAGAACATTTTATTTACAGTGTTTGAGAATAGCCTCAGTGTTTTATAAGGATTACAACTTTCTGTGACCTGTGAAGATATCGTAGCTTACACTGTCCTGATGTGAAAGCATGCAGCTGCCTGTGATGCATGTAAATGTGGGAACCTTGTGACAGTTCACACGGCCTGTTGTGTCAACAGGTAATATAAACTAAAGGCAATTGTTTGCTGATGCTTGTTAAATTTCATGCACATATCTGGCAATACCTTTACACACACATTTTTTACATTATTATTCTTACTATTATTGACATTTACATTTACAATCTTCATCGAGGATACTTTTAACTTTTGCTTCAGTGTCAAACAATAGATCAGTATTTCTTGCTGTACACAGCAGCAGTTTTTCTTTACAGTAACAAAACAGCCTGATTGAGGATCTTTATTTATAGAGTATATTGGAAAATGGTTTGTGTGTACTGTGTGTGGATGGATATTTATGTTGTAATCGAGGTCCTTAAAAAGCAAAGTATGCCCACTAGCGATCAACACACTTTTGGGTTACCCACAAATACAGATGTTGCTAAAAAACATCCCAATCATTACCACCATGTGTGACGAGGATGGACACACCTCCAGTGTACCCAGAGATCTGTCCCCATGCAGTGGCTCTAATGGCATCATGGTATGAAAGTGCTGTGTCTTCCGTGTTAAAGTACAGAGAACTGCCGCCAGCCAAGAGATGAAATCTTGCCTCTTAGGTTGACATATGGTAATCTCACTGTGTACATTCTTCAAAGATGGCATCTGTTGACACACTTGGTTTGTGTGTGTGTATGTGTGGAAGTTTGTGCCACTCTGTGTATAGCCTGTGTACATATTCGAAGTAAACTACACAACATAACAAGCCTGTCTCAGTGTGTTGGCGGCTTTGTAGGTGTATGTATGTGTGTGTGTGTGTGTGTGTGTGTGTGTGTGTGTGTGTGTGTGTGTGTGTGTGTGTGTGTGTGTGTG
>JBBPCY010000019.1:7701065-7711939 GCA_037974405.1 Brachyalestes nurse | reverse complement strand
TGTGTGTGTGTGTGTGTGTGTGTGTGTGTGTGTGTGTGTGTGTGTGTGTGTGTGTGTGTTTGTGTGTGTCTGTGTGTATATGTGTGTGTGTTTCTATGTGTGTGCACATATGTGCAAGAGTGTCCTGCCGCTCAGAAAGTCAGCCGTGTGTGTGCCAGCTGGCATGGTGCCCTGCTGGCAGTGTGATTCGATCGGCGTGTGTGTGTGTATCCGTCTCCGTCAGGCCACCTGTCTCTTAGTGTGGAGGCGTGCAGCACGGCCCCCACAGAGACGCTCAAGAGAGAGAGAGAGAGAGGGGAATACCCTCACTGCACTCAGCCCAGGAACAAAGCAGTGCAGGCCGGCCTCCTTGGCCTCCACAGCAGGCCCCGGCTCACACAGGCCGACCCGCTGAGAGTGAGCTGAGGCCTGGAAGAGAGAGGAGCAGACTGAGACCTCCTTTCATATCCGCAGGAGACTGCGGCACTTAAATGCTGCTTGCCTCAGTGGTTGTGCAGGAATCTGAAAAGAAGGGGCTGGTCTAATATTAGCAAATCCACAAGGCATGATCCTTTCTTTATTATTTTTTGTAATAAAACCAGCTGTAACTCATGACTATTTTCTAACCTCTCCTATCCTTGCGAGAGTATCTGTCTTAATACTGTGTTTTTAAGACTGATTTATATGTAAATGAGCTGCATTCTGATTGGCTACTTTGTACTGCGCCTCTTTCAAATTGTAGTCTGGACTGGACCTCTACCATCAATGGGCAGATCTTATCCCCAGGAAGCTGAGTAGACCCATGTGTGTAAACTCATTTGTTTTTGTAGCATCACAATTTCAGTAAATTCAAAATTCCCCTAGTTTCCCTATGAGAACTGTATGGACTTTAGAGTTAAAACTGACAATAAACTCCTTTGTTTTAAAAATTAGAAGAAAATTTGTTTTTCCGTTTTGCCCTTTTTTGCATAATTTTGCGTATGTTGTTGGCATCATAAAAGGCTGTGGCCCACAGAGATTTGTGATTTTACATGAAAGTATAGAGTTGCCTTGTGTGTGTTTATTTTTGTTTATATTTGTAGGACAAAAATGTCCTGCCTTAGAAGGAAAACCAGATAAAAACAGGGGTAATAAAATGGCCCTTAGGTTAGGTAAGATTACTTAGGTTGGGTAAGGTGAGTTACGGCACGGTCAGGTTAGTGTTAGGTCTAGGCTTAGAATTCTTTTGTCACTCATAAGCAACTACTTTTTATACATACAGGGCATATATATGACCCCACGTCCTGACACCTTATAAGAACAAGTGGATGTGTGTGTAAAATATGGGGGGGGATGGGGAATATATACATTCCTAGCGATGGAGATTGGGAGGGTTTGCTTGTCATTGTCAGGAAAGAAAAAAAAAGAAGCCTTGTACTTCTTGTCAGCGAGGCATTGTGTTAACAAGCACCTGCTCAATTATTCACTCCTGCATGCGGGTCCCAGGAGTGGGCCTGATTAAATAATGGAGGAGCTGCCGGCCTACTGGGGATGAGCCTTTATTCTACACCCCTAACACTTGTAATCACGCAAAAGACAATTATATTCTAATGACATTAGTTTTGAGTCCATGCACAGTCATGGCGAAGATGATGATAGCATCAACAGAAATAGAAAATCAAATTTGAATGTAAATTGCTGTTGAAATGCATTGTTGGTTTGAGTTTAGTGAATCCCTAATGAGATTAGCGCAGAGGAAGCCGCCGGCCTGTGCATATAGCATATTTGTGTTCTTGACTGGAGGTTAGGAGCAGACTGCAGTGGTAGTAATACATGGTCTTCTAATAATAAGCTGTTTTCGTGCTGATGTCTGAAAAGTTCAGTGTTAGAATTCTAATTAGCTGCATCATGTTTCTCTGCACTAGTAAGTGATTTTTACAACACCTGTGTTTTTAAACACAGTATCCAAATGTTGCTACTGCCCTGTACTGTGCTACTGTGCAGCAAGGCTATATTATAGCATCGTGTTTTGCAAATAAGGGTGGGCTAGATAACTATATGTATTATTATCACAATAAATCAAATCACAATATGTTTTTCAGAGCATATCGTGGAAGTCATTAATAATAAAGGAACTTCTACTGAGATTAGGGTGGGGGAACTGGCACTATATTTTAAATGATTCACTGCTGATTCCTTTTTTATGCATCAAGTCAAGTCAAATAAGGGTATTGTGATTTCAGCCATATACACGGTACACAGCGAAATGAAACATTGTTTCTCCAGGACCATAGTGCAACACAAAAATAAAAGCAGAAACAACACAAGACTACATAAGTGCAGACAGGACAAAATACACAGGAGTGCAAAGAGAGCAAGAGAGAGAGAGTGCAAGAAAAACACAAGGGAAAAAACAACAGGACAAGTAGACAATTAGTGCAGTAGACATTTGAATGAAAACAATATGTTGATACTCTACTTAAGCAATAGAACTGTTAGGTGTGCAAATATCTCAGATTACCATACATTGTCAGTTGTTTCAGGAAAATGTATTTAATTGAGATATTACATTTTTAACATATTACCCAAACCTGCACTGTCAAAACCGTACCTTTAAGAATAAAAACACGTTTTTGTGGTGGTACTCTGAAGGTTACGTCTTCAGTACTTTTAGTTAGGGAACATAATTGCATCATATTTCATTGCCGTTGCATTGACTTCATACACTCTTTCATAACTCCAAACATTTTTTAAATTTCTGCTTAAAAAGTCTTTCAAGTTGTAAAAATGCAAACATGCATCTTTCCACTGGGGAAGTGACTGTTCTATACTCTTAACAAGCATTAAAGATGCACAATTTGACCTTAAAGATCATGCTGTTCCTTTGAGGATACATTTAATTGTTAAATTAATTTTGACATTTTTAATTAAATTAATTTTGCCTAATTTTGTGTACGTGTGCTGCAACTGTCACAGAATTCACCTATTCATGTTCCAGCGGTGGACAAGCTTGGCAGACCTTTTGTTGTGTAATCAAGCTAGCATTAGCAGTTGTTTCCAGCTTGCTAGTTTCAGTTAGCCATAGCAGTACAGCCCAGCCCAGCCATGCAGCACTTTAAACTGGAAATTCAAAATTATGTATTGACCTTAAACAAAGTGTGTTACAATTGGGTCCACGGACTCCTGGCCTTGTATGGCTGTGTAATCATTAGCATTCCACTTATGACTCTTACATCCTGCCATTAGGCACATGCACCACTCTGGAGCTCTTTTTCTCTCCCTTGCCTGCAGCTGTGTGTGTGCACGCGTGCGCGCGCGCGTGTGTGTGTATGTAAATGTGCACATTCTGTTGGGTTGTCATGGCGTGGGAGGTCAGAGGTTACACACTATTAAAGATTCTTGCTGTCTGATCATTATAGATGTGCCACAGAGTGTTTATAGCCCTGTGGGTGACCTCTTGACCTTTTTCTGACCTTGGAGTCCAGTCGGCTGTCTAGCCCCCTTGACCCCACACCACTAGAGTAAGGGTCATGGCAAGTGAAACAATGAAGATCCTGCAGTGGTACTGATACCTTTCCTGATATTGTTTATTGTTATTATTGTTGTTTGCCATAAAAAGGCAGTCATCTAGGGAGACATTAGTGAAAAAGATTAGTGAAGATAATGTATGTTAAAGTCAAGGATGTTTTTATTTTCCTGTACAGTTACAATTTGGAAGATACAAGGTGATATTATAGCAATAATTTGTCATATGTATGTAATTCAAAGATGTTTCCATTATTTCTCATCATTCCTCTTATTCAACTCACATTTCTTCTCTGTAATCTCTTTCTTTCACACCTCGCACCCCCCTCTCCATCAGCCTTTCTTATTCTCTGTGCAGTTTTGCCCTGTTCATCTGGGCAGGAACACCCTCCAGAACGGAAGGTGAATGCGCCTCTTAATCCAGACCCATTGCTCACCGCTTATCTGTGTGTGGTAATTGATGGTGGTCCTGTTGGACGGCATGGTTGGATTCATGGCCTAGACCTTGGCTTTCATAGGCTGAGCATCAATAATGTGTATCCACTGGTCCTGGGTCCCAGATGGCTCCTATTTATCAGAGTCGTGACCTGGGCCCCTGTGTTCACACACACACACACACACACACACACACACACACACACACACACACATGCAGCCAGCACAATTATGAATTCCAACTGGGAGCAAATAGCCTATGCAGCTCAAAATGACCTTTTTGGTGACCATTGACCTTGAGTAGTCCACCTTCCCACTGCTTCAAATCAGACAAACCCTAATCAGAGCCTTCCTTTCTTCTGTTTATTGATTTCCTATCCATGCATTTCATATATCCTGCATTATATGATACCATTAGTTATCTAAGGTATATTATGATTTTATGTACATTTCAAGTGTTCCTTGTATAAGATATATATATATAGCTTCTGTAGCACAAACCACTGAAAAAGTAAAAAGTTATGAGAAAAAGGCAAGTTGGTGGAATAAGTGTGAAGCTGTAAGCAGCGTTCTCCTGGGAAATCTTGGGTAATGCCATTTACGTGGATGTTCCTTTGACACCACCCACCTCTCTAAACTTTGTTACAGACCAACAACACCCCAGTATTGGCCATGCTATTCCCTAATGACATTGACATCTTACAGCAGGGTAATGTGCCCTGCCACTCTGCAAAAATTGTTCAGGTATGGTTTGAGGAAATAGAGCTGTCACCTCACAGCAAGAAGGTCCTGGAGTCGAGGATCCTTTCTAGTGTAGTTTGCATGTTTGCATGAGTTTCCGCAGGATGCTTCTCCCACAGTCCAAAGACATGCAAAAGAGTTGGAGATGCAAAATTGCCCCTTTGTGTGAGTGTGTTTGTCTGTGTGTCTGCCCTGTGATAAACTGGTGGCCTGTCCATATTGTTTCTCTGCCTTTTGTCCCATAACAAGATAATGGATGGATTTTTAGTTTTAGGAAAGTGATAAAGAGTAAATAAAGGTATAGACTTGGCATACAAATTCCTCAGTATGATCTCAATAGCATTTGTAGGATGTGCTGGACAAACCAGTCCATGGCGCCCCACCGTGTAACTTAAAGAAGGATCTGTCGTGAACTTCTTGGTGCCGAAAACCGCGGCACACCATTAGAAATCTTGTGGAGTCCATGCCCCAACTGCATAAAAAGGACCAACATTATATTAGGCAGGTGCTTAAATGTAATGGCTGATCTGTGTGTGTACATGTGTGTGTACATTTGTGTGTGTGTGTGTGTGTGTGTGTGTGTGTGTGTGTGTGCGCGCGTGTGTGTGTTTGTGTCTGTCTGTCCTTTGTACAACATAGCTAAATCCTGGAGAGTGGTGTAGGAGCTCTCTAGCCACAAGGCCTGTGGATCAGAGAGACCGTGTGTGTGTGTGTGTGTGTGTGTGTGTGTGTGCAGACAAGAGACAGCTCGTTTTGTGTTACCCAGCATGCAAAAGAGCCGTATGACAGCAATGCGAGTGCGCACACACACGCTTTGCTTTGAGGCCGGGCGCTGTGCGGCTCTGGGGCTGAGTAAAGCGCGTGTGAAGCTGCACCACTGCTGCTGATCGCAGCTCCACACATCAGGAAGGCAGTGAAAGAGCGTGCCTTTTTGTTCTCCCTCTAAAATCCAATTACAGCTGCTTTGCCTCACCTCCTCTCACAAAGCTTCTCTTCATTTTCCCCACCCTCCCAGGCCTGAAGCGAAGGTAGTGCTCAGAAGCTAGCGCTGTGAAGGTAGCGCTCTGAAGCTAGTGCTGTGAGTGGATGACAGAAATGAGAGGTTTCCATTACAGCTGCAGTTTGCAGGTAGCTAGCTGCCAATCTTTGGCTCGCTCCGCGCATGGCTTTAATATGGTACAGAAGCTGCAAGCCCGTTAGCACAAGCGCAACTTCAAAAGACCTGTTACGTTCGTTTCAAAGCTGAAGCCAACGAGGATGGAATTCTCACTTTCAAGCTCACTTAGCGCCCTGCTATGCGCTGCTAAATGTGTTTGGATGTGGTGGGTCGTGTGGTTGGGGAGCCACGCTGGTCTGCTGGAAATGTTAAAGGATAAAGAGGCTTGGAAGGAGCCCGTGGTTGGACATGCTACAGCTCTTTGTAGTCGGTCAGACTGTGAGATGGGGTTAGCATGCCATACCTGTCATGCCAGCGATACCGAATTTGTTTTGCTTGTGGGTTAAAGGGTCTACCTATTTCTCTGAAGTCATGTTGCCATGTTGTTTCTCAAGCCAGTCAGTGACATGGCTGTGTTTGGAATACAGTCAACATATATGCTGTACTGTTTGTGAGATCAATCACACTTTATTTTAATTGCACTTGGACATCCCACCTCATATTTAACATACATTCCACGAAATATAGCTATGCTTAATAGAATTCTATTTCCCCTAACCATAACACTAGCTTGAACGTTAACCCTAGCCATATCCTAAAACTAATTCTGGTAGTAATCCTAACCCTAACCCTAATCCTAGGCATTATTGCAGAAGACTCACTACTGTTATGTTTGTTAATGGAGGATGCACAATATAATAAATGCACCATGTGACATAGTTACACGTTTTTAAATGCATGCACAGTTTTAGTTTGCTGTACTTAGGTTTTTATCATATATTCTCATATTGTGATGTTGTGATATTTAGCTACTGTAGCTGAACACGTTTATATGTCTTTTTTTTACTCATCTGCCAACTAAACTGGAATGTTCACACTGTGTACTGTGGTGTGTTCCCTTGTGACAGAATGGCCACTTTCACTTTCTTCTGTTAAAAAATGCTCTGTGGAATTCCTCAAATAAAACATCCACAAAAGTAAGATAAAAAACGTCCACACTTCCATATACATCACCATTTACACTTTCTGTGTTAGTCAAATAATTTGTACTCTAAGAAAATACATTCTTTGTTATTTAGGCTGTGAACAGACTTAAAAAATGATCAATTTTTCAAATGTAATTGTTTTTACTGTATCGAAAGTCTTTGTGGGGAAAAGACAAAATCTGATATATATTGCATTGCGAAATTTGCATATTGTTAAGTCCTTTCTTAAAATATGAAAAGCATACTTTCCTGGTAAAAAAAAAAAAACACTTTCCTTTCTGTTTTATTTCCTTAAAGAATGTGATGTAGGCACACAAAAGTGCTGTACCAGTTCTGACTTGACAAACCTCTTTGCACCAGACTACAGGCTTGCTAATGGTGTCATTCACTTTGTAGTGGCATTAATAATTCCCCTAATCATTTCCTCTGAAGAGAGGGTTTTATAATGTCTTTTCTCCTGGCTCTGCCTGATAGCAGGAGCAGATAGCACTGCGTAGCTGGTGTGCTGATGGAGCTGAAGGCTGCCGTGCTGTCTGTCTGCCCTCTCATCAGAATATGATATTCAAGTGACATTTTACTCTGCCCTATAAGAGAGCAAACTTTCTTGTTCCCTCTCTTTTACACAGGCTCTATCTCTCTCAGTCTCTCTCACACCACACACACACATGCTTTTTACTCTTCACTGATGGCTGAAACCACAGAAAGAAATAGGGTGCTCTTTGAGTATATATCTGTAAGGGTGAAAGGCAGAGATGGAGGATGTGTGTGTGCATGTTTGTGCAAATCAAGCTGACTGAGCGCCCTGTCTGATGGAGACAGATTTAGGAGCTGAGGGGGTTGAGTGCAGGTTAGGGGGGATTGTGTGTGTGTGTGTGTGTGTGTGTCTGTGTTCATGAGTGCTGTGTACATTCCCATGCTGTTTTTGTCCTCTTGGCCTCCTAAGCCCTCACTCACCTCCTGCATTTAGCACCACACATCCATCAACAGCGCCCTCCCTGGAGATCACCGTGGCAACCCCAAACCACGGCAACCCCGTCACAGCTAGGGCAGTTTTGCCTCAGGGCCGATGCACTCTGGCGCCATGACAACATGCACTCTCTGGAGCAATGCCTGGCATTACAAAGAAAACGGATAGGTGTGGTTGACAGTTAAACCAACACTGCTACCACAACGTGGGGTGGGGGGGGGGGGGTATGTGTGGATCAGAAAAAAAGAAGAATAGAGACAGGAGAGAGGGAGAAATGAGAAAAAGATGACAGAAGAGGGACTGAAAGAAAGAGATAAAGAGGAAAGAAAAATGAAGACAAGCAGGAGAGACCAAAGAAAGAGAGAGATAGAGGGAGAGAAAGAGAGAGAGAGAGACAGACAAAACAAAGGAAAGAATGCTGTACTGGGTAAGAGTTATTGCATGGAATCTAAAAAGTAAACACACTGGTAATGCTTTCTAGCTGTCATACAAACTCCCTGTGGTGCTTTCCATGCCAGCATGGCTCCAGCTTAACAACCGCTTCTTTCCTGACCTGTAATTAACCATGTTCCTCCAGAGAGTGTGTGACCCTTGAAGTTGCTCAGCCATCACACACGCCGCATGACACAGGCCAGCCCTGCCCCTGAGAGAGCCCTGCTAATTAGCTGCCATTTCCCCCTCAAATCCATCCAGCCACCCTCCATCTTCTCAAAACACAGCTTTCAAACACTTCCACTCACGCAGCAATGATCATCTAACGGCTTTGCACTGTGTTTTATAGAAGCGGCTTATCAAAAGCAGAGTGTCTGATCCATCTCCTTGTCTCCTTGTCCTGGATTTTAATAGTAGTTTCCCTTCTGTCATGATCGGTGCAATACTGTATCCAGACAAGCCCCCTGTCCCCCCTCCCCCTCAGGTGAAACGTTAACAAGCAGAAAGAGAGACCCCCCACAAAGAGCTCAAATTAGCAGATCTGGCAACCCGCACCTTCCTGACCAGCAGGCCATGAAGAAGGAGGGCACGGTGTGTAACTGCCGCACTGTGGGATGGCGTAGGCCTCCACAGCATGGCTACACAGCAGTGCAGATGAAGGGTCTGTTTGCTTTTGACTTTCTACTCTCACAGTGTTTGTGTTTTTTAGACATATCCTAAAACAGAACTGGACCTTGATGTTTTACAGGGCTCTCACTACTATGTTTGGTGTAAACGAATCAAATTTTGATCCACCAAAAATTGCAGGTCTTGGTCCACTTCCAATCACCCTGGTTCAGTTCGCTGGTGGGGAGAGACCAATTTTACAGAGTCAACATCAGAGCAAGCTTTCTCTTCTTCTGACAGCGATCAGCCTATTTTAACTTTTGATTTTGGCTCATATGTGGATGACCTGTGCATCAGTTAAAATCAAACTGAAAAAATTAACAGTTTATGAAAGAAGTATGGATCATGCAAGATTTATTTTGACTTCTCAAATTTGATGCATTTAGACAGTAATATTAATTATATAGTCACTATTAAAATAGGGTGGGCATTATGGCAAACAGAATCACAATACCAATAAATAATCACCTGTATTTGGTGCACAATACGTGTTGCAGTGTCAAACCAACTGAACCAAATGGAATAGATTCAGTCTAAAACAAATCTGGTGTGAATTAAGCGTGACCACACTTAGAGCACTGATTTTAGAAAAAAAATGTAAACACTTCTTTACCAACATATACCGGAACCCACCCTCTGAAATCCTTTTTCATCCTATGAATTATTCAGTAACTACTTTGAATTGTCTCATATCTACTCCATCCACAAAAATGGACACGTTCAATCCGTGCTCTGTCACAGCAGTGAGCTTCCAAAGTTTGATAAGCTAACCTGATCTTACTGAAACACTGTCGCCCATTTTGTTTGGCTGCATAACGTTGAGCTTCAGGTTTAAGTGCTACAGGGCTGGGCTATGGTTTTACAGCTATTGTTTAGAAACTATACAGGAAGGAAACAACAGTTTCGCCAGCAAAGCTAATAGCAACTCTCCTGCACAAAACAGCCAGTTCTTCCAAGTGTGACCCATCATATGCATATGAACACAAGACTGGAAATTAATAGGGTAATCTAAATGTAGGTACATAGTAGTTACAGCTTCTCATTAGTCCAAATGCAGTTTTTTGTCAATCTCGCGTCACTTCTTATAAAAGAATGCATATGCAAGCAAAGGATAGGTAGATTAATTGCTCGGTAAATGCTCTGGACATTTGTAGAGTGAGGTAACTGAAGTGTAGAACCACATACAGGCCCTTAGTGGTTAATTGCGTTTATCTGATTTTAGCAGCCCCTCATTAAGTCATTATTTTTAGTCTGATGGGGCGTATGTCTCGTGAAGCAATACGTCTGCATGGCACCTGAGAAGCACAGTCATTAGTGTGGTGCCACAGTTGCTGTAATAATAAGGCTTCAGCACTAGCAGGTGCAGAAAATTGTCATTGCAGTGATACGCTCAATAGATCAGAGATTATGAGCTCTCCACTTTGTGTAGCAGACTGTTAAGTGGGTTTGCCTTCATCTGGCCGTCTAAAGGCCGTCTATCCTCCCTCTCTAACCCTCGACAAGGTGGAAAGTCTACCCCACACTCTCTATCGTGCTCTTCCACAGCGCTAACAGCTGTAAAAGTCACATACGCCTCTGCCCTGTTAATTAGCCCTGTAAATTATGGCCCAATCAGGGCAGAAGAAGCCACATGTATGATACTGCTCCACTTCTCCTGGGCTGAGGAGGTTTATTAGTTATCCTGAGCTTTGTTTTCCTGTAATGTTTGTGTTTTACCAGGGCTGGCCATTTTAATAGTTCCTACTGTTCAGACATCTGCAACTTTTGAACTTGTTCTGAACTAAACACAACAGTCCGGAAGGTTTTATGTGCTCCGTGCATGAACTTAATATAAGATGTGATTAATTTTTCTTAGGTTATTTCTTTTTTTTCTTAGGTTATTTTCTTTTATATATATATATGTATGTAGGTATGTATGTAGAATGTGTGTACTACCCAAATAATGACTAAAAGTAAGTATTTGACAAGGGGTTTCTCAAGCCAGGTGGCGCATTAGTCCAGGAGCTCA
>JBBPCY010000019.1:7660242-7671759 GCA_037974405.1 Brachyalestes nurse | reverse complement strand
TCCCTCTCTCCCCTTCTCTTTCCTTCTCTCTCTTTCTATCTCTTTCTCTCTTCTTTTTCTCACTCACTGCCTCTTTCTCTCTCCCTCTCTCCATGTCCTTCTTTCCATATTCCTCTCTCTCCTTATCTCTTTTTCTCTCTCTTTATCTCTCTCTCTCTCTCTCTCTCTCTCTCTCTCTCTCACTCTCTCTCTCACTATCCTCCACCCCCATCCTCATTCACATCCTCTCATGTTTGATGAATTCCACGCTCTACCTCCTTGATCAGACTGTGTGTGTGTGTGTGTGTGTGTGTGTGTGTGTGTGTGTCTCAGACACGAGTACCCCTCTCCAGGGTCTTTTTAAGGCCTTTGAATCACTGTCTGACTCATTACACATATCCACAGGGGCCACTACTGCCTCCGGCTGGCAGGGTAAAGCAGTCGATTCCTGATTCTCCTGTCTGGATTGAAGCTAACTCTGCAGTTAAAGTCTGTTTTTGTGGCATCCAGGTACACAGCCTATTAGTCAGGCCTTTGAACTGTTTCTAGATCAAGAATGGTCATCCTTATATTAACTGAAGTATCAATTCTTCAATCTTTGTCATTGAACACTAGTAAACATTGCAATTAATTAGTGAGACGTCGTAGTAATCTTTGTTTAGACTTGCACCAGAATGTTGAGGGTCCGATTTAAAATGTCACATTACTTAGTTGAACTGTTGTAGATCAATAAAAACAGGCTATGGTGATGTTAGGATACAAAACAAATCTCATTTGAATTAATAATGCATTCTTCATTTCCACTTTTAATATAAACTCAAATATTGCCTCTGTTATAGCTAGCACAATGTCCGTGTGTGTGTTTGTGTGTGTGTGTGCGCAAGAGAGAGAGAGAGAGAGAAAGAGAGAGAGATAAATGAAATGACTGTGTTGAGCTGCTAGTAAGCAATGAGGAGTTGTATAACTGTCTCCGCACAATAATTTACGATTAATAAACATTGACCTGTTTTGTAAATCATACAGATTTTCATAAAAATATATTCCATCACTGTTTTTGAAGGGGAAAAAATG
The DNA here is from genome assembly GCA_037974405.1 of Brachyalestes nurse. NCBI lineage: Eukaryota > Metazoa > Chordata > Actinopteri > Characiformes > Alestidae > Brachyalestes > Brachyalestes nurse. Next base: position 7,670,709 of record JBBPCY010000019.1, on the reverse strand, counting down.
CATATTGACTACTAAATAGCCGTTAGGTCAAATAAGATTTTTGCCATTGGTCTATAAAGCTTCCAAACCTCGGTCCATAAACCTTCCAAATGTTGCTACAAACGACATTTGTGGGCAAAAGATGGATTGGTCTAATAGGAATTAGTATATCTCTATAGAAGTCAACTGAGTATATTAGTTTGGACTGCAGCAACCAATAATTCTGTAATCAATCAGTCTATCATCCATTGATCAAAAATAGAAGATAGATTATGCCATATTCCTTCTACTGCTTCCTTTCATTTTGCTCCATTATCAGCCTCAGGATTATTATTTCTTTTCTCTATGAGACAATAGAAGTAATTTTGCCCAGGTTTGCCTTCTTCATTTTGTAATCTGATTGAATGATCATGTGTATTATATGAACCTGTAAAGCACTGCCGAGTTCTTTTGTTTTAAAGTAATAGGCGAGGTGACCTTTTTCTCAATACGATGACTAATAGACTTCGTTGACTAATTGTTGCAGCCCTATTTCTTTGTGTGTGTGGGTATATTTAGAGGTGTGTTTTGTCAGTGTTGTGGTGTTGGAGCCGGCCTGGAGTCCATATTTTTAGCTCGGTCTCTCTTCTTTTCGCTCCGTGGAGGTGGTTGAAGCCGCCCGGAGGGATCACACAACACCAAACCCATTTAACAGGGTGTGACACTCTTCAGCACCTGGCTCACCGAGCTTTGTGTGTGTGTAAGAGAGGGAAAGAGAGAAGAGAGTCCTCTAAGTAAGCCAGAACATTCTCCTTTCTGAGTTGATCTGACTATAAGTGTTCCTCAGCAGGATTGTACCACTTCTCTACCATCTCTCACTCGCTCCATCTGTCTCTGCCCCCCTCTCTCTTTCTCACTCTCCCCCCACCTCTCTCTCACTCTCTCTCTCTCACTCTCTCTCTCTCTCTCTCATGCTGATCAGTGTTTATCTGGCCTATTTGCCTGTAAGCATGCCTCTCCCAGTGTGACTGTGATGTCACCAAGCCTGACGCACATAGCTGAATGTGTGAACCTCTGATGGGGAAAGGGAGGAGAAAAGGAGTGATAGAGTGAGGGAGAAAAGGGGATAGAGTGAGCGAGAGTGATGGAGTGAGGGAGTCATGGAGATAATGAGAAAAAGAGTGATAGAGTAAGAGGGAAAGGGGTTGGTTTTTCTAGCCGTGCATGTGATGTTTGATATTGATGGATCAAAAACCTCTTCTCTTTCTCCCCATCTTTCTGTCTAACTCTCCAGTCTCTCCCTCCTTTTGTCTTCTCCTCCTCCGTCCCTCTGCCCTGTTCCGTCTCTCTGCATGCGGCATATTCCGCCATCTCTGCATCCTTCTCTTTCCTCACTCCTTCTTTCCCTCTCCATCACCTCTCTTCTCCTATTCCTCCTGCTGCTTTTCTTTCTGCACTGCAACCCCCAACAGATAGTTAACTCCCAACCCCTGCTGCTTCACAGGGCCTGTGTGAGTGTGTGTGTGTGTGTGTGTGTGTTGGCAGTGTGTGCGCAGAGAGGACCCAAAGAAAATGGAAGTGGGGGGTAGTGAGAGAAAGGGAGATGCGTAAAAAATGAGCGAAGACTCATCTCTCACCCTCTTACTCTCTCTCTGTATCTGTCTCTCCCTCTCTCTCTTTCTTTCTCTCTTTCTCGCCATAATTTCTCATCTCTCCCTCTTCTCTCTCATTCTCCTTGTTTTACTCTGTCACTCTTCCTCGTCTTCTTTTCTTTCTCTCTTGCTTTCTCTCCCTTTTCTTTTTCTCTCTCTTATTTTCTCTCCTTCTTACCCCCTACTCCTTCTTATGTTCTCCTTCCCATCTCTCTCTCTCTTTCTCTCTCTCTCTCTCTCTCTCTCTCTCTCTTTCTCTTTCTCTCCCTCTCTCGCTCTTTCTACCTCTCTCTCCTTCTCCTACTCTTTCTCTCTCTCCCTTTCTCACTCTCTCGTTCTTCTCTCCCTCTCTGTCTTGCTCTTCGCTCTTTTCTCTCTTTGGGAGGTGGCGTGTGTCTTTTGTGTTCACGTTTTCTCGCACACATCCGCACTCCATTGTCACGTTGCCCTTGAAGTGCTATCTGTGTGTGTGAGCCCTTGCTCAGTCAGCCGAGCGTGCTGCTTCTGTGTGTGTGTTCGTGAGAGTTATATGTGCGCTGTGTAGCGGTACTTTAAAGTCATGATGGGCACGACACTGGGCACGTGAGTAGATATTACCCCGATGCCCAGTCATGTCAACCCACTCCTCTTTCCAGCCCCCACCCACCAGCCCTGACCAATCAACTGTCACTCAAGCACGATTTCAATCTCCTGATAATGATTCTTGCGTGAAGAATCAGGGCTGGAACGGCTCCCTCTCTCCTCCCTCCCTCGCTCCCTCCCTTCCCTGCCTCTCTCTCTTTCTCTCTCTCTCCTCTCTCTCTTTCTCTCTCTCTCTCTCTCTCTCTTTCTCACACTCATACACACACACACACACACACACTATCTGGCTGTGTTGTAGCCTGGAGGGACTTCATTCTGCCCTCCTCCTCCTCTATGCTTCCAGCTGACAGTGAATGAACAAGGAAGGAAAAGGGGAAGACGAGAGAGAGTGTGTGTGTGTGTGAGAGAGAGAGTGTGTGTGAGAGAGAGAGAAGAGGAAGAAAACCCAGCTCTCCTCAGATCCTGTGTCTGGGGTGCGAGAGCAAAAGATAGAAGTGGCAGCGTTGGAGGAAAGAAGAAGGAAAGAAGCTCTCAGCAGGATTATTTTGTTTTTTCTTCGACTCATTTCTTTTCAGGAGAAAAACTCGTCCGACTGCTCTTCTGTTTTTCTCTCCACTCTGTATGGGATAAGTGGACGCAGGCTGACCCCTGCCACTCTTTCTCTCTCTGGGCGGGCTGATCCACCACACCTCCGGTCAGCGATCCGCTGGTGCACACACACGCACACACATACACACACACACACCTCACGCTCCCTCGCGTTAGCCAGGGATCGGAAAAGTCACCGGTCAGCGACCTCCTGACCACACACACTCCATCAGCCAGGGAGAGCGGAGAGCAGAGATGAAGCGCTGACCGATTAAAGTCTCTTCTCCAGTCCACTGACCCCTGGTCAGGACTGACCACGCCACTGATTTTTTTCTCCTTCACTGGACAACATGACACTGTAAGAGCCACCATGTTCGGACTAAAGGCACCTCTCTACTACCTGCCGGGTAAGCTTTATGAAAGTGTGTGCGTGCGTGTGTCAGTGTTCGTTTTAATACCCTTTCAAACGAATATGTCCCACAAAAGGGCAAGACTGTTTTTTTCTGGCTAGTAAGGTTAAGATTTGGGATTAAGATTAAGTCTTTATTACATTAAAACATATGGGATGTGTATTTGACTCCGTATATAAGATGTCGTGACATTGTATTAAAGCAAACCTGTGCATTTGCTAGTGTGAAACTTACCGTCTGAACTCGCCGTCTGGGTCAGACTGTGGTTCGAGGAAGCCGTTTTGAACTAAATCCACCTACTTTCTTCTTCTGGTTTGTCTTGATTTAAGCAGCTTAGCGGGCCAGCGTGATTAGCCTCTCTGCGCTCTGAGGGAACTTTATTCTCCCATTAGAAGCTCAATAAGAGCTTAGCGGCATTTGAGTTGCTGCGTGTTTTATACAGAGAGTACATTTGTAGCGTGCGCTACATACATAGGGGATGAGATGGAGTGTGTGTGTGTGTTTGTGTCTGTGTTTGTGTGTGTGTGCGCGCATGTGTGTATGAGAGGTTACCAGCGGTCTGTACAGGTAACCTCTGTTACAGTGTGTGTCATGCCTTGCTAAGCTCCCCTTATGCAGAGGGCGGCTGAGCCACTCCAAGAGGAGGGAGATGGAGAGAAAAGCAACAGCAGGGGGCTTGGGGTGAAAAAGAAGAAAAAGAGAGAGAGAAAGGGAGAGGGAAGGAGGGATGAAGGAGCACTGATGAGTACAGTTTTTTTATAGTGTGTTGGTGCTATTTTTAAAACAGTGGATTGCTGAGAAAGAGAGAGAGGGAAGGAGACAGAGAGAGAATAAAGGATTTGAAGATAATGCACCAGTCTAGTTTTGCATGCAGTGTGAGGCATTATTCATAAAATAATTAGCAAAATGTCAGGTCATGACCACTCAATTTAAGACTTAATTGATCCTAAATATATGATTACACATTAATCACATTTGTAATTACAGGTTGCTATAGCAATAGTCATAACTGTAATCACTGTCATTGATTTTTTGTGGAAGTGAACGTCTACTTGTGCTGAATTCAGGAGTGTTGAAAGTGTTGATTCAAAGATGCTTTTTTGGTGATGCGAGAGGACGACTCCGCTTCTATTGAGTATATCATAAATCATATGCACGCTGTATGAAGCTCCGCCACTGTGAAATTGACTCTGTGTGAGCACTGTCTATTTTATCTCTCAGCCCATACACTCCTATATGGCTAAAGTCACTACATGATTAATCGTCTTCTTGTGTGTGCGGAGAGATGAACTTTAGAATAGGCTGTTTGAAAGAGTGTGTCTGTGGTGGGAGACTGAGAGTCTAGCTTTTTTTTCTGTAGTGAATAAAAGCAGAATACAGTTGTGTTTCACAGCTGTGTCCAGCTGAAAAAATTTTAACATGTTTTATGGCAGATACATCAGTTGTTATCTGTATAGTCATTATAGGATAACTACATAAACATGCACACACACACACACACATACACACACATGCAAATCTTGTGGTTTTGGTCTCTTATTTTACAAAGTGAGGCCGGACATTAAAGGTCATCAGAGTTTTTCTGTGTGTTTCTTCCAGTTTTTTTCCCTGAAAAACCTCAGACAATAAGCACTCATTCAGACTGAGAGATATGCACACACTCATTCAGACTGTCCCGTGCAATAGCCCCACTGTGTGGACGGCCTTTCTGAAACTGGAACTTAGACGGTGCGCAACTATCAAAAACATTGCTCTACATGATTGATTAGTGAGAAAGTGTGTGTGTGTGTGTATGTGTGTATGCATGTGCAAGTTCAGGGCGCTTGGGGCTGCTTGGGGCAGCTTAGGGCAGTGAGGAGGCGCAGTGTCAGGATCTGGGTCCTGCCCTCTGACTGCAGGCCTGCTAAGCTGACACTTTAACTAACATGAATTATTCATCAGCTCTGCGTCCGCGGGGGCCGGGCCAAGAGCGGGCGCTCATGATTATTAATCAGACAAAGACAGATCCCACCACACATTCTCACACAGTATGGACAAACACATTCAGATACATATCACACATACACTCCACAGCCTTCCCCTTTCATCCTGTCTCGCTCTCTTTGGCTCTGTTCTTGTTACTGAGAAAGTGCTACTTTGTGTTTCACAGTTCATGTGTTCATTAGTTCCATATAAATAAATGATGGCATAACTATTATTACCAACATTAAGTAAAACAAAAGAGTAGTTTTCTTAATGCAATATGTTTAATTCAGGGACAAGGTATGCTTTAAAATCAGGTAAATTTGTAGGCTGTCATTATTGTGGGTAGATCTTTGCCCTGACAGGACTCACATGACATTTTTTTCATCTGACACTGGATGATGACACCAGTGATCTGATCATTACAGGTGCATGAAATTGGGGGCTACCACCCATCCTGGATTTTCGTGGATCATCAAAGACGTTCACTTATATTTCGTGGATCATCAAAGACGTTAAAACTTATATCCCTAGGCAGCAAATATATTGGAATCCAAGCGTGTTAATATGTTAGCATTTCTTTTTATCTAGGTGAATCATTTGCATGAAAAGTGTGAGCTGACTTAGTTCAAATTACCCTGAACATAGAGACAGTTATTTCAGGAGGGGCATTGCTGGTGACAAGTTTAGGAACTAGGCAGCACTGATAACTGGTCCTGTAACTGACATCTACCTACCTTAGAATTTTACAGATCACTCACATACTGTTTCTAGTATAAACCCACGTGTGAAAATGGTTTGTGCTCACAGAGCGTATAAAGAAAAAAAGCAAACCTGTATCACGTTTAGGTTAAAATAATCTGACCTGCGATCCTGCTATCCAAACTACATAGCATGTCTCTCTGTCTGTGTTTCTCTGTGGGTGATGAATGAATGAACTTGGGCTTGAAATGCAGGTTTAGGGGAAGTGACCAGTGACCACTGGGAACTCAGTGTGTGACCAAATTGCAGCCTGTGATTAATTCCCAAGGTCAGAGTAACAGAGAGAGAGAGAGAGAGAGAGAGAGAGAAGCTTGTGTATCCTTGGCTGTCTCTAGCCTGTGTTGTGTGTGTGTGTGAGTGTGTGTGTCAGTTCCTGGCCTGCCCTCTGCTCTCTCGCCCCACTGGGTCAGCCAGAAGTAAAGTGCTGGGAGGGGCAGTGGGCAGCAGCCAGAATGAGAGGTCAGTGTGTCAATCCAACCTAGCAAGCAAACACACACACACACACACACACACACACATACACACTCACAATCACATAGACAGCCCACAAAAGAGCAAGCACTGAAAGAACACCTAGTGTATACACAGGCTTGTGCTTTGTTAAAAGAATCTTTGTGCCACGGAGTGTGTGATCAGGCACAATGCTAGTGAGTGTGTGTGTGTGTGTGTGTGTGTGTGTGTGTGTGTGTGTGTGTGTGTGCGTGTCCCCTCTCTGTGTGTGCCTTCTCCATCATTCACACACACAACGATCCCCCGCCTGCCTTCCCGTCTTAACTGCCGTTGCCTTGGCGACGGTGTCAGACACATGCTAGTTTTTCAATGATTACTTGACAAGAAAAAAGGGGAGCATTAAAGAAAGGGAAGAGAGGCACGGAGAAGAATGGAGGGATGTGGGAGAGAAATTGCTTGCTGACTGCACCAGGCTAATTATTGCCGGGGGTGAAGGTGGGGGTGTGGGGTGTGGGTGAGGGGTGATGGGGGTTGATTTCAGTGCCCCACTGTCAGGTATGTTTCATTTGGCTCCTAATGGAGCAGGGCAACCAGGCTAAATAACCCCCTGCACCTCTCTCTCTCTCTCTCCCTCTATATCTAACCTCATAGCAAAATGGAAGCCAGAACATGACCTCACGGGAAGTGTCCTGAACAAATGAGTCGGGTTTCTAATCAAACTGTATGAGTCTAAGCACTGGGTCCACACTGGGAAAAGAAGTGTAACGTATTGTTAAAGGGACAAGTTCAGTCTGATCTGTGCTGCATCTGTAGTATATGTTAATTTAAAACGTCATGTTATCCTGTACTTAGAAAAGAACAAAGAAAATAACACTTACTCAAACTAACTTAGAAGCTAGTGATCAGTGGAGATCAATAACCACCCATTCTGGCACACCAACATTTCTTTTTTTCAATGCCCATGTCAAGGATTAGAAGAAGGGGCATCCTATCCAATCAGAGGGAAGCAGGGCAGTTGTGGTCTCTTGGCAGCATATGGCTTGGGCGTCAGCAGGGATCAAGCTTGGATCTCCGGATTATAAAGCCAATTCGAAGATGTTTTGTGCCAAATGGTAATTTCTGTTGTGCTGAACACTATTGTTATCTGGTTTTGTTTTGGTGATACCGTTATTTTGTTTCTTTTAGAATAACAACATATAATTTTATCTCTCACCATGGCCCAGAACATCACATCATCACATAGAGCCCCCAACACCCAGTGATCCCCCTCCTCCTTTCACCCTCTGGTAAGACCCAGCACTGACTCTCAGGGGAGTGGTGTAGTAGAGTCTCCCTCAGGTCCAACAGAGCTCTGAGTTCTCTGGTGCTTTGTTTGCCCATGGGGACTCTAGAAAAGAGAGGATTCCCTCACTGCTCTTCAACTGAAAAAAAAAAAAAAAAAAAAAAAAACAGAAGAAAAAAAGAGTATCAAAGTGACAAGTGCTAGGATCAACCTGCTGCTGCTCAAACCTGTCCTTCAGCTGAAAACACTCACCTGCTCACCTGTGCTTTTACACTTCAAAATCAGGAGGATAAAATAAGATCTCCATGTATTCTGTAATCAAAATAAATTGTCACAATATGCTGAAAGGAGCATTTGAATGTGACAGTGTTTTTTTACTGCCCATTGGCTTCTCATTTTGGACCCAAGGGGTTTTCTGTTCTTTTCTAAGTGCAGGAAAATGTGTCAAGCGTATTGTCCATAAATATGGTCAGTAAATATGCTCAGTTTGAGGACATTCAAATGTAAGAATCTGCACTGTCATGGCTGACAGGCTTTATATGTACAGTAAGCCATACTTTAGAATAGCATTACAGGTACATTACTGATGTGATGACTTGAACAGGGAAGTCCATTCTCTGTCATTTATTCACCCTCAGCTAATTAATTTGAATAAAAAGTTATAATATGTGACTATTAATAAATAACTATTAGGGCATCAACAGAGCTTATCATGAGGCCTTTAAACTCATGGCAGATGTATCACTAATAAAAACTATAATGTGCTGGTAGTTGACCTAGAATTATATTATTCTCACTTTATTATTCATATTTGTTCTCACAATATTAAGTGTCTCTAATAACAGGGTAGTAACACTTTAACAATCTATGTATTTACATAGACACATTTGAGGAATTAGCTGAGTAAAACTACAGTTAATGCATACCTGTAATGACTTAAGCTGCATTACTGTAAGACATTCATAACAGTGAACACATCATTGTAGTTGCATGCATTGTTAATGATTAATTCCACAGTTATGAAGGACACCTTGTGTAAAATGGGACCAAATTATTATTATTTTTTTAACTACACTTTGAATAAACTGCAGTTGTCACGTGTTTCAGTTGACAGTTTGGGTTTTTCCCTTTTTAACTGCTGTTTGATCTCAGTGCTAATCAGGAAAGATGAGCTGAGACACGTTAATTGTCCAGGAAACCGCTAGCAGGTCAGGGCACCTTGTGTCAGAGCTTCAGCCGTGGCCTGCTCAGAACTTCTACAGGAGTCAAAAAGACAACTGACAAGAAATCTATTGGAATGGATTACTGCTGGAGCACTCCTCCCGGTACACTGTCACTCAACTGCTGTTTCAGGCATCCGGTTCCTTCTCTCCTTTTCTGCTTCCACCTGATCTGCACTGTGTGGATCAGCAATATGGGGAAATGGAATATTTTTAGTTTACAGTTGTATGAAAGAGGCATGTTGTTTAAAACCATCAGATAATCAAACAAAACCATTCCAATATGACAGAAGTTTCAAGTAATTTCTAGGAAGCTGTAAAAAAAGGAAATTGAAAAAAGTGCTCACCTGTAATGATAATAATTGATGAAACTGTATCATGAAAGAAGTCATAAAGTTATCTCAGAATCAGAATGCCTCATATCTGATACCTCAAAAGTTCTGTTGAAATATTGAGGTAGAGTTGACAAGAAGTATTACAGTGTATTTTTGATTCATATACTATATACTTTAAAGTTTGATGTAGAATGAAGGCACTGGTAAAGTTTCAGAATGTACCACTCACTCCTCAGTCTATGAGTCTGTGGTCTGCAGTGACTGCTTGTTTGCATTAAATATTTGAGTGAGCTTATTTACATATACTGGTCACATTATCCTGATTAAATGGGCGAGAACATAGTCATGTAAAAATATAAAATACAAGACAGATGAAGAGTGTAAGGAGTTTAATATGAGCTCTTCAATATGACAAGTGATTCTGAAGTGTGTTTGTGTGTGGTATACTGGCCTGTGGGTGTTGCAGTAAACATCTTGGCCTGCAGCAGCTGCTCGGGGGCAGGTAACAGTGCCCTGGTCTGAGCCCCGGTGAGGGGGGTTGTGGGCACCTCTCCGTCTGCCCCTGTAATGAACCTTGTCTGTTCTGGCTGCTGAACGCTATCAGCTCACACACCTGTGATTTCTGGCTAACGTGGACACAAGCCTGCAGAACACTAATACTACAACCCATGTCCACTAATCTTTCTCTCTCTCTCTCTCTCTCTCTTTCTCTCTCGCTTACCTACACACACAAACACACACACAAACACACATATATAAACACATATATATATATGTGTGTGTGTGTGTGTGTAGGTGAGGGAGAGAGAGAGCAAAAGTGGGTATGTGCGTGTTTGTGTAGTTTTTGTATTTACAATTGCAGCACTTTGAATTGAATTAAACTGAATGGGAGAGAGAAATCTGAGATGACTTGAAGACATACATTTGTTTTTATGTCTCCCTCTCATCCTCGCTATCTCTCTACCTGTCTCTCTCTCTTGCTGTCTGTCTGTCTGTCTCTCTCTCTGTCTGCCTCTCTGTTTGTAATCCAGCAGGTGTGATGTAAAGCAGTGAGGTGCTGGCATGGTGCGAGTAGTCTCTGATTTATGCTGGTGTGTTAATCATGACTGTTTTTTTGTGGGTGATCTCCAGTTTTAGCTTCTCTTTGGCACTCTTCTCCTTCTTTTTTTATTCTTTTTATTCTGTGCTTTGGCCTGCTGAATAGAACATACACAACATTTGCAGACAGTTAAGGTTAGACTCGTCTGTCTTCTGCTTTACTGATGT
>JBBPCY010000019.1:7628561-7651598 GCA_037974405.1 Brachyalestes nurse | reverse complement strand
TATATATATAACATACTTCTGCAATATCAATAATGCCAAGTTCAATATAGTGAGATCGACTGAGTAGTAGAACATTGCAGACCTAATTTATGAGAATTTCTTGTCAAGTTAATAGCCTAAAAGATTTGAAGGCCACTCTTCATATGTGAAGTATTCTGGATGGTCATATTATCATTACTTCATTATTATCGTTTATTATGGAATTGTATGTAGCTCTGTTCATCAATTCATCATTAAATTTCTTCAATCCTACAGCTTCCTTCACATTTAACTTTATGAAGCTGCAAGAAAAGTGGCATCGTAATAAAAGCATGTTAAGCATGTAGCTTACATTTACATTTACAGCATTTGGTAGATGCTTTTATCCAGAGTGGTCTGTAGTCCTCAAATCATACCCCCTATGCTAGTAAACCTAGACTTAACATTCTGAACATTCTTAATTTCTGAAAGCAGTTCCCAGGTTTAAAATGGCAGTGTTCGCACACATACTGAATGTGAGACTACTGTGGGGTTCACATATTCTTTACTGCTGTTAATGGGAGTAAATTTGTTCCATCTCTCCCTCATAGGGTTTCCTGTATTTGATTGATGGCGTCGGGATTGGCAGGGTTTCTGCTGGCCTTGATGCGCTCTTGTCAGTCTCTCACTTGCAGTAGAGCGCTTTTATAGCACGGGCTCAGTGTGAGAGAGATAGAGGCTTCCGTGCAGATGGCAGATGTTAACAGCAGTAAAAGGGAAATTCAGGCAGTAAAATTTGCCGGAGTTAATTCCTCCTCCCCCAAGGTGCGACCTCACACTCCTCCTCTCCGCTCCTCACACACCATCTGTGCACACATGCCAAACAGAATGCACTGATCCGCAGAGCTGACCTACCTCTAAACGTTGTCTTAAATGATCAGGCTTTAGAGGTGTGTAAATGTGTGTGATCTTGTAAGTGTGTGTGGGACATTGGCTTGATATAGATGTGATACGCAAGTACTTTGTAATATACCCAGGATTTTAAATTCACATCAGAATCAAATATAAAAAATAGAGGAGGCTCATGAATCAACCTATCAATGCTCGTTCAAATGCGTTCTGCCACAGCAACTGTTGTGAGGCTGGACAAGCTTTATAGAACACTGGCATTAATCCCATTCAATCTAATAAGAAATTGTAATGCTCTTTGCCTTAGCTGGACTGTGTTCTTGTAACTAATCAAAGTGTAATAATGATGAACTTGCCACCATGCCAATGTTAATAACACTGCATTCAACCTGTCCTAACAGTGTGGCCCTTTACATACCATTTGAATATATTAACACAATCCAAATGTAGGTAGCTTGAATATTTTGACAGGTTGCTTGTTACAATTTGTCCAGTTGCTATTAAAGAACATGTATAAAGGCATCAGTAGGTCCTACCGGAAACAAACCTTCCTACAGATGTAAATCTTTAACAGTGTTAGGCTAATATTTGTGCTTTAGACTACAGCACTGTAGGACATTAGATATAAAATAAGACACTATAGGTTTACGATCGCCATACGCTATCAAGTAGAGTGCAAAATGTGTGATGACCCGTGTGCATGAAATAAGCTCTCCACTCTCAAACCAGCCATGTGAATAAGTAAACACTTCCTCTGTTTGGTTTGCAATAGATATCAGTGTGTCTGCCTCTCTCCCCCTCTCTCTCTCTCAGGGCAGAAGCAGAGAGGCTGCTAGTTGTGGTGATTGCAGTGAGCGGGCGTGTGTGCAGGGTTGATTGCCTGGCTTGATCACTGTTATTCATTAACCTCTGTGCCTGTGGGGAGAAGCCAGTTCACAGTGCAGTGCTGCAGGGGTGAGGGGTCAACCTCCATAGCCCATCATTAGCAACCTGCTCCAGCAGCACAGATCCCACTGTGAGCACCCCCACAACATTTACTCTGCCTGACGGAGAGAGAGAGAGAGAGAGAGAGAGAGAGAGAGAGAGAGAGAGAGAGAAGAAAGGATAAAATACATCGAGGGAGAGAAAAAAGAAAGAGAAAATAAGACAGAAGGAGAGACAGGGATGTGAGAGAGAAAGGGAGAGGAGATTAATTAAGGGGCTGGATGGATGGATGGACAGACAGACTGTGTAAGAGAGGAAAGAGACAGATAGACAGAGAAAGAGAGAGAGACTGAACTGTAGAAAGACACTGTAGTCATGACGATGAGAGGACAGTTTATGTGCTGGAGGTACAAGAGCCATTAGGATTTGAATTGGTGACTGAATGACACTTTCTTATCCCCAGCATCTGATAACAAGATGTTATGATTTCAGTTTTCCATTCTGTTAGTGCTCAGTCATTAGAGAACAAGAACATGGGCATATAATTAGTTCATATCCTAGCTGTTTCATCCCGTACACAAATAGCCTTCATATAGGCAATATATATAAATATATAAAAAAAAAAAAAAAATAAATAAATAAATATATATATATTTATTTATTTTTTTTTAAGATGATTGTTCGATTGTTCTTGTGGAATGAAAAGATGTTGACCTTGAACTGAGCTAGTTAATAGCCTCAGCGGGAGACATTAATCCTAATGTCTCCTTCATCTTTATCCATGATTCTCTTGGGTGACAGGATTTTTACTCCACAGGCCATGATCCCACTGGATTATTTCAGGGTCAAGTGCTTTTGTTTCTCAATGTCATGTTTCTAAGTGGTGAAGGATTGTAATTGGGATAAACAACATATCCAAAATACTAGTACTGTAATGACACTGTTACATGTTTAAAGTTGATCAAACACTAGTGTGGCATGGTTGTCAGTACATTATTATAACCAAAATAAGTTACTTTTATTGAATTACAAGAACCTTGAAACACACAGGAACTCACTTGGAACTCTGACTGGACAAGATGCTCACACAGTCATTGGTTAGGGGACTTACTCTGGCAATCCTCTACTTATAAGTAGCCTATATAACTACTTGTTGCAAGCCTCCTGAAAATGCATCAAGGCTTCTGTTTCTAGGTCATAACTTGAGTTGTAAACAATTTTTTGGCCTGTTCTCTGTATGTTTGGTCTCTTCTTTGTGTGCAGTGTTTATAGCCTCCTGAGCTGGTGGTTGGACCTGTCCTAAAGCACCAGGCTGTTTTTGGAGAGAACAGGGCCCGTCCCGTTTCCACTGATCATCAGCTCCTTTTGTCAGCGCTCTTTTCAACTCTGTCTTAGGCTCTGTGGGTGAGCCAGCATAAACCTGAGCAGTTTTAATATCATGAGTGCCATTAACTTTTTTATGGGAAGCTTTTCAATGCGTGCTCAGATAGAAGAGAACTGTGATTCTTAAAGGGTTTGAGATTAAGTCCTACGTGTTCTTAAAAGCCGACTTTTATTGTTGCGGTGACAGGCAGCACGGGGCGGAAGCCCTAGCATATTAGAGCTGGATTTTTAATGTCCTTTTGACATCCTCTGGTGCCGTGGAGTATTAGAGTTCTTTGAAAAATAGGGAGAGGGGGAACAAAGAAGAACCTTATTGAATTTCATTTTTGAACACATATTTTTTGCTTTTTGCCCTGTCTTGCAACTGCTCTCCATTCTTTTCCTTTGTCCTGCTTAAATTGATGGTCCTGTACACTCCTTTTTCTTCTTGTACATCGTATCCCCTCCCTGTGCTGTGTGGAGAGAAGGTAATGGTAATTTCCACAGAGAGGACAAGAGACAAGATGGAGCCTTGTGATAAGCTAAGCACTGATGTGATGGCCACACTAATCCAGTATATACACATATATATGTGTGTGTTTGTGTGTGTGTGTGCGTGCGTGTGTATGTGAGAGACATATGTACAGATATATATATATATATATATTTGGGCTGGTGGCCTAGTGGTCAGGGAGTTGCCCCTGCAACCAGAAGGTTGTCGGTTCAAATCCCTGGACTGGTAGTGACATCACTGAGGTACCCTTGAGTACCGTCCCCACACACTGCTCCCCGGGCGCCACTCATTGGTGGCAGCATTTAACCCATTGGTGAATGGGTTAATTGCAGAGAAAGAATATATATATATATATATATATATATATATATGTAAAAGCATAATTGGAGCAGTATGTCTTTATCTCATGTCTCATCTTCCCTTTTCCATTCCCTTCATGTCTCCAGCTCCATGCAGGCCAATTTAGTTTAGGCTCCGCTGTGATTTGAAAGAGGAAAAAAGCATATCTGAGCAGAAAATGGATCTGGTTAAATTCAATTAGTCTGTATTCCATATGATCACCTCACAACCGCTGGCTGTCTAAGAGCCCTGTAATGATTTAATCAGGGTTTAGATTATGCAGGCCTGCCAGTCTCTCTTCTGAAAACATGAAAATAAGTCTTGTCAGTAATGGTTCAGCCAGATTATACCACCTGAACAACTGGCAGTGTGTTCCAACATTATTTACAACAGGTAGAGGAAGTAGAGGAAGTGTGGTGTGGTGTGGTGTTCGGAGTGCAGTGTAAAGGCCTGCTGAAACAGTGAATGATGACATGTTGAGAGTATCACAAGATTGGTATAAAGAAGCTTTAATCTATTACAGTGTTTTGGAGAGAGAGAGACAGACAGACAGAGAGAGAGGACAACATGTCAGTGCTGTTAAACACGGGGTTGGGGAGAGGCCGAGGGGGGAAGAGAGTCTTAGGTGGTTTTGTTAAACACGATAAATAACATGAGAGACGGCGGCTAAATGGAAATCAATGTGATTTGTCCATTAGCGTGGGCTTGAACTCGCCAGGCTTTTTAACATCCCCCCTCCTCTCTCTTTCTCTCTCTCCCAGAGTGTGTGTTGCCTTCCATTAGGAGCTTATCAGCTAAGAGGCAACTTTGCTCCTCTGTCTGGCTTGTTTTTCTTTCTGTTGTTTGTTTTTTTTCATCCATCTTGATCATCTCTATGCCTGTTTTATCTTAAGGCAGTAACATTTGCTTCCTCTGTCTCTCTCTTTCTCTCCTCTCTCTTTAAGATGCCTCCTCTCTTCTCTCTTTCCTTCTCCTCTTCTCTCTTGTTCTCTCTCCTTTAACTTCCCCACCTCCCCTGGTTAGTTTATGTTTAACTGATCTCTGTGTATCCAGAGGCAGCTTGTTACACAGTTCCTCTCTCTGAATCCTCTTTAATGACAGCTGGACAGTGGGCAGGGCGTGGCTATCATTTGGCTATCACCTGGAAATATCCCCACAAATATGCTGCTGTCCCTTAGAACTGTTTTGTTCTCATTTGCATAACCCCCTTATCGCCTTTATTTGAATGATTAACTATTCTGTTGAAGATTATGCAGTTAAGTGGTAAGTCATAATTAGACAAATAATTGCATTGGCCAAGGCCACTCTCTGTCTCTGGCCTGCCATCTGTTCTGGGGGAGGAGTGAGGGAGTGCGCAGGAGGAACAGAGACATTTTTACTCTGCTTTTAGTGTTTTTACACCACACATACACACACAAACACTGACACGCACACTGACGCACACACACACACACACACACACACACTCACTCACTCACACATCACACTGTGTTACACGACAGTACTATTATGTACTGGTGTATCAAACATTTTCATGTTACATATTCTATACAGTTGTTTTATGAAAATGTAAATCAACAACACAATATTATATAAAATGAAAACACATGTATAGTGTATTATTTACAACAAAAACTGAAATGTTCTTCTTTGGCATCCTGCAAATCCCCATTTTGGCACCTTAACTTTTAGGGGTCTGGTTCTACCAAAAACCTAAAACAATATGTTTACATTTTGGCACGAAATTAATTACAAATTAACAGATTTTTTTTTTTAACTCAACTTGTCAGTCTCATCACTCAAGTCATCCCCACACAAGATGTCAGTCTCAAAAAGTGGGCCTGTAACAACAGTAATGAGGGGATGAAGAGATTTGGAAATGAAAATGTGCTGCTGAAGGATTTGTGTTTGGCAGATGTGTCAGGCTTTATTGCCTGCTTTATTTTTCTTTCTCTCTTTCAGATTTTTTTTTTTTAGGTTGCAGTGCTCGGCAGCAGCATATGCTGTTCTGTTGTGTCCCGGTCGTCGTCAGTCTCTTTTTGTGCTGGGATTCCCTGCACAATACTCTATGTCTCTATTGTTGAGGAGAAAAGAAGGATGGATGGAGCAGGCTTAGTGGGCTGTATGGACGAAATGTGTAGACAAGGTTATTCAGTGCCTTAAATACACACATGCAAAACATCAGCTTGGGTATGTGGCCCCTGGTGAATAGTGTTACACACAGGAATTCTTCACCAGAACACTGTTCTTTTACTCAAGGATATAAGTATTATACATACAACACACACACACAATGTAATTATACACACAAACATATATATATAGATACACACTGAATCGATATATATACAGATACATATGTGTACGTGCTTGTATATATGTTTACATACAAATACACACAAACATCTATCCTGCACAAGCACATAAAAGAAGGAGTGAGTGTATGACATGTACTTCCAGATGAAGGCTGATGACAACACTACCATGACTCTCAGACCCATCAAGAGATTGGAACTGATTGCAAGTGCCTTCATTTCCTAGTTATCTAGTGTTATTTTTTTTTCTCTTCCAAGGAGAACTCAAAATTGCAGGAACGTGCTCTATCACATTTCACTGCCTCTTATCTTGATCATTCAGTGATGTCAAAACAGCCTCCGCAAAGCCTGTGTGTGTGTGTCTGTCTCTATTTGTGATAAGAGCTACTTTTTGTTGCTGAGCAACCGGACAAAAGCAGGCCTTGACCCTAACCCATACTACCATCGATTGCTTCTTTAAGGTCAGAGCACAAAGGTGGTATTGTATTTGATCATATACTGTTTCTCCTGAAATCAGGGATATTAATATGGAATTTTCCCCCTTCTTTGTTTCAATAACTGTCTGTACATCAGATTTTAAAATAATGAGGTGAGGATTTGATTGCATTCAGCCACAGGAGCATTAGTGAGGTCAGATCCTGATGCTGGATACTTAGACTCATATGTGGTGTCTCTAGAGGATGTCATTATATAGGCAATGCTTTTCTATGGAAATTGTACATGCTGTGTGTGCTCACCTGATCACCAGCATAAGCATAGGTACCTAAAGGGTTGACCTGAGGAGGAAGGGTTTTCCTCACCTCTGTCTCCTTCGGCTCACTCACTAGGGGCTTGGACCTGTATTCTGTAAAGCCGCTTTGTGACAACTTGGTTGTAAAAAGCGCTATATACATAATATTGAATCGACTTGAATTGAATTAAAGCAGGATTTGCTAATTAAAAGGATAAAAAAGTCTGGATAAAGCACATTGTTCTTGGCACTACAATCAAAAGTCAGTTGTTTGTGGTGTCAAAAGCACTGATACCCAAATAAACTATGAAGAGAAGGAAACACACGGTCTGACAGTGACACGGAAGAAGTCCTGTTGGATTTGTGAGAAATGTAGGCCTAGATTTAGTGTTTCTTTACTACTTCACTTACTGAAACAAATGTATGATAAATGTCATCCCTGTTAAATCTGTCACTCACTTATTGAAAGTGGAACACTCTGAAAATGTTCCCACTTCTGAAGCTGATACCGACACTGTGCATGAGCTTTTATTTAATTTTTTTTTTCTTTTTCTGTCCATCTATCTCTGAGCCCTCATCACTCACACAGTAAAATATCCATTAGAGTCCTCTCAGCTGGGCCGCTAATGACAGGAGCAGACGGTTTTTGAGGTTGAACATTCCATCTCAGCGATTAGTGTGTGAGGTGAGAACACTGGGGGCTAATTACTCTGAGTTATTGTCTATGGAGCTTTGGCACTGTGCTAACTGGCCCCATCAAAACAGCTGAAGCATCCTAGGCCGCCGCTATAGCGGCCCAGCTTTGTTTCAGGAGATGTGGTTGTGATCTGAGAGCTTTCTTAATGACAGGTAATGATTAGCCACAGCGCACAATACTGAAAGAGCTGAGAAGGGTTTTGTGTCACTGTGTGCAGTAGAGCACAAGAGGCAGAATGAATCTGAATGAGGATCATGATGATTTCAAGGTGTGTGTTCCATCAAGACGACTTAATGCTAAGCAAGGAGCAAGAAATCGTTCTGTTGTATGTGTTTGTGTTCATGCCATTGTGTGTCTTGTGTGTCTCTGTGTCTCTCTCTTTCTCTCTCTCTCTTTCCCTATTTTCTGTGTGTGTGTATATATATTTATGGATCCTGATTTAATTTAATGAGTCAAACCAGATTTCTGATGGGAACTACAAGTAACACTATAATATTGATATACTGTACATAAAGTCACTACTTACTGTATAATGTATAATATGTATTTATTCTTTTTAGTTTTATTTCGTATATTCAGTAATATTCATGTGAAAAAACACTCACTGCTCATCGAAACAGATTTTAAATATTATTTATGCAGTTGGCAAAGACTTCTGTACTGTACTGTATATGTAATTCTGTGCTATGAACTCATATTAAAACATTTCTGGAGTTATAAGCAACCATATTTTACATATCTTGTAACTCTATCTTGTAACAATGGTGACCAATGGACCAACAGAAATGCTCCGAAATTGCTTGTAATAATCTCATTAGTATAATGACTTCTGTCCTGTAATCTTACTGTTTTGGAAATGGAGAGTGAAGGAAAAGATAATAATAAAGACAGAGTGGGGGGGCAGAAAGTGAAAAGGGAAAGAAAGAGAGAAGAAGGGAAGGAAGATAGAAAAAGAATTAGAGAAGGAGAAAGAGAGACCAGAGTGAAAAGTGAGACAGAGGAGGAGAGAGTGAATGGGAAGAAAGAAGGACAGAGAGAGGGAAGGGAGAGAGACTAAGTGGAAGAGAGGGAGAAGAAAGTGCGTGAGAGAGAAATAGAAAGAGAGGGATTGAGTGAGTGAGAAAAGAAGGAGGGAGAGAAAGAGCAAGGATTGAATGAGGGAGATAGAGAAGAGGAAGTGAGCGAGAGAGGAAGGAGAGAGTGGGGGAGAGAGCGAGAGGGAGTTAGTGAGCGAGAGAGAGAGAAGGAGCAGGAGTGAGTGAGAGGCTATAAGTATTTTGCTTTCGGTTGGTTTGCTAAATCAATGGTGTGTGGCGGTGTGATCGATGAAAGGGCTTAGGAGAAGGGAGCAGGCTAATGGGCAGGTCAGTGGCTCCAGCTCTGCCTGCGCTCTCTCAGCTATTACTGCTACATCTGTTAATAGTCCTCTCTCCTTACCACCCCCCCGCCTCCACAGCTGAGGGAGGTGGGGAGAATAGGTATCTTCTCCCCCCGTTTTCTTGTACATTTTTGTGTGCGTGAGTGTGTGTGTGTTTGTGTGTGTGTGTGACTGTTTCACACACACACACGTGAACCAGGAAAGGGGATTATGAGAAGTACTCAGGAACTATTTATTTTTAATGTGCTAAATGTCTTTCACCAGCACATCACTCTATTAAAACAAATTCACTTTTTTAATTTTGCAAACCATTATATCCCATAAAACTGGAGATGCTTAACATATCTTGCAGTCCTACTGGGTCTACCTGAGTTCCAGTAAACGAAAAAACAACATCCCCCCTCCACCTGTGCTTCTTTATGATTGATTGATTCACTTCTGGGCCTTTAACCAACGAGGACGCTCTCTGAAAGCAGTGACAGAATATTGCAGGACAGAATAGTTTGTCACTGCTTGCAGCTCCTTATTGAAGCAGATCAGTGATGGGAAGTTGGATTCGGGTTACTAAACCAGTTTCGTTCTTGTCAGATTTAAATGCACAAACACATGCTGTAAAACAAAAAGTGATTTGCACAGGCCCCATCTTTTAAACATGCATTCTTGGTTCCTGGTCAGGATGAAGAGGGGATGGAGGGGAAGATGGAGGTTCATCTGTTTAATAAACATTCTTCCATATGCATTACATCTGCCATCTAAACCTCTATATCTTCTCTGCTTCAGAGTCAACTGGCTGTTACTATCCTCTCAGGGTCTATCCACCTCATTCGCTTTCTCCCTTTTTCTCTCTGTCTTTCTATCTTTCTCTCTCTCTCTCACTCTCTCTCTCTCTCTCTCTCTCTCTCTGTGAGAGACAACATATGGTGTCAGTGCGGTGGGGTATTTACAGAGACGTGTACAGTAAATACTACACAGATTACTGAGCAGCACTCTCATAATCCCTTCAAACCAGGCCCCCTCTGTGCAGACTGTTTTTCCTGCCCTCCCTCCACCAGTGTCTCATTGGCTTCTCTCTCTCTCTCTCTCTCTCTCTCTCTCTCTCTCTCTCTCTCTCTCTTTCTCTCTGTGTCTCTGAGGATTTACTAAGAGGGGATTAATCATCTGCTGCTGTCCATCATTGAGGAGCAGCTTCTTTTCTTTTTTCTTTAAACGTCTGTCCTGACCTCTTGACCCCTGGGGTCAGACAGTGTGAATGCTTGTCAGGGCTTTTCGTGTGGTTTTGGAGTGTGAATGTCTTACAATGGCAGTTTCATTTTGCTAAACCCACATAAAAGGGGTTCATAAATTAAAAGATGAATTATATAAAAACATAATTATCAATAATTTGGTGTAAAACACCTAACAAAGATGCTCTGAATAAGTGTACAATTATTGACATCTGCTGCTGCATAACTTATTACCTCCCTCTGCCCTATCCAAGGACCACCATAGGACATGTTAGTGTTGATACTGCTTTCAATGTATCAGGCACAATGGTGTTGCTGTGGTTTTACACACCTTTTTGTGCTGAGGTTGAGAATAGCTGGCAATCAAAAACATCCAGCGAACAGTGGCTTTGTGGTCAGAAGCTGATGAAGAGCTACAGGTTAACAGAAACACACTGCATGGAACTGCACTGGGGTACATGTCCAAGGTACACCAACACAACCGGTGTGTCCAGTACGTTTGCACATTTCTTAAACACAATCATGTTCTTGCACCTGATACATCAGTGCAAAACATACTACCATGATACTGCCATAGTGGTGTCACTGCTGTGCTGAGAATAGTCCACCACTCGAACATATCTGGTCAGTGGTGGTCCAGTGGAAGTCCTTTGTTTGATGGATGGAGTAGTAACCCTGAATGATTCATATAAAATGTGTACATTTACTACATAAGGTGCCAAAAGTGGATGTGCTGTTCTTTTTCAAGAAAATAATTGCATTTAAAACTTTTTAGACATATTATTCAGCCCTATGGATAGAGGGGAGGGCTGATGCAACAACAGGTGGGCTACATTCTGTAACGGTAAACAAAGTGTACCTTAAGGGTATATAAACCCTGTACGTGCAGACATTAGTGCCTAGTTTGTCGTGTCTATAGCAGAAAGGATCAAATAACTGAATCAGGTTAAAATGTAATGTATTCAGAATGGTGCATTTATGAACTCTCTGTTGACTATATAAAATGACCAATAGATTGTTTATTCAACACAACAGGATTAAAAATGACTGCCTTTTCATCATTTTAGAGAGTGAAGAGAGTGAATCTGTGTGTGTGTGTCTGTGTGTGTGTGTGTGTCTGTGTGTCTGTGTGTAGAGAGTAGGGCCTGGAGATCTTTGATGCCGTGTGTAGTATAATGTAGTGGGAAATGACTGCCTCTTCAGCAGCTGTGCATTAGCAGTGCAGGAGCAGTGGGTCAGAGAGGGAGGTTAATGATAGCAAGGCCTTCATCCTCTAATGTCTGCATCTGCCTTCACACATGCACACACATATATACACACACACAAAATCCTGCACAAGATAAAAGCACACAGATGAACACCTTTGCTTTCTGTTGTAACACCCAGCCTTGCTCCCACCAATCTTCCTGAGGCTTTGAAGTATGTCACTAGCATCCCTCTATTGTTATGATCTCTTAATTGTAGCTGCCCCCTATACTGAACACCTCATGAGGCTGTTGAAGAGCATCTGAGCAACAGTATATTCATTTGAAAGGCCAAATCCAAAGCATGCTAAAAATGCAGAGCACCACCCCCCACACACACACACAAACACGCACCCGTCCAGTTTTCTTATCATTTGTCCCTTTCAACAGGGCTTTTTGACAATAGAAAGATTCGTTTTCCCTGTGCAGCCATAAATCAGCCACCCGCTCACTCCATATCTACTTTGCACGTGTTTGATGCTCAGCCATGTTGACAGGCTAATATATCTCAAGGAATACAAGTACTATAGGTGGTCTGACTAATAGATTATTAGCCTGAAGTAAATTCCTTGTGCTAAAACATTACCAGAAGATTGCTGAGCAAACCCTGAACACAGTTTATTGTCCCTTTGAGTGTTATGTTTTATGCACTCCTGATTAGTTAACCACTGTATGAAAAAATCTGCCAGCTTCTCTTATTACAAGACAAAAGTCCCCATAACATCCATTTAGGTCCCATTCTAAAAAATTAGTATTACATAACGTTGCTGTTCTAAAAGATAAAATCTCTGAAATTGTAACCTTATAAGAGAAGGTAAAAATGTCTTTAATGTCTTAGTGTGTGGCAATCAAATAAGAAGTCATTTTAGACTATTTCTATTGGTCCATTTGTCATGAAATTTTCAATAAAAAAAAGTAAAAAATGGCGCACGTACAAAGCATTTTATAGCTGCATTACACACACACACACACACGTAAAGAGGAGGGCCTCTTGTTATCCTCTCTCCATCTTCCAGCTTTGCATTTCCTTTGCATCTTAATTGCCCACATTTCCCACCCTGGTGCTAATGTAGTAACACTACCCCAAGGCAGGAAACAGAAGCCCCCAGGGGCCCGTGAGAACTGTGGCCCTTTTTTATATCCACCGTCTCTGGGGCCCTCAGAGGATTAACCCAGTCTGGGGACCGAGTCCACGCTGGCTGGCTGGTGTGATGGTGAAGTAGAGCACTTGGCAGACAAAGCTACCCCCAAACCCCTCTCACCACCCACTATAAGCACTCTTATCAGTTTCAATTAAGAATGCACTCTGTATTTCGCACAGGGCTGTGAAGCAGTGTACAGTTCAACTGACTTTTATTTCATATTTGACCACAGCCTCTGGGAGGGGCTCCGGGGCCTCTTTGGGGCAGACACTCTTTTCTTTCCCCTCTTTTCTCTGTGGCGAGCCTGAAAAGCCTGATACTTGTAGTCTGTACAAAAGCAGAGAAGTAGGGAGGTGGTCTGAGCTGTGAGGTTTTCAGTGTGCAGAGGGCAGCGGAGAAAAGAAAAGGTGAAGGAGGCATTCTGATCCTCAAAGACAAAGCAAGCAGGAAGGAGGAGCATAAGAGGCCCGCATGCTTTTGCCATGCCTGCCAGTATCCCGTCTCCATGCAGCCATATATGCTGTTATATCAGAACTAAGGCAGTTACAAAGTGATAAAGAAGTTCAACTGATAAAAACAAGAAGGACTGGGGTGGTGGCTCTGAAGGTCTTCTCTCTAGCTTTTTAGCAATGGAAAAGGCTTCTTCAGCTATCTGTCATCTTACACTGTGATTAGATTTTGTAGACAGCATTTGATACCATGGTAATTGAATCCTGTTTGGGTTATCAGCTGCAGCCAACTGTGAATATAAACAGCTTGGAACAATCTTACTATGACGTGTTGTGTTTTGGGGACATTGCCATGTTGTACATCAAAGGCAATCTTTCATGTAAGCCTCATGTATGGATGGAATTAAAATTAAAAGTAGACATTTCAGCTGATAAAATCCAAAGGAGATGGAAAGAGGAGATAGACGCATGGCAGTTACGGTTTATTGTTTCTTGACGGTATCCCTTTGCACCCCAACTCAGTTTCAATCCTGATTACAATAATAATCAGTGCTCTCCTGTCTCTTTGTACGCATACATGGTATTATGTGTACAAGTATTAGCGTTTACAGACTAATAGGGATATAATTAATTGTATACTTAAGTCTAATGATGTTAAGCTTTGTAAGTTATGGCCCATTACATTTTGTTTTACAGTTTTCCTGTTTATATTTTTTTAATTCAAACTGGATGACTAGGATGGCTACAGATTGACAGAGAAATTTGTCAGTTATAATTTGTTGAAATTGATTAGAATTGTTTATAATAATTTTCAGTAAAGTATGCAGTTGATGTTAATGCCTCGTCTCCCTGCACACACACATGCCATTGAGTGTTTCGAGACTAGGGCCAATAGAAATGCAGCTATGTGTACCTCTGCACTCATTTATGATTGTGCACCCATTAATCCTTATGTTGTTTTTTTTTATTTATAGATCAGAGCATGACAATTATTAATATGATCATAATAATTCCTTAATACATATTCATGAAGGAAATTGTTACCTTTGTCATGACGGAGATCTGACGGAGAGGTTAAGAGGCTCCTGGAGCCCCTCTACGTGGCCAGCAAGGTGGGATCAGAGGCAGAGGATCTCTCTTTGTTTTTGATTTATTCATTAATGCATTCATTTATTCACAGCCCACTCCATGCCCACAAGGTCCTGTCTCCTGTGGGTGATATATTGTAATGAATTTAACAGCAGTGAGATCCTTCAAAAGCTCATCATAAGCTTAAGCCCTTTTATTGAATTAAGAGAAGCACGCCCAAGGCCAGCACTGAGCAGTTCAGGAGCGGGAGAGGGAGGGAGGGAGGGAGTGAGAGAAAAGGCAAGAGAGAGAGGCAAATTAGACGATGAACGAAAAGGGGTATAAATGTCCCATAGGCATTCAGACTTGCATTGCACCTGCAGCTTTGCACAGAGTCTGGTAATTGCACTCCACCAAATGTTGTACACCATGGAATATAAAATGTAAATGTGTGTTTTTTTAAAAACATCTTCTCAAGAAACTACCAAAGCATGAATGTTTAATAAAACTGTGATGTTCCCGACTTTTCTCTAGTACGCTATGTAAATTACAAGCAACCGCCCTAAAACACACACTTTTATGGATTTTTGTGTTACTTTGTGCTATTGTATCAGCCCTGTAACTCCATTTTGTTTATTTATTTTTTTTGTTTATTGTTTTGAACGTTACATAGTGTGATCATTTAATTATGAATGGACTCATAGAAATGCTCCAGAAATGCTTATTAAGCTTGTCAGTGTGCATTAAGTATGCTGCTTCTTTCTTCTGTAAAGCTACTGTTTCTGGGAGACAAGATTTTGTTTTGACAGTAAGAATGTTGTGGGCTATTTTAGCAAGAATTCAAGAGTAATTTTACCTCTTGAAATGGTAAGAGATTCTGTGAGAGAGATGGGGGGTTCTTCTTAAAGCCTCAAAGAGAAAGGCATGCAGACAGCAAGATTAAAGCCATAATGACACACACACACACACACACGCACACACACAGTGTTTGTACATTTGTCAGGATAATGTATTCAACTCTACCTGCTCTCCCTCGGGGTCACTGAAAGTTGAGTACTAGCTTTTTAGATGGATGTGTAACCCGACATCTCACACACACAAACACACACACACACACACACACACCGACACTCGCTTCCACTGGGGATGCGGTTCTGATGTTTTGACAAGAGGAGGGGTTCCTCAGACGCTTCCTTTGCCCTCTAACCTGCAAAAATCCCACAAAAGTGAGGGCCAAGTTGGACGCAGGGAGCATCTCGGAAGTGTGTGACAGTGAAACATACTTCTCCAAGTCCTGATTTCCTCTCCATTTCTACCCCCAACTCTCCCAACAACAAAATGAATACCCTAGCCTGTCCCGCCAGGGAGGCCCATCCTCCGCACTGTCACACGTGCAAAGCAATTAAACAGGCATCTTCTGAATTCATCTGAAAGCAGCCCTGCAGTGAGGTTATCTACAGTTTATCACTCCGACTGGGCGTCTCACAGCTTTAGGCCTCCGAGATCCTGTTTGAATAAGGAGAAAAGGTGATAAAAACTTTCTTTCCTTTTGTTTTACATGACTGCACATTTCACATCTTTTTTATTGTTTAGGCCCACATAATTTACCAAATATTTCCATAGATACTAAAAAAGTAATTGTCCTTACAGAGTCTATGTGCCATTAAAATAGCGTAAAATAGCTTGACTTAACTCTTAAAATAGCTTTTGTGCAGCTAAGTTTGCAGTGTAATCCACAACGGAGGTGCCCAATGAAGAACTGGCTGGGTGATGAATTTGAGAAGGAAAGTACACAAGAATGCCAATGAGAAATGCTGAAGACTCAGAGGGGATGCATTACTCACAGACTTCATGTGCAGCATCAGAAGAGGCTACATTCCTTGTTCCTGTTAGGTTAAACTGGCATTCGGGGTTTTTGTTTGTAGATAACAGGACACTCCCTCAGTTTACTCTGCAAAACAATTTAAACAGAGAGCAACAGCCTTGCTCATTAAAATGAGGCACCATGCCAGTTATTAAATACCTGTATTTATTGGTTTACTTATTTATTCATGACACTCTAATGCAACCTTATCGAACCAGAAATCCATACTTGCCATAACAGAGATGGTCTGTAGTTAGTTTTCTTGTGCCGTGGCTATTCTGGATATAATAAACATCATCTCTGCTCTTCAGCTGAGATGCCAGAGTGTGTTTTCCTGCCCTCCTGACCTTTTATCCTCACACCCCCCACACATCTAATTGTTCAGAATGAATTTCCTCCAATTTGAATATTAAAGAATACGCATAGACAGTTTCAGTCACACAGAACACAGAGATCCATTGCACCAGTGCCAGAAGCCAGGCGCCTTGTGTGCAGTTCATGTCCCAGGGGAGTGATTTACTCTTTGTGATGTCCATGTTAACAAACACTGGCCTATTGACTGCTTGTCCACAATAAAGCCATTGATAGGAGTGAGTGCTGAAGCAGGCCAGGCGGTGAGGAACAGCAGTCTGCTCTCGGTGGATGGCTGGCCCCTGGTGGCTACTTCAGGGAATGTGCTTTTTGGGTGCTCTGCTGTTGGCAACATGATTTCTTTTCTGTGCATGGATCGCCTAATTGTATCACATTTTATGTTATTTATTTATAGTATTTACATCCACTTCTCCTACTGACCAGAGCCTTCTGTGTGCATGGTAGTGTATTTACCACAGGGTATTTTCTGGAGAGTTCTATTTGACTTGTGCTATATTTTATATTGCTTATTTCTCTGTATCTGTTCAGTAGTTATATCTGGAATCAATGCATTTTTCTGATTCTGATTTTAATCAGATTTACAGCTGCCCTTTATAACATTTTGTGAGTTTATGTGACCAAAAAAATACCACATACATTTTCCAGTCTCTCTTTATTACTCAGAATCTCTCTTTATTACTCAGACAACATGTGCATAATCTCTGTTCTGATCATTACTGCTGTTGATACAATAGTAAGCAATAGCAGCAATGATCAGAACAGACATTATGCACATTTTCTTGTTTGTTAGATTCTGAGAAATAAGATTCTGAGGAGAGACTGGAAAATGGAAGTGTTAAATTAAGAAGACTAAATTTTGCAGTGCTTGATTAGTTTGTCTTTATTGCATTAGGTTTTTATTTTTTATTTTTTGGCAAAGACTCCCAACCCTAATCAGGGTCATCCTAGGAATCTAAAGCCCTGTTTACTCCTCGTGGTTCAGTAACAATGTGCTGTCCGGCCCCTCTGAGGGCGGGACACTCGAGCAGGTGCTTTTGCCCCACGCCCCCTCCCTCCCCATCCCCCACCCCTCCTGCCCCTCCTCTTCCACCCCCCACCCCTCGAGGGGCAGGAAGCTCCTCCTCTCAGCGGGGCAGCCAGCCGGCGTCGACTCGGAGCTCCTTCTCCGAGTCAACAGAGTCAGAGCTCACGGACACGACACCGAGCCGAAACAGACACGATGGAGCTCCGCGTTTACCTTCACAGGGATTTATAAAAGAGAAAACAGGGATTTACCACTCCGTCTGACGGTGAGATTTTACTACAACGGCGTCTGAGAGAGAGAGAGACGAGCCAGAAAGAGAGGAAGAATACATAAAGAGAGGAAGAGAGAGAACGAGAGAAACAGACAGAATATATAGCGAGAGTGAGAGAGGGAAATAGAGAGTGTCGAGCAGAAGAGAGTGTGAGAGAGGAACGATGTATCCTTTATAGAAAAAGGAAAAGGCAGTGAAGTCCGTAAAAAAAACGAGTGATGTTCTCCACTGTTTCACATTAGACGTTCAGTCTCCAAAAACAAGTAGCGAATACGAGATTAAATCCCGGCAATGTTGATGATTCGTGTGCTGTGTTTCATTATTGTGAGTGTCTTGTATACCCTGAGAAATGTTTATATTTGAGTGACTGTAGGACAGCTAATACCGAAAACGCCCCCGTGCCAATCTCCCTCCTGGTTCTCGGTTTCCTGCCACCCAGGTTACGTTAGTAACGAGTTCACTGTGCCAGTTACAGTCAGTCAGCCTTTCACAGAGTCTCCCCTCTTCGTAAAGTGCAGTCTCAGCTCTGGTGTCGTCTCCCTCGGCATCCGAGAGATGATATCTGAACAAAGTGAGCCTATCTTGTTAAAACCACGCAGTGAAGTGGACTAAAAATAACTTATTTCTGATGTATCTGCTGGAGGTGGGCAAGCTGGCTAGCACGCCGCCTCCTAATCAGTTTCCCTTTCCTAGTGAACGTCAGTCGCTGAGGGGGGTCGCTCGGAACCCGCCCCCCCCCCCGCTCTGCTCCAGGCTACAGTCATTCCTCCCTTCGCCTCTGACGTGAGGGAAAGGGTTCTCTCATGACTGGTTTTGGAGACTTTTTTGGTTAGCTTGTCACCACTGACTGTGGTGAAATGAACTGGCTCCTCTGGTGTCTCTACCCGAGAGACAGAGTCACGAGACTGGGGGACATCTCTCCTTATGTTCATCCAGTCTCCCTGTTCTCTCACTATTCTCTCCCTCACTATTCTCTGCTAGAATACAATGCCTGTCATAATACTGCATTCACCCATACTGACTGCCTGGTATTCAGGGAGTTGCCCTTGTGACATGGGTTTGAATCCCAGGAATGCTAGTGGCACCACTGAGGTACCCTTGACCAAGGTACCATCCTCACACACTGGTCCCCTGTTGCTGTGTTCCTGGCACTGAGACACTCTCTGCTGGCTTATAAAGGAGGTGCTGACTCAAGTCTGCTTTAAAATGATGTTTATGAGCTAAACCATGGAAATGACCACAGATTCTGTCACTGATTTGGCAAAATAAAGATTTCCTGACTCAGAGTAGAGGTTTAGCTAGTTTTTGTTCAGGCTGTTTCACATTCTGTACTTGTCTAAAACGACATAATGACTGATCTTGGCACTAAGTGGAAAAATAATTAATAAACAAAAAACATTAGGCTAATTGGTTTGAGCTAAAGATCCTTGAACACACATTCTGATCAGTTTTATTTCAGACAGTGAAGGATGGACGAAGGATATCTTTTTATCTTTTTTTGTAATCTCCACAGCCCACATCTTCCAGCAAACCATAAATATTCATTGTTTGGCTTTGTAACAAGGCTGGCCCTCACCACTGCTGCACGCCTGAGCCGGCCTTCATGTGGTGACAGTTTGTCAGCTGGAAAAGGCAGCTGTGGATTTTCTAAGAGTAATTAAGCCTGCCTCTGTAATCTCTGGTGTTTACGTTCGCTGCCTAAAGAAAAAGGTGACCCAATTTTGCATGTTCTTATCGCAACCAAATGCTTGAAAAGCCTCCCATTAAAGCTGGTTCTTGCACGCCCGGGAGTTTGCATGTGTTCAAATGGCGCATTTGCCTTAGATGAGACTGTATTTGACTACCCTTGGCGTCCTCTCTCTGTGGCGGCCTGTGTGAAAGTGTCGAGAGCAGCAGTTGGTGCCTGGGTGAGCCGGTCTCAGTGTGGGCTTGGTGAAAGAAGTGTGGTCTGTTGGTGAATCCATCACTTCAACCACAGTCAGGTCCTGGTGTCTGGAGGGTGTTTTCTCGCCAAGCGTTTCTCTTTTTTTGCCCCTCTTGTGACAGATTTTGTGGTGTTTCTCGGATGCTTTTGCTTTTGTCTTGAGGCGTCTATATTGGGGTCATCTTGACTGTTGACTGATGCCTGTTTGAAGCAGAGATAAACAGGAAGTGGCAGGGCAGCTGTGTAAATGCTGTGTAAAACCACCTGTCTGCACATGGCCGTTACAGAGAGCAAAACCCTTTAGTGCCCATCACGCCACCTCTCTTCCTCTTCATTCTCATCCAGAGAGAAAGCAGGGCCTGGAACTGAATGGACGATCTTTGTCAAAACCACATTCAGCTTAATACATTTAGGTTAAAGTTTGTACCTGTTGGAAACTGGTCAGCAAGAAAGTTGGAACATTTGCTTGCACTTAACTTTGTTGCACTGACCTTTCACATGCATACAAAACAAATATCATTTGAATGAGTACCACACTCAGAATGTCTATTTGTGTTGTATTTCTCAAGAGATTTTACCAATATTCTGGAAAAACCTGTTTGGGCAAATAGCATGGTAGGTACATTATTAATACTTCATGTGCTTTCTAATTTGGAGTGTTATAAAAAAGTTATGAGCAATATCTCTTCCTAGAAACTACCGCCTTAATCATTTTTCTCTTTTTAGTCATCACTTGACAGACCCGTACAGTATTCAGCATCAAACTTCCTCATTTCTGCTTTTGAACTTTCGCACGAAACTCAGGCGCTGCGTTTGGCAAGAACGGACCTCATGAATGCCACTCGTCCAAGGCCAAACGAAAAGTGTAATGTTGTTGGCTTGCAGGACCCCTCCTCCTTCATCCTCACCACAAATGCAGACAGACAGATTCCCCTCCCCCCACATTTGGTCCTGTTCTGTGAATATGTGTGTGTCCGTCCATGCATTAGTATGTGGTGGTGCCCTCTGGGGGTTGGTGTTTTGTTGATACTCTGCATCAGCAGGCTTCTCCAGATGCACAACAGTGTCAACCACACAGTACGTGTGGGTACAAACAGGAAAGACAGGCTGAGGGAGCTCTTCCGCCGCCAGTCCGGTGACAGTCATGCAGCACAGCACACACGCTCGCATGGTTGTCAGTTACACATCGTTTGATCCCGATTTCATGCAGAAAGGCAGCACTGGAGAGCGGCTCTGATTTGCCTACCCTCCACAGTCAAATAGGAGGCTGGGTGGAATATGCAAATGCCCTGGTGGAATGGTAAACAGCCGCAGTGAAGTGCCTGTGCTGATCTTATCCCTGACACCAGATAGGCCTGAACATGCAGGAGCGTTCAGCGGCCAGGACCTGGAAACAGGCCCTTTCAACGGCCATCAGATTCCCCTTGTTATGCTGGAGATCAGTTGTGCATGTAGATAGAACTGATGATACTTCGCAGCACGTCTAAATGTAATGCATTGTGTTCATATTGTTTCGGTTGAAACAAAATCGTTTGTCATTTTTTACATGGTTGGAAAATACTACCTGAGTTTCCAGAATCAGAAAACTTTACTGATTTCAGAGGAAACTGCTGATGTCAAGACTGCACAGTCACAAGAATAGAGAGATAAGAACAATATAAAATATAAAGTGTAAATCAAAGTCAAATAAAAACTTAGAAAACATGACTTTATTTGTTTTGTTGTGGTACAAAAGGAAAAATAGCTTGTTGCACATCTGATGATGGAAGATTAATAGGATATAGCAAGGGTGGGGCAGAGCATCTGTAGAAGGTCTAAATGTTTGATAAAAATTGCATAATAATAGTTTAATTGAATATAGAAATAATTATTGCTTGCAGCTTGTTCTGATTAGTAAGCAGTATAAGAGAATATATTGCGGCGTGACAGTGACAGAGTTTTGAGTGATGGCGGTGCTGTGATGAGGTAAAGTGCGAGGAAACTGCAGAAGGCCTAATTAGTCATTTAGCTGAAAAATGGTTGATGGATTCATCCATTATAAAAATATTCATTAGTTGCAAGCCGAATGTGGATATAAACAGCTGTTCATGCATTGAGGTTTGTTTTGGCGGTGGTAGTGGGTTTGGTTTAAAGACTAGTAGATATAGCATCAGGCTGGCAAGTAACCCATGTTCTGTTGCAGCATTTCAGGTCCATCGTGGTGTGTTTTCTGGTTCTTTAGAGCCTAGGGGAGAGCTGGGTTTCCTATCTGTGGGTGTGAAGGGCTGGTCTGAGTGGGCTAAGTGGGCTGTTGTGGGCGTGTGGAGATGGAGTGCTCCAGTGCCCCTCACTGAGCTTTATACTGCAGCAACACGCACACACAGGCCAGGCCCTGAATGAGGGCATTAAGAAACGCAACAACACTGTTTGACAGTTGCTCGGTCTAATCCCTCTGGAGCTGATAAGCAGTGGCTAAACAAATGTAGCGCAAGCAACACTGGAGTCGGAGATAAGAGACACACACACACACACACACACACACACACACACTCTGTGACACACTCACCCATACACTGTCTTATCGCCCTCTAGTTTCACAGAACACACAGCTGAGTTCACAAAGCTTTTGGCAGGAAGTGTTTACGTGGGGTGTGTGTATGTGTTTTGTGCGTTTACGTGCAGTGTGTGTTTGTGTTTTGTGCATTTGGGGGAGGCTTTTTCTGGCCCTTTCTC
The DNA here is from genome assembly GCA_037974405.1 of Brachyalestes nurse. Classification (NCBI taxonomy): domain Eukaryota; kingdom Metazoa; phylum Chordata; class Actinopteri; order Characiformes; family Alestidae; genus Brachyalestes; species Brachyalestes nurse. The sequence goes on along the minus strand of JBBPCY010000019.1, from coordinate 7,629,179 downwards.
TGCATGGTAGTTTAGAGACCTTACAGCAGCCACAGGACAACATGATTGTGTGTGTGTGTGTGTTTGTCTGAACCTGAGGCAGCTAGTCTTGTATATCAATTACAGCTAATTCAGCAGGAATGCCAGCACTTTCAGTTCTGTGTCCTATCACTCTGCAGCATTGCTCTGGGGCCAGCACAGGAGACTGTCCCTCAGGGGGTCACACTAGTTTGGGGCAATGCTGCTAAAATTCAATATCAAGATATTTTCATCAAATGAACCTCATAACTCATGACTCAACTGAGCATATTTAATAATAAAATCAGTTAATTTGCATTAAAAGTAAAAAAAAAAAATAATGCAAGAGTATGTTTCCTGAGTACTGTTACACTGAAAGAACATCTTACAAACCTGAGGTTGCTTGCTCTGTTTGGGCTGTTTTGTTTTCTTTGCTTAAAATAAGACTAAAAAGAGCCATACATATATGCACTGATCATATGCTTGTTCTGTTTTTACAACTTTATATATATATATATATAACAAGGCATCAAAAAATCTGGGTGTGATAACTTAAAAATGGATACGTATGGTACTGGCATCATATACATATACTGAGTGTGTGTATGTATGTGATGCCAG
>JBBPCY010000019.1:7561677-7614947 GCA_037974405.1 Brachyalestes nurse | reverse complement strand
GCGCACACACACACACACACACACACACACACACACACACACACACACACACACACACACACTCAGATATTTGTTGGGATTAGCGGATTTAAGGGCTGGTCTGTAACCCGCAGCATGGCAGAATGTATGTGACATATGTACAAGTGACACAGCCAGTGGCACCACCCCCACCTCCCCCCACCTTAAACAATGCCAGCAGGCCACACAGTTGACCGCTTCAACGGCAGCCAACATCTGTGCCCTCTCCCCCCTGTTTCTTTTCCCCCTCGCCACTGTCCAGACCCCAGCAGTCAAGTGTGTCTTTTCCCCCAGCCTCCTTCCCTTTTTATCTGTCTCTCTCTCTGTCTCTGAGTATACGAAAGGCACGCTCGCTTTGATAAGGGGGTAAAGGATTATGGCAATCCTCTAATCCTTCTTATCTGCACCCACTGGCTAATGGTGGCTGCTGCTACACAGGCACAACTCGTTACCCTGGAGACGGGCTCAGTGCTAGTGACAGCCATGGCCATTGTCTGCCACGTCTCGTTTCTGCCCTTTGCCCCCGTGTGACCGGCTCCATTAGCCTGGTGTTCCAGAGGAGGTTAGAGTTCAGCTTGAACCCTCAGGCGTTGAGTGGACGAGGAAATCACTGTGAGACTGTGGTAAAATGCACTGTCCACTAACACAAGGTCCACACAGACTACAGAACAAGTGAAATAACTTCTCCACCAAACTTATCAATGTAAGGCATATCTCAGTACACTGTAAGGCATATCTCAGTACACTGTAAGGCATATCTCAGTCACTGTTTATAACAACAGAATCGAAACCTAGCACAGATCAGTCATCATGAAATAACTGATTGAATATTTATTTATTAGTACTATTGTATCTATTAACATATAAAGCTGTTCAAACACACACACAAAGGAAGTCAGACAGTGGTGATGGTCATTCTGTTTTGTCATAAGGGTCAGTTTGGGACAGACGGATCCTCCTGATCTCCTCTATGTGCTCTGAAGCTTGGAGGTCCAACCCACCGTGGTTGGGTCAGCCAAGCTGAGGGCAGTAGGGCGAGCCCAGGGCAGCGTGGGTGTATCAGGCCCAGCCAAGCTCCATTCAGCTAACGCTCAACACACACACACATACATTCATGCACAGACACACAAAAACACGCACTGATGCGCACACACATACACAACTGAACAAAGAGTGCTCTGTCTGCTCTTCACTCTTAATCAGCACTGAGTGAGGGGGTCACGCCATCGTTTGAGTTGGACCCCCCCCTCCCTCCCCAGACCTCCCCCAGTAAGTGTCCTCTCCCCCTCCTAAGCTGTCAATTCAATTAGTGTGTGAGCTGGGGCTCGGCTGCCTGGCCTGCCTCTCCTGGACCCTGACCCAGGGCTCTGCTTGCATAAGCACGCGGAGAGGAGCAGAGAGGCCCTGCCATTTATTTGCATTGATATGCAGGGCTGGTTGCCTCTGTAGTGACCAAAGCCTGTCCAACGCCTAATTTACTGTGAATGACTGGAGCATTTGTGTGTGCGTGTGTGTGTGTGTGTGTGTGTTACTGAGGTTACAGCGGCCCCAGGTGTGCCTTGACAGTGTGTGTGTGTGAGAGAGAAGATGCAAAAGACCGTCTTGGTGTGTTGTTTTGCTTTTAATGAGAGGGCGTCGTTTTGCTGCTGCAGCTTGTAATTGCTTTTTAATTGGCAATTTGAATTTATCGCTCCATCTGAGTGACGCAAATGAATACCATTCTGATGCACGGAGGTCTCCCACCCCCTCCTCGTAGAGAGGGCAAAGGACCAGGGCTTCACACAGCATGAAATGTAGTGTGTATGTGTGTGTGTGTGTGTGTGTGTGTGTGTGTGTGTGTGTGAAGAAGCTTTCTCTTTAAGTGGGGAGTGCTTTTTTCCTGCTAGTCCTCAGGTCACAGAAAGGTGAAAGTTCCTCAACCTTTTTGTTTTTGGTTTTTTTTTTTTTTTGGCAAATGAAGAACACATACTTAACTGCTGATAGACTTGCTTTCATGAGGATTTGGAGAAGCTTCTGAAATGTAGTCATTTGAAAAGCAATAAAGCATCTTCCTTCTATATTACTGCATCTTCATGACTACTGTTTCTCGTGCTATTGTACGCTAATAGAACTTAGTCAGTAAATGTCTGCCTCTGCTGGTCTGTTAGCTAGTTGCCAGTGTGTATTGCTCATGTAGGAGAGTAAATAAGCACCCTTTTAACGTGGGGGTTGTGTCTCTACCGTAGAGTCATCTCTTGTTTTTCCTGATCCGCTGGCAGACAAAAGACACAAAGACAGAGTAGGGCCAGGCAGCAGGCAGGCCCCAGGCTCCTACACAACACGCTGCTCTTTCATTTTTAATGTGGGCTGGCCCACCATACACCTGCCAGCCTTCTGAGACTCACAAGCACACATACACGCAACCAGCCCCCCCCATTCACACACACACACAGACTTCGAAGAGGTTGCTTAATTCATTGCAGTGTAACAAAGTGGCCAGCAGAGGGCACAAAGGTCAAATACATATGCACAGAGTGTATATGTTTGAAAGATAACTTTAGAGCAGGATATTGTCATTCAAAAGTATCCAGTCTGAAGCTGGTTTGAGAGTCAACAAACACATGATCCAGGCCTCTTAGTGACCGTTTATGTCTGAATGAGATATGGGATATTAGTGTTTTAAGTAGATGAAGAATGCTGATGCGCAGTAATCCTGGGGGCTGCAGGATCTTCTGAACCAGCTCACGGAAGACAGTCGCCTTGCGGCGGAGAGTCGAGCACAGCCATCTTAATGAGGCAAATTAAAAAGCAATCAAGGCTTCACTCGCTGCTAACACTTCACGGTGGGGAGTGATTGAATCAGGAGCAGGCACGCACACGCATGAGAAGCATCAAATCTTTTTCCCCCTGACTATCTTTTGAACAGATGTCGTTCAAAAATAGAAACGGACGCCCCTGTCAATTTCCAGTGAAGGAGAGCAAGAACACACATCCGTGGCAGCAGCGGCCTGCTAACACCCCCCACCCCTCACAAGACCAAACTCCTCTAATACTGTTTTATGGCTTTCATTGAGCCTGGGGTGGAGCAGTTAAATGTCAGCAGCCACGCCACAAATAAAGGAAAAGCAGCACCACTAATAGCTGAGTGTGTATCATTTCAGTCTGCCTGATCCCTTTGGTTGATAACTGCAAACGGGAGGGGGAAGGGGGAAGGGGGAGGACTGTCGTTGGAGTTTGAGGACATGGCTCAGGTTGTCCTGCCTGCTCTGTGATTTGGACTTCTTTTGACATATCTGAAGCACTTTTCTGGCCGGCTGCACATTGGGACGCATCCCCCTCCCTCTCCTTCTTGCCAGCGCTTACAAAGCCATTAGTGGAGAGGGGCGCTCAGGAGAGGCAGAAGGGGGTCAGGGGGCACATGTGGGCCGTCTCGCTGCTAAGTGAAGCGCGTTAAACAACACGAAGCAAACGGGAGGGGTAGGGGTTGGAGGGCAGCCTGAAAGAGAGAGAGAAAGAGAGGCTGACAGGATGGAAGTACAAGCAGTGGAGGCATTTAATATTACATGTGAGCAGTGTTGAGTGGGGATGGGTCATTGGCTGGGACAGGAGCGCAGAGGTAATGGTGCTCTAAATGGGCTTTTCTCCAGCACGGCCAGCTGAGCGACACTCAAGATGCTTTTCTTTAATACGGCGCCAGCCCCCTCTACTGCCGGAGGACGTCCACAACTTAATTCTTCTGTTTGTATTGCTCTCTTCAGAAGTGTGTGTGTGTGTGTGTGTGTGTATGTATCTATAAAGTGACTGAGACATTCTGACCCAGTTCTGTAGTTGTCGCAATTTGACCCCTGCCTAAGTCATGTAGACCCTTACTCTCTTGTCCATTTCTCCTGCTTCCAGCACATCAACTTCAAGAACTGAATATTCACATACTGTCTAATATATCCCACCCATCAACAGGTGATATTTTAAAGAAATAGTGTCTTTCACTTCACCTGTTGGTGATTGATTGGTTTTTCTCTTTTTTGGAAACAAATCATTACAAAATGGTTGTCCTCTTCAAGCATCCTACCTGTATCCTAGCTTACTTACCTCAGAGTAAAATAAAATTCTATTCAACAGCAGGTATGCAACAACACATGCTAAAGAGATACAAAATTAGGAAACTTCTAATCATAGGAAGCAAAAAATAATATTATAAATTTCCCTCTATAAACTTTGCACCAAAAAATACTCTCCAAAAAAATGCATTAAAAAGTGATTTAAATCATGAACAGAGTGAATGGAGTGTTTACTATGTCAACTGTGTTATTACTTAAGTTATATTAAGTTGTGTTGTTACTGGTACGTGCTTGTGCTAATGATTTCTTCATGAGCTATGAATTAATTAACTTATTTCATTAATTTGGGTAATTATAGAAGTGATAGTTTCAGTTTAAATGAGGCATGTTCAGGGCAATTATGTTATGTATTAAAACTTTTTTTTTAAAGTTTTGTGAAAGCAGTAACCCACTCAAAGCTGTTTACATGGATTTGTGCGACACAGGGCCACTTTTGGCTCCTTACTGTAAAACAAAAGTTTCCAACTTTGATACTGGAGCTTTGCCCCACCTTGCTTTACGACATTTCAACCCAGGAAAGGCTTAGTAATTAGCTAATTTGTTGGATCAGGTATGAGAAAACACTAAAATGTATGGGTAGGGGCACTCCAGGACCAGGATTGAGAACCTGTGCTGTACAATATCACTTGACAAATAAACAAGACAAATGAAAACGGATAGGTTAGGACACAGTATGGCATGATTCAGAAAGTTCAGTGTATAGTAATGGTTGCCAAATGTGTAAAAACAATTGCCAGTAAAAGCAGTTATGGCTTTTTAACCATGTGGCTTTTGTTTATATCTTCTTTGTTTTTCTTTTTACGAGAATTAAAACGCTGCAATGTGTAATTTCCAAACTACGAATATAAGTGCATCCTGAATCTTAGGTATTATGGCCATGGCCAGATCCAAATTAATCCAAAGCTTTTGATACATAAACAGAAAATCAAGCAAATGGTTGTATCTCATACATCTCTGTATACAAACATCATTCCACTGAGTGCAATTTGAAGAGTAGTCTCACAAAATTGAAGGAGCTCACAGCCCCACACTCTCCCATCAGGCCTGTCAGCAGTCTCTTCGGGGTGTTGAGACAGCAGCTCTTTGCTTCATCAGCTCTCACTTTGTCCGTCTCTGCCTCGTTCCCTCCATCGCCTCTTTATCTCTTTCTTTACCACGGCTTCTTGTTCTTCTCTGAGCATCTGCCAGATCTCCACTCATGCGGATAAAGGAGCTCCATCTTTGGCTCGAGCTCACACACAAACACCGAATCTTATGAGAATGACCCCTCCCAAGTCACATACATTATTGTGGCCACTTAGAATGACAATCCCCTTTCACTTTTCCTTCCCTTTTTCAGAGAGGTTAACTTCATGGTTTTGAAACAGTGTCTTTCAGACCTACATGGCTCTTCTAAAAAGAGTTTTGAGGGAAACATTCCTGGAGAGAGGAGCTGGTTGCCAGGCAGCAGGTGTATGTTTGTGTGTATGTGTGTGTGCGTCTGTCTTCAAACTCATACTTGCTTCGAGCCCAAATCTAATCAGACAACCGTGTCATTCCCAGTATCTCTACAACACTAACAGACTTTCTATTTCTCTCCCTCTCCTCCCCCACAGTCAGAGTCGGGCCCTCGTGGGGTCAGCAGGGACCGACTGGGGCCCGAGGCAGTTCCGGCTCAGGAGAAAGGCGGCCCCTCAGTGCCAGCTCACCTAATAGGAAACCCATACGCATTTGGACTGCCCCCAGGATCTGTGATGCAGGACTCACGCTTTCAGCCCCTAAAGTGAGTATGCCTGTTTTATAAAAGTTCACACAGCTGATGAAAAACTTTTTTTTTTGTCCCCCATATATTGGCTGCACTAACTAGTCTAATAATACGTCCAATAGCACCAATACTGTGCGCAACTTTCCAGAGATTTAATAATGAAATATGTTGCCTGTTATATTTAACTATTTAATTATAGTCAATTTTGTACTGGGCTAGTTATTTAAAAAGTAGTTAACCAGTTTAAATAAAGCTACTTTATTAAATAACTAGTCAAAAAACTGATTTATATAAGTATCAGTCTAAAACTTCTACATATTCCCAAACTCACATCGCTTATCTGAACACTCTCTCCCTCTCTTAAAAGCTTCATTGACCGCCCTTCTCATATCATACCCACTTATTTACTATCATTAATTTGTCTTAAGTGATAACAGATAAAATTGGACCCCATTGTAAGCTGTTTTTCTGATACCAGTCTCTTCTCTGTCTCTTTCTGTGTATGTAATAGTTTGCCCAGGCAGATGTCTCATGCAGTGCCCCCTGCTGGTGTGCCAGAGGAATACTTGCGTGGTTTCCGGCCCTATGCCACAGCAGATGAGCTGCGTATGCCATCCTTGCCGCTGGGCCTGGACCCAGCTACCGCTGCAGCCGCAGCAGCCTACTACCATCCCGGATACTTGCCCCACCCATCCTTCTCCCCTTACAGGTAACATAGCACCAGAAACTCTGGGTCAACACATCGCTTTTACAGGATAGAACGAAAACTAATATTGTTCTTGCAGTTTTTACTTAAAATTAAATGCTCTATTCGTTGTGTCTGAGGGCTTTTCGCATTTTCTTAGCACACATTTTGGTACCCTGTGTAAGTGTTCAAAATCAAAATGCTGTGCTAATTTGAGAGGGCTGCATTGGCCAATAAAACTAGAAGGTGAAATCTAAATAACAGAAGACCTCACTGTTGGCTGATACTGTAATGACATTGCACAGCACCAGCAATTTGAAGAATTTTTGAGAGTGTGATAACCCGTGAGATTTACATTTACAGCTGCAATAGCAAAAAAGTCTGTCTCAGCTAAAGAATGAGATCTGACAGTATTGCTGAGGGCACAGGTTAGGAAAGTGAAATCAAAATCACGTAAGAGACTGATTGCGTTTCTTCCTCTCAGGATGGATGACCCCTTCTGTCTTTCGGCTCTGAGGTCTCCGTTTTACCCCTTGCCTGCAGGGGGTGCTTTGCCCCCCTTGCATCCTTCTGCTGTGCATATGCACCTCCCAGGAGTTCGTTACCCTGGCGATCTGAGTCATGCTTCACTGTCAAGCCTACAGTCTGAACGCCTATCTGAGAGGTATACACACAAACATTATCTTAAGCACATCTATATGGAGACAAACCCAGACATTTCAATGCACAGAAGCTGTGTGTGTTTCAAATGATCAATAAAGCCGTTCCTCACTTTCTCTTTTTTGTGTGTTTCCTCCTTACAGGCTCCAGATGGAGGATGAGCTCCGTCAGAGAGAGAGGGAGCGGGAGAGGGAGCGGGAGCGTGAAAAGGAACGAGAGCGGGAGGCTGAACGAGAGAAAGAGCGAGAGAGGGAGAGAGAGCGAGAAAGAGAGAGAGAAAAAGAGCTGGAAAGGGAGAGGGAAAGAGAGAGGGAGCGGGAGAGGGAGAGAGAGAAGGAGAGAGAACGGGAGAGGGAGAGAGAGAGGGAGCTAGAAAGACAGAAGGAGCGAGCACTGCGTGAGAAGGAACTCCAGGTGTCCAAGGCCATGGAGGGCCACTACTTGGCTGAGCTGCATGCTCTGAGGAGTCAGACGGAAGACAGAGTGAAGGCTGGAGAAAGACTTACGCCCAATAGAGCCGGTAAGACAAGCCCTCAGCTGACTGCTCCACACCTACACGCTCTCGAGCACCTCAGCCATGTTTCATCCAAAGTGACAGCAAAAGCCCCTTTACTCAATAGTTCTCCATAGTTCTCTTTAAAACAAAATACAGTTCATTTACATATTTTGTTTGTTTGATTTGTTTATATTTTATGTATTTATTTGATAGAAGAAAATTGTACACAACCATCTGATGCTATGTAACATTTAGAACTATCTGCTAATTTGGATTTGTTTGTCATTATATGGACCTTTAATTTAACACTATTCCTAGATGGACCTTGATAACACTGATAGGGATATACAGCACTGCTCACAATAGGCATTGTCACAAAACAGCTTTACAGGAATCTTTAATGAAAAAGGTTGGAACAACCGTTACAGAAGCAACTGAAAAATAACCGCTGCCCTAAATTTATTGTAAAAGTATTAAAGGTGAGACTGAACAAAGACACTTGGAGGATCGACCCATAAGATGGTGATAAGCCAGTGACTAATGTTAGTTACTAATGTTACTCTAAAAGCTGCTGTAATTCTTCACCTTATCTCCTTGTTTGACCTTTTATTTTTGGTAACCCTTGACACCTTGAAGCTCATTATTGTTTCCATGTCCAGATAAAACCAAAGAGCCTGCTCTTGCTGCTCCTAAACCAATCCAGCCAGGCCTCCACCCTTCTCTAAGCTCCGCCCACCACCCTGTGCCCACCCTGGTCTCCGCCCACAATATGTACCTTGGCCCTGGAGGACCGGGGCCTGGTGCCCTGACATCTGCCTTGGCACTGCAACGCACCAATGAAGAGGAGCGGTGGCTGGCCCGGCAGAGGAAGCTACGGCAAGAGAAAGAAGACAGACAGTACCAGGTGTCTGAGTTCCGACAGCAGGTTTTAGAACAACATCTAGATATTGGCAGGCCAAATGAAGGAACTGAGCTACGGACAGAGGGACATAGGTATGGGTGTTAACCTTACTCTAACAGTAGTTTGACACAGTATATCATACATTGAGGAGGAAAATTTGGGAAAAAATCACTATATTTGGAGACATTTTCATGATGCACAATATATATCCATTTTTTCCTGAGCATTCACATGCCACATTATTTTAAAAAAGACTACACAAGAAAAAATTATACCTTGGCAAGTCATCCTCAATCAAGCCAATATAACTAATATTTCTTATTGTGACAATGTTTTAAGAGTATTACACAGTATTGTACAGTATTTTTATTCCATTGCTGCATCTAATTAAACAACACTGATTATATTTCCCAAACATGTGAAATTTTTGGAGCTCCATTTAAACATGCAGTTGATCAGATTTCTGGCTGACCTAAAATATGTTGTAATATAATTTATCATGATGTCAGTATTATTTCATCATTTATCACCCCTAACCATGCAGCTCTCATAAATGCCTGCAGATAATTCCTTCTCTTGAGACATTTCCTGGTGTCTGTGGGCGTGAAAGCACTACCCCTGTTTTTCTTTAGTCAGCGACATACTTTCCTCTGTGTGTGATGTTCCCTCAGTGCCTTAAATCAGCTGCTGCGATGTGACTGGGGGACTCTTGAGCACTGTTGTTTAACTGGGAAGTCTGTGGCACTCTCCTCATAGACACCTTTACTCTTCGTCTCACTGCAGGGAAGCTGTTTGAAGTGTGTGCTGTCAGGATGAGAGAGGACGAGAGATACTGTTTTTTGATTTCAGTTTGATTGTGAAGTGACTGGACTGTCATTTTGCAATTCCTAGAGGACTGATTTTGCTAAGTGGGAAATAGCAATTATGAATTTGTGGAACATATTCAAATCACTAATTGTTATCTCACCTAGTGAGGCTTGGAGCTCACTAGTGGTCAGCGACCCCCTAAGTGCTGATTCACATCGAAGTCTCTGTGTCTTGTTCGAAGCCAACCTTTCCTGCCTGTGTAATAGGAGCTTTATGGCCTTGGCTTTTGTTGCATTAGAGAGGTCAGCTCTAATAAAGGCTTTTGAGCAGTGTGTGAGTGTGAGTGTGTGAGATCGTGATCCAGACTGATAATTACAGTGCTCCTGTTGTCCCTGCCTGTGGGCCTGCAGATGTCTGATAGCCAGCTGGGCCAGAGGGGAGAACGCTCAGATCAGATTAGCTTATTTGAGGGTTGGAGAGAGATTTAATGAGCCAGTTTTCTCTTTCTCTCTCTCGCTCTCTCTCTCTCACTCACACACAAATGGAAGGGAGAGAGAAAGAGAATAAGAGACAAAGGTAAATGCAGTTTCAGATCTATTTCTAATACATTTTGATAGATCCTGAGCATCCTAGCCCTCAGTCTGTTTTTGCAGAAGAGAAGTCTCTCTCCTGTCAGAAGAAGAATGTCCTGTTCTAATAGCAGTCCCTGCAGTGGGAGATGAGCACACACTTCAAAGGCCTACAGCTGGAGCTGAGAATCACAGCACTGTGTGGTCTGAGCCCAGCAAATCCCCTCTCTACCCACAAAGCCCCGACTACCCCATGATTAGCCTCCCATTTCTCTGCTTTGCCAGTATGTGTGTGTGCTGGAGGAGAGAAAGTGCAGGGCCAGCATACTAAAGGGCAAGGAAAATCAAATTTAGCTTTTTTGAAATAGGTGTTTGATGTTGCACAAAAATATTGTTACAGTATCTATATTTACCATTTATTACAAAAAACAAAGAAATGTATTATTTCACATACATCAATGGATTTATACCAATTCAGCCTACTCAGGTTTAGTCCCACGTGTTCACGATGAAGTGTTTCAGACTGGATTGCCTTCTGAATGAGGCATGATACAAGGCACCTAATCAGAACAGAATCCATTTACATTAGAGTTGTCCTTGAGATTTTGAAACCTTCAGAGATTAAATAGACCCACAAAAAGTTATTTTAATGTTGAAGAAAATAAGAAATCATGATTAAAAATCACTGTTCCATTCACTTTCTATGAAGCTCAAGTTAGTTTTTTGCCAGAATATTCAGTTTCACCTTAAATAGTCCAACAGTTACATTTTCACATGCATTGCCTTGGATGAAAAGCCATTTTAGTAACTTTATTTTATGTAAAACATTTTTATAGATTGTCAGGCTTTGGGTTTTGGTTTTTGAGTCGATGTACCCTGAATTTTGGTTTCCATTAGGATTTTAATTTTGGTGCCGTGCCAGTTTACATATATCTGTTTTATTCTAATACATAGAGTTTCATATAAATTTGTGAAAAATGAAAATAACTTTTTGGTGCAATAACCCATGCAGACTTCACAAATGTGTCTTTCTTTGTTTTTGCAGGCCTGTTCCAAACCATCATGAGCCCAGTGCCAGAGAGCGAGACACCCACTCTCATCTCGGAGCTCCACCCCCTCTCATCTCTCCCAAGCCCCAGCATAGAGACCATGCTCCTCCACCTCCAACCACCCTTTGGAACCCCGCCTCACTTATAGAGACTTCCTCTGAATCACGCCGCACTCTGCATGACCCTCCAGGCCTGGGCCACTATGACATCAGTCGGCTTGCTCCACCTTCAGTTAAACCTGAGCGGCACTACAACTCAGAGAAGACAGACGACGGGCCTCGTAGGAAAGACCTGCTGGATAAATACCCGCCCATCCGCCCCACAGGTTACTCTGAGCCCAGCACCTTTTTGGCAGAGCTAGAGAAGTCCACACAGTCCTTCCTGAATCAGCAGAGGGCGACTCTGAGCTTGAGCAGTCAGTATGGAGACCTGAGCAGTAGTTTGAAGAGCAGCGGGGGCCATAAGGGCCTCCATGTGCCCCCACGCCCAGGACCCGAGTCAGTGCTGGTGTATGACGAGTTCCTGCAGCAGCACAGGCAGCCTGTTAGCAAACTGGATCTGGAGGAAAGGAGGAGGAGAGAGGCCAGAGACAAAGGTAGGTAATACAGGAGAAAGTTGTTTTAAGCCAAATTTACTTTAGAAACCTTATTGCTCAGTTTTTTGGGGTTTTTTTTGCTCCCACTTGATCACACAGTCGTGTGACCCATACATGCCAGGAATGCATATTTGGAATTAACTGCATCATGTCAATGAGTCATGTGTCCACTTGATGTATATGCCAAATAGGAGTTCCTATAAAAACAAGAACTTCTGACCGTTCTCATTACTACCACTTAGCTTCATATAGGATATGTTTATTGATTTACAATGCACCAGTGTCTTTTTCTGAACATGTTCAGATTTTACAGACAAGCTATACAGGTACAGTTCTCAATATAAAACTGGTTCTCGATTAACATGGACAGTTAAACAAGTATTTAATGGAATAGAGATTTTTTGTCTGTGTTTAACAGCCTCTGCGTGGCTCACATCATGACCTGTTTAATGTGTTTTCTGTGTTCACGCTCTGCTCTTGTAGAAAAGGTCAAGGACAAAGAGCCACGAAAGCTACCTACAAACGACTCACTTTCTAAAAATGAATGAATGAATAAATATAGATTGAAAACAAATATGATTTAACGTTTTTATACTTGCTCGTTATTTGTAAGAAAAGGTCTGTCATCTCACTCTGTCAGCAGCCAGAGTAATACTAATGTATTACTACTAAAACACACATTATACCTCTAAAAACAGGAATCAGTAGCATGGTGTAGTTAAATTTAAAAAATCAATAATACTGTATTTGATTTTCAAAGAAAAGGGACATCGTCTCATTTTGCAGCCCTGTGTAATCTGACTAGATGGTAATGCAAAAACAACATTTTAAATGAATTTGTTCTGCCCCTGTGACTTTCAAGCACTGAGGCTGGACCCCCATACACAGTTATTATATTTTGCCCCTGTACAACCATCACTCTAGAAATGCCGCTGTCTAGGACCACATGTAAAATCTGAAATTGTGCAGAAACAGTACATGCAGTTATCTGCATAGAACAGAAAATTTCGTCTGTGTTCAAGTGAGGCTTGTGAAGATAATTATCATATTTGCTGATATAATGACTGAACTTGAAATGACTCCATTTGCTCTGTGGGAGCTTGTACGGAAGCATGAGTGATGAGAAGTGGCTTGTATTGGCGTGTGCTCATGCGTGTTCTGTCTTGTGTAGGTTATTACTACGAGCTGGATGACTCGTATGACGAGAGTGATGAAGAGGAGGTGAGGGCTCATCTGAGGAGAGTGGCCGAGCAGCCGCCCCTCAAACTGGACGACTCCACTGAGGTAGTGCACCATTGCACACTCCAAACGCACTCTAAAGCACTTCACATGCTCTGTTCCAACCAACTGAACTACTGATAATTAGTAGCCCGGAGAGCTGTGTCAAAAAAGGTTAAAAAAAGGATTTTCTTTCTGTAGAGAATGATGTTGATGTCTGATATCGTCTAACTTTTTTTCTCTCTCGCTTTTGCTCTCGCTCTGTAGAAGCTGGGGTTTCTGCGGATGTTTGGTTTGACCACTGTGTCTCGGCGAGATGAGCTGATGGAACAGAAGAGGAGGAAGAGGAGGAGAATGCTGAGGGAGCAAAGCCCCTCTCCTCCAGCTGTGGCCAGCAAGCGTCCCCCACCTCCTGCCCTTAGCACCCGCTTCACACCCGAGGAGATGGACAGCAGCCCGGAGCTGGAAGACAAAAAACGCTTCCTCACCATGTTCAGCCTCAACCACCTCACCACACAGCAGAGAAAAGGTACATACCGTAAGCAAGTACACACACACACACACAAATGCTCTCTGACACTGCTATATTTGTGTGTGTGTGTGTCTTATGTGTGTATTTGTTTTGTCTGTTATCATAATGTCTTGCTGCCCCCCAACACGCATGCACACACACAGCTTAGGTCTTATGGCCCAAGTGCCTCCCAGCTTTGCTTCTAATTGATTCTCTGCCTCTTTCTGAACCTTCTGACAGAGAATGAAAGAATGGTGGAGTTACTGCAAGCCATTAAACAGAAGAGCGTGACTCTAGACACTATCAGATATAGCCCTTACTCACTGTGCAAGAGCCCATCAGCACATCACTCTGGTATGTTTTACACACACACGCACACTTATACTCTAGATTCACAGTTATCATACACATTCTCATTCCCAGAGTGGATGTCTATGCTAATAACATATAACATTGATCGTCTGTAGATATAGAACTTAGTAAAGTAAGTAAAGTAAAGTGGCCCTTTATGTCTGTGTATCTACTGTTATGGCCCTTTATCTCAACATGTTTTTGCATTTTGCACCCTTGGAGACTCCTTTTACATTTTCCAAAACCTTTAGACCCATAGCAACTCCTGTTTTGCCTTCAATAAATAATTGAACATATTAGCTATTCTGTCAACTTCTAGTTCATAGCATGATGTTCACCAAGCTGGTGTATACTTGATGTGCAAGACATACCTGTAGCCTCTGTCGCTCATTCACTACTGACACACAGTCCCACTGAGACATGAATGTAACACAATGTGCCATCTGTGGGGTGAATTCCCAAGGTATACTTGTTTTTTTTTTTTTTTCAATTAAAAACTGGCAAATAAGTAAAACTGAAGTGTGAAATGTTTATATGCTCAAAGTAGCTTGTAGTTAGGGATTGTTGACTGTGGTGAAATATGTTTTATAGAAATAAACACATTAAGTGTAACAGGGCTTTTACCATACTCAAACCCAGTAACTAACATGAACTCAGAGCTGTTCACTCTGTCAGCTCACTGCAATGTCATCAGTCTTGCTGAGCCAGATGGTGTGTACTGTGTGGAAGGACAATGACAGCTCCAGATGTTCAAAACTGAATGAGCGTTTCAAACACTTCATTAAGTGCACCCTTCTCTCAGAAAAGTAGTGGAAATAAAAATACTTGGAATTTCAAACTACCTATATACTGCTACAGTATTTCTCCACCAATACAGTAACTCTTTAATTTAAAAATGTGAATCCTATATGTGGTTATTATTCTTTAGTGTCCATAGGGGTTGGTTCATTATGCCTGATATGTGTGTTATTTAATGTAAGCTAGTGTCTGTGAGGGCTGTACAATAAAGCCTAAAATGGCTAGGCATGATTATGTTGTGTAATATTTAAATCATTTATCATATGTATTCAGGAAAAAGTTTATTTTGCTGTAATTTTCCATCGTTTTAAATAAACATAAAACACCACTTTCTTTCGCATCGGACATTATTTAAGTATGTATTATTTTAAACCTGTAAACGTATTAAATTATATATAACACACCTAAAATGAGATAAATATTGTGTGGGACAAAATAGAAAAGATGTTTATGTATAAAACATTTACATTTGTGGTAGCCAGTTAGCTAATTCGCAATCATACTAATTGTTCTTGATTAAAATCTGATAAATAACACACCTCTTCTCTCTGCTTCTACAGATCCATCCTCATCTTCATCTCCTGGCCAATCCAATGACCCGATCACTACCAGACCCCCGAGTCCCCCCGGACCTGCCCCTGGGCCTCCACTTCCAGCTGACCCCACTGCTCCTCCTGACCATATCAGGTCTATAACCGAGCCACTCAAAGCCAAGGAGCCTCCCCTGCCCCTCTCGTATTTAGATAAAGGCAGAGCCAGCGATGCAGTCCCTGGCAAGAAGCCCACAAGCCTGCTGAACAGCATGCGGCCGCCTCTGCACCATAAAGATGGCTCCAGTAGTCTGAATGGCAGGACCAAGCCATGGGAAAGCTTCACTGCAGAGGAGTTTGCTCAGCAGTTCCACGAGTCAGTGCTGCAGTCCACTCAGAAAGCCCTGCAGAAGCACAAAGGTAGGCAGGTCCAATTTTACACTTTTCCCCACAGCTCTGCAAGGAAACTCGACATTTTGTCACACAGTGCAGTTAGGAGCAGATGGAGTATTACTGAGGTATGCTAAGGCAAGGTCTACTCCCATGGCAAGGGGATTACTCCATTGTGAGGTTGAAAAAAAAGACTTTGAAAGCTGGATACTTTCCAACACATCAAACAGCTATAAAGTCCAAGAAAGCAATAACCATTTTTTATTTCTTGCCATTAAAGACTATTTGTCTCTCCTCATGTCCTGTATAACTCATGAAAAGCTGGGATTTGTCAAGTCTAACTCACACTGAAATTTATTTGTGTAGCTCTTCTTCAGTCTATTGTATCATGGGCTAATAATTGAGTTAAAAATGTTTGGTATTGTGGAAGACCATTGTACAATGCCTAGAATAGGTTAGGGGTTTGTGGACAAATCAACAGTCTTCAAATTAAATACAGGTTGAACACAAGAAACTATGATTAGGATGTTCCCTGAAGTCTCTAGGGTGTGTCCTGGGGTGTAATGAGAAATAATATCAGAGTATCTTTCTCCATATTTTTATTGCTAACGCTTATCCTCGTCTAAACCAGGTGGCACCTCATCTGTCTCCGAACCAAACCACGCAATGGACTCATCGGTGCACTACAACATTCCGGAGCTTCAGAGCACCCCAGGCCGTACCACACACCCTCACATACACAGTGCACACCAGGCCAATGGCCAGCACTGCCCATCAGGACCCCGTCGTGACGGGGCACCTCTAGGCATGCGGCCCGAACTCTCGGCTGAGGAGGACTCGGAGGAAGGTGAAGAGGAAGATGAGGAGGAAGAAGAAGCTCCAGGACCCAGATGGCAAGGCATTGAGGCTGTCTTTGAAGCTTATCAAGCATATGCTGAGGGTGAGTTGGGTTTTATGAGGGTAATAACAGTGAGTGAAATGATCATATTATTTCTAGGGTGTGTCTTTCAATTTCAAAAATCAAACCAAACATTTTTACTAATGCTGGGCAATGATTCAAAATTTTAATCACGATTAATTGCAGAAAACCATGATGAATCACATTGTTATATGCAAAATTCAATAATTAATTCAAAAGTAGTGTATTGCACACTTTGATTTGTAAAGTACTGCAATATGAACAAAGGTGCAGTAACATTTGGTTTGCAAACACTTCAAACAAATATGGTGCTTTTTAACAGCAGTGTTCCCTTTAACACAGCTACAGTTCAAATATTTATTGTAAATCTCATTAGTATAAATATAAACCAAAGCTATTTGCTACTGCAGGGCATTCATGTTTTATCTAGTTTGTTATAGAACAATAAGTTACTTAAACGTGCTTAAATGCTGAGTTCCCAAGACTGCTCTAGAACAGTTCAAGGTTCAAGGTTACTTTGTACATAGTTTGAAGATATATTTCTCCATGGACCATGGTGCAACATATATCAACATTCAAACAGTGTTTTCCAGTTTCTGAGGCACACTGCCCTGCACATCTGAGCATTTTCACTGCCTCCAACACGTCTGATCCAACTAATCAGCCGGTTATCAAGCCCTTACTGTGTTGAAGTGCATTTGTTGAAGTCATTGTTTTGTCCAGCCAGAGCATCAAACTTCAAAGAAGTCAGCACTTATAAACTTGATAATTGCAGATGGTTCAAATCAACAGTCCATTAGCAATTTCCTCCAGAATAATTATAAGATTATAATTCTGAGTCACTTTCTGTTGATACTGTTCCTCTTACTCTTGTTTAAACCAGGGTCACTTCAGAAAGCTCTCATAACAAAGCATCAGAAAGTCAAATTTCCAAAAGAAAGTGTGATAGCTGTGGGATCCTGTGGTGCAGCGATAAGAGCATTGCCGCTTTTGGGCTGGCTCTATATTGCACTGTTTTAAACTGTGGGCTCAAGTGTAAAAGGTTGTGTGATCAAATCTGCGCTGTCTTATTTACATCTTGCATGTCACAATAAAGTTGGTTAGGTTGGAGTGTCTCAAAATTTGTTCCTTCCAGCATCTTTAGGCAAGATTTGAACCCACATAGACTTTTCCACTACTCCACCAAGTCTTGCACAGGACAATGTTTTTTTGTTTTTTTTTTTTTTTAGGGGGATTTTAAATAAGATGAATCATTGTCCTGTGCGAGACTCGGTGGAGTAGTGGAAAAGTTCTTGCCTCTAATACAGGCAGACGGGGGTTCAAATCTTGCCTAAAGATGCTGGAAGGAACAAACTTTTTTGAGACAGTTAAACTAGTTAGTTCCTACTGTCTTAAAAGTTTGACGCCGTGTTTTGCATAGCAAAACCCCCATGTGTATCTTGTTTCAGGCTCTATAACCCCAGCTTCTCATCACTCAGGAGCCCGGTGGGGCAGACAATTAAGACTTTTAGATGAGGGCTGCTGTTTAAGACATAAAGTTAAAGGCTCAGATTAGAACCCAGAACTGCACAGTCTTGGAGACAGTGCTCTTACCACTGAGCCACAGGATCTCACAACTTGCAGGCTTTTTTTGGACATTTCACTTTCAGATGTGACATACAAGAGCTAAAAGCCAGATTAGATCCCACAACCTTCTGTTCTTAAGACCACTCCAACCTAAACAACTTTTTTATTATATTTTACTTTCAGATGTTACATGCACGATGTAAAGTAGACAGCTCAGATTTGATTCTAGACTTGAGCCCATGGTTTAAAACAGTGCACTATAGAGGCAGCCTAGAAGTGCTACTTATGTTTGTACATGTGACTTTCAGGTGTGACATACAAGACATTAAAAGTAAGACACTGATTAGATCTTACAACCTTCCAATCTTGAGACCACAGCTAAAGCCAGTGAGCAACTGGGCTTGTCAAGCTGTCTAACGTATTTAAGATATATGACTTTCAGATGAAGTGTGACGTGCAAGACATAAAGCTAAAGACTCAGGTTTGATCCCGCAACCTTCTGTTTTTGAGACCGTAGCTTAAACTGTGAGCTACAGAGCTAGGCCAGAGGCCCAGCCCATGTTTTGAATATTTGACTTTCAGATGAAGTGTGACATGTAAGACTTGAGTTTGAACCCATGACCTCATGTTTCTGAAGTCACAGTTTAAACAAGCAAGCTACATAGCTTGACAAGCGACACTGCTTTTGTTCTATACGTATCTTTCAGAGTCCAAAATCATCTCAGGCTGAAGTCTGAGTTTGAAATTAACAAATATAAAGACAAGTCAGCCAATGGCCCAATGATAAGTTTCCTTTAAGGCAGGAAGACTGCAAGACCATTACCTTCTGGCTCTCATAAACAATCTGTGGTTCCATCTAAGCCCAAATCCAGTGGTACCAAACCTGTGACAAGTCCCTGGAGGACCACACTTGTGCAGACGTCAGCATTTTCTCTCCTTGAACCATCTGCGTTCAGCTCACAAAGACTTCACTGACTCACTGATGTGTTTAATCCAGTGTGGTTAATGAGGTCCGAATTTACATGGACAAATTAATATTAATGATAAAATCCATGAATCCATTACATCTCAGTTAAAAGAGTCTGGATTATTACATCAATGATGTGTAGCAACATGCATGAATAGTGTAATTGACGTTGGTAGGTATTTATTTTATTCATTTGTTATTTTCAATTCAAGTCTATGTAAAACTCTTTTCTCAACTGTATACATTTAATCAATCGTTTATAAATGACTACAGCTTTTTCAATTTTTATTTTTTTTTTGTGTTGTATTTGCTTCCACTTTAAACAACGGGGATGGTTACATTTTCTTGTGGTAGGTGGTGTGGGAACCCTAAATCTAGAGTCAGTCTATGTGGGAGAACTATTTATTATCTAGCACACCATTGAAAATGGGCACACCTTATACCACTTATTCCTACCTGTTTTGAAAGCAAGCGTTGCTGTTATTTTGTAGATAATAGAGCATGCCCACTTTGTGTCATTAATTAGGCTCTCTCTAGGGGTGTGTGTGAGTGTGATCCCAAAGGGCTACATGGTTTTACCATCTCTATAGTGATTAGTTGTGCTAGTATCCAAATGTTGGTGCTAATTAGAGTCCTGGTCGTTCTCTTATTTATTATTTCTGTCTCTCTCTCTCTCTCTCTCTATCCATCTCACTCTCTTGTCTTCAACCTTTTTCTGTCTCTATCCCTCTATCTTGTCCTCTCATTTGTTTACATCTCAGAGCAAAGTATTGAGCGTGAGGTACTGCATACACAGTGCAGAAGGCTGGAGGCCCAACACTACAACCTCAATCTGACTGCTGAACAGCTCTCTCACTCCATGGGGGTAAGTGTCCGTGTCATACGCACAGTTACTCCTGGTTACTTTCTCTTCTGGTTCACTCTTGTATCCCACCTCATTGAGAGCACTTAGTCGCTTAATCCCATTTACCCCTTCAGCCACATTAAATCCATGTTGAACATACCATTGATTGTCATCAGGAATATTTAAATATTGTTAGTATAAAACAGCTCAAGACATATTTCAACAGTGTAAACTAAAATAAAGGAATTAGCCAAACTTAACAAAATGAAAAGGTCTTTTGTGTGACATTTAAGTCAAAACAAAGAGGCATACGTTTAAGAGAATACAGTGGTTTCTGTTCATCTTATTTAAAATCCTTTTTTTCTTTATTTAATTTGACTATATATTCATTGCTGCTCTTTTCCCAGTGCATGTTAGTTATTGTCTTCTATATGACAAGCTGTTTCTAACTGTTTGTCCGCAGGAGCTGATGGCTCAGAAGCAAAAGCTTGCGGCCGAAAGGGAGAAGCTACAGGCCGAGCTGGAGCACTTCAGGAAGTGCCTGACCCTACCACAAACTCCCTGGTCCAGGGCTCACTTCAAGGGCTATCCTCCCAGGTGACATCTCCACTGCAACAACAAACCCACCCCAGCTCCCCCTTTCCCCTTGAAAGCCCAGACTTCAACCCTCTTTGGTCCTCCAGTGTGAGGGCAAAGTCTCCTGACTGCCCTGTAGGTGGAGAAATGGTGCACCATGGTCACAAAGAGAAAGACTAATGCTGAAAGGCCAAGCCCAAACACAGTGCCATGAGTAGGACCGGTGCCGCACACCAACACCCCCTCCAGCCAGCACCATTCCCAGCATCATCTGCAAACACTTTGTCAGCCTTCTGTCCAAAACACACACACAGACTGAGGTACAGAGCAAAATCCACCATAGCTTCGTAGAATTAAAGCTTCAGACAAGCCCCACTTTGAGCAAACTGTATGGTCCTAATGAGAGTGACCAAAAATCTCCACTCCCGTATCCAACATCAGTACCAATGAATATCAGCATGTGGCAGCCATCACCTCATCACCATCTCGCCTGGAGACCCAAGGAGTTTTCAACTGGAAATGCACTTAAAAAGACAAGGAAAACCCAGAAGTACTACCTGGAGGTACTGTGTTATAACAAGGAACTCCTTTCAAATTAGGGAAGAACTTATTAAAAAATGCACATTTTGTGGAATAAAAAAAAATAAAGGAAAATGTTTTATTCAAGATAGATGATTGAGAATAAAGTTTTTAAAGAGGTGCTTAAGCCTTGTATTGTAAATATCAAAACGAAATGAAAAAAGAATTTTGTATGTTTTTACTACTTAAATACAGTAATTGTTCTTTGAAAAAAGAAAAAAAAAGCCTGCCATTTTTTAATTGCTTTTTAGGGCGTTAAGCTGAAGCCTTGCTTTTAGTGTTTGTATTGCTGCTGGTCAGGATAAAGAAGGGAGGATGCACTCGGTGCCCTCCTTCTGTGTGTGTATGTGTGTGTGTGTGCGCGCGTGTGTGTGTGTGTGTGTGTGTGTGTGTGTGTGTGTGTACGAATGCTGCAGTAGCATCAGTCCCCTGAGACAGCACCAGACCCACTCTGTTCTCTCATCACACATTCTCTGAGCAGAACACCTCTCCCAGACTCCTCCCATCATCTTTTCCTGTATGTACGCCTCATTTCTCTGACCTTCTAAATTATCCTTTTTCTTAATTGTGAAGCAGCATGCATCCTGTCTGACTCAAATTATTTTCTCTAAAAAAAAGCAGTGACAAGTATGTTCTTGAACATCTTCCCAGTGCACCTAAAAAAGGCTTTCAAAGCACGTACGTACATCCAGTACCTGTCAAGAAACCTGAAACCTGTCTGAATAGATTTTTTTTTTCCATTGGTGAGTACTGTGCCAAAGGTACCCACAGAACCACAAATTGAGAGGTCATGCCAAAAGTCTAAAGAAAAGCATGCTAATCTAAGCTAAATTTTAAAATCTTAGGCTGTGGAGTGTCAAATATTTATAAAAGAATACCTTCTTTAGGTCCTTTTTTGCCAAGATTGAAATGTTTACCTCTCAAAAACAGATTATTAAATCTAATCCCACAAAGCTCTATGTTTGAGTCAGTATAGGCCTTGGCTCAAAGAACTGTGCTTTACCCTGTGCTTTTAGGATTTTTTTCTTAAATGGCTGGTAATTGGGAGAAAACAGGGCTTTCCGAACCAGCTACTTGTTCCTTAGAGTTCATCAGCTGTGCACTTTGCTGCCATGAAGACTCAGCATGTCCATATACATCAGTCTGCTTCACCATGTCCAGCGATTGCCGTGTGGAGCATTTGTCCTGTCAGCATTAGGCCAAAACAGCAACAGTCTCTTTATATCCATGGACTGACTTAGCAAGCGCTTGGACAAGTACACACTGCAGTTTGCTGTTTTAGCATTGCTCCAAACCAGGCTAGGCAGTGGAGTGTGTGAGGCCATGACATTCTACTTGATAAGAGGCTGTTCTTTTCTGTGTGGGCCACTCACTCCATCGCAGGTTTCGTGTCATTAGCGCGTTCAGAGGCCCGCAGGATGGGCAGGTTTTGGAGGTGGTTTCATGTTTACAGACCCAAGGCTGGCCCTAAAGAGCATCGATTGCGTGTGTGCGCGCGCGTGTATGTGTGTCTGCTTCAGCAAGCACTACCACTGCCTGTCCAAGAGCAGGGAAACGCCCTCTCTCCCTCGCCCAACTCATGCACGCACACGCAATAGCCCCCGAATTCAATGGAGGATGTCTAGATGCTGTGAAATCATGTTTTTAAGAAAGATGTACTTGTTTGAATTCAATGTAATGTAATATATTCTTTGTTGAATGTAGTAATTAGGTATTTATGAATATATTGCTGTAATTTCAGACAAAAAAAATAAAATATTTCAAAAATGAACTACTGGTGTCTGCTGATGTTAAATGTAAAATGTTTGCTTTAATATATCTGTATGATCAGTAAACCCTTAATCTGTGCTCATTGTATTTCTGTGCATTTAGCAACACGTAAAAAACCTAGAAACAATTTTACTTTCTTTACCCCTTTGCATTTTTTAAAGTATTTCCAGATTTAAAACTAAATTTAGACTTACAGAAAGAACTTTATTTTATCTTTCAGAAAATATATATTTTTGCTTTTTCATCTATACAGCTAACATCCACAGGAACTGAATACATAAAAAGCAATGAATAGATTTTACTTCATCTGTACATATATAAAGCTTTACCAAAGGAGCTAGAAAATGCAACAAGCAACTGAAAACTCAGCTTGAATAGATTGCTGTGTATAAGCAGAGTAAAAAAAAAGAGGATTTAAAATTATATATATAATTTTGTTAATAGCCAATTCTACATTCATTTTTCCTCTAGACTCGAAGTTAATAAAGAAGGATAAAGATGAGGATATGCTTGTGTAAGACTCAATGGCATTACAAGCTAAACAATGGTAATTGTGTTAATCTATTAAGTGTATTTTTATCTTTTATGAACATTTAAAAACTTGACAAAAGAGAGAACAATGGAAACCATTTGGGAACCAAAAACAAAATAGCAGTAAATAAACCACACAATGATCAACTGGGTTCTCAGCTCAGTTCTTAACCCCCCCTGCACCTTCCGTGCAACTGGTTTGAACTGTCAGATGTTAAGCTCTCTGGAGGTATTAGAAAAGACTACACAGTGTTCCCAAGACAGACACTCTGAACTACTGTCTTCATGCACCTCGAACACAAACATTCTACTTTTGCACCTTTAAAGACTTTGCATCCGATGTTAGTTTAACAAACCGCTGTTAGTTGTAGACATGCTGCTGCGCCACAATGGTAAAAGCTGAAATCCCAGCAGCATGTCAAAAGAAACATATCCGGCCAGACAGGACAGGAGTGACTGGCAGCCATCGCATGAAAAGCATTTAATCACACTGTACAGAATCTGTCGAGCTGCAGCGTGAAGGCTCAGTTGACCAAGAGGTTCATAACAGGTCACGACAGTCCTGTCCTGATACACCGGCGCTTAATAATCCTGGGACTTGCCCGAGCCTGCGCCTGGATGGAGGTTGGAGCGCAGTTTGTACATGTTGTTCAGAGAGTCCAGCAGAAAGCTGCGTGTGGTGTTGATTTCCATCAGTGTGAGGTTATCCAGCTAAAGAGAGCAAAACAATCATTTCAGTCTAGGATAAACTGATACAGATACAATTCACTCTTTGCTGCTACAATTTCTACTTTACTTGTACATATTTATTTTTATGTTTTAGAAATGTCCAGATTTGTGTTTAATTTAAAATTATACTTATTTTTTATAATGTTTGCACAGTCATAAATGGAGTGGTTCAGGACACATTTCACTGAGTGTTGTACTTGTATAACTATGCATGTGACAAATAAAGAATCTTGAATCTCTTGAATGCAAAGAACTTAATTCATTTTTCTTGTGAACTGTGTCACAGAGTGCCAGAAAACACCTAAGCAAATCTATTAGAGATCAGACACGGTCTGAAACGCAGCATGTTTTGCACAACACTAACTAACGGGCTAGAAGCGTCCTTTACTTAAGGTAAGAAGCTTCAATTAAAAACTAAAGAAGCAAATTTTTTTCAAAAACTGATCCTTTAAAAAGGGGATATATTAAAAAGCAACGTTAGTGGGTATATCAGCTATTTTTATTTACCCTGGCGTGTGCCTCCTGTTGGCTGATGAAGCTGTCAGCGGACAGGCGAAGTTTGGCGATACGAGTGTCCCAAATATCTTTAACCAAAGTCCGGATATCATCAGCCTTGGGGATGTTGTCTGCAGCACTGCGGGAGGGAAAGTAAAAGTGGATCAACACTTGGAAAAACAGGAAGTACCTTTTAGAAATCATTTTTGGAAAAATCTGTGAAAACGACACATTTTATGTATATTTCTTTAACATTTTTAAACATCTGCTAGAACGGACAAAAATAACATCAAAACATCAAAACTATGACTGGTTTAATTCAACATTTCACACCGCACTAAATCCAATACTAATTATGTTCTTTTTATGACAATATCCACAATATGCTCCAAATATGACATCTTGTGGTCTAATTTGCAGATAAATGTTGTGACACTGTTGATGGATTAAGCCAGGTCCTGGACTAGGAAGCATTTTGAATGTATAGTTTTTCAATTGAAAGAAACTAGTCCAGAACTAGACTTAAACCGTCAGAGAAACCTGATGATATTAATTGCTAAATTACATCACAGGCCTCTCCGCCCAAACCCCCAACACCCTGGGCTAAACAGCACTTCAATTTTGTCAATAATGGTCCCGGCACCCATGCATACAAGGCATCTCAACCCACACATATAAATCTAAAGAATAACACAGAGACGATTTTGTCAGGAAGTTAGGTCACAATAGACGTGTTGAGTTTGGGTCCAAGTGCCTGGTCCTGTGTAGGTGGACGCTGGTGCTGGTATCAGGGTCTGTTCCGGGTCAGAATGCTGTGTTAGCTCCTAAATGCTTTGCTTTGAGGTGATATTTTAGACTAAATGTACTCCTAAGGTATGAAAATTCCTTTCTGCATGATCGATACTCCTATCAAACATTCCATCTGTCCATTTTTAAGCGTAAATTACATTCACTGGGTCAAGCAGCGCATTCTCGTCTGCGTCCTTCATTTCACAGAGTACATGTGACCAGAACCAGACCGGGTTAAAGAGTCCCCACGGCATGCAATTAATCTGATTTTTTCTGTGACTAATTGATCAAAAATAATTGATTGTTATTTTGACAAAGTACAAATAACTTAAACTGTTGATTTGACTGAAATAAGCAACATTTCTCTGAACTTTAAACACCCAACACACCAGTCCTGTAAAAAAAAAAAAAGGCCCCATACATTTTTAAGCCATTTCAGAAATTACTTGAGCGATGCCAGATGCCAAGTTTAGCGTTTTCCCTTTAGAGTTACAGATGTTCATTCATTATTTATGTGTTTAATACTGTATTGAAATTTGGTGTTTCTTACTGGTTCAGTAGTAACTTGGTGAGTTCCATGTAATATGGACTAGGAATGGGACAGAAGGCGTCCTCTCTTCTCTCTTGCTCCCTGATCTCCTCTAGTTTATCTAGAAACCATAGGGGAAAGAGAACTTCTACTAACAGGCCTTGTAAACATGCCACAAAGAGCTGTGAAGCAAGTCAAGGCAAAAAAGTGTTTTTAATTTTAACCTTATACACAGTGAAATAAAACAATGTTCCTCCAGGTCCATGTTGCAACACAAACATAATACAATAATTATTAGGACAACGCAAAGTGCAGCTGACTGGAGCAGTAAGGCATTAGATGAAAGAATTTAGTATTATGACACTATTCTAGTAGCAGAGTTTGAGGTAGACAGCAATAAATAAAAGTGCTAAAATAACATCAATAGCAACAACACATCAATGAATGTGCAGCATATAATAAATAATAGACTGTATTTACAGTGGCGGTTGGGGAGTAAGCTTTCTGATTGTCTGTATACATCAACAGCAAATTAAAACACTGCACTTTTACACTACACACTATTCCATACTCACACACTTTAGATCTTGTTAACACGTATAATGTTTAATTGAATATACTTTATTACTTAATTTTTGCCTTTATCTACCAATCAGTATACAATCTGCACCAACAGTAGACAGATTTAAAACGTTTTAGAGAAAGAAGTAAGTTACAGTAATACACTCTTGCAGCAGGTATGCAGGGTTGATGCAGTAACAGCATCTAATTGAAAGTGTAAGTAAAACAAACACGATGTTCAGTCTTACCTGCGTCCATCCACTCAGGAGGAACTATTCTACACTTCTGCCTCTGCTTCAGATTAAGGGCCAGCCAGACGGGCACCTCCACTGGTAGACCAGGGTTGAAGGGTCCCAGGTCTCCCTAAAAAAGGGTCCAGAGTTAGGTTTGCGCGTGTTCTCTGTACAGACTGTGTGTTTATTTCACCGGACCGTCACACTCACCCCGATTAAATAAATCTTATCCAGGCTGAAGTTCGGGATGATCTTCACCATCTCCTTCTCGGCGAGAAATTCCACCTCCAAGGGGTCCATCTTTCGTAGAAAACGAGCCTTTTTTCGTGATTAATCCCCGAAAACTAAAAAAAAAAACAGACAGCACTCCTTCCCGCGTATTATTCAGACATGTTGTAAGACGTCACTGCCCAGTAGTGACGCCAGACACCAGTCAGGGTGAGGCTTCGCCACCAGGGGGCGCCAGAGCCTTCCTTTCCATGAGCAGGATTCATAATAAAAAAAACTTTAATTCACTCATCCATACAGTACCAGTTATGTGATATTATCTAATGATTTTGACATATACTGTTGACATACACTACACACTACAGTGGAGAAGGTCAGTAGCTTCAAATATCTGGGTGTTCACATTCCTGAGGTTCTGACATGGACTGAACATACTTAAGCCCAGTCCAAAAAGGCAAGGTAGCACCTGAAACAGCTGAGGAAACGTTCAAGACTCTTCAGTGTTCCTAAAGACTTTTTACTTTGGTGCTGTAAAAAGTGTCCTGACTTAGAACAACACCTCCTGGTTTAGGAACAGCTCTGAACAGGACAGGCCAGGAAGTTGCCCCTGCAATCAGAAGGTTGTGGGTTCAAAACCCAGGACAGCCAGCTGCACCACTGAGGTACCCTTGAGCAAGGTACCATTCTCCCACACACTGCTCCACAGGTGCTGCTCACTGCTTCAGAAAGAATTTCACGTTGTTCAGATATCTGTCACTATAAGGGACTACAGCGAGTAATCAGAACACTGCACCAGATCAGCTTTACCATCTCTGCAGGACATTTATACCAGGAGATGCAGGACCAGAGGATCCAGGATCATCAGAGACTCGCCTCACCCCAGTAACAGCCTGATTGATCTGCTAAAATCAGGCAAATGTTTCACGACTGTTATGACCAAAACAGAAAGGATCAGGAGGAGCTTCTGTCCTGGACACAACACACAAGTTTAACTGTTCATTTTCACACAAACAGAACTCTCTTACCTGCTGTCTGTCGTTTAAGTCTAAACATCAACCAGCTAACTAGCACACTGCACTTTACAGCACAGATATTCTGTTCTGTTCATACTGTACTTCATACTGGTTCTTGCTTTTGTTTGTTACAATTGTAATATTTGTTATTTTTTTCTGTATATTTTTGTTACCTTGGTTTAGCCTTTCTGATGTTCTCTTTAATTTCAATTATTTGATAACTTTAGTGCAGTCTTATGGGACAACCCAGGGTCTCATTTCACTGCATGTTGTACTGATATAACTATCTATGTGACAAATAAAGGAGCTTGAATCTTGAATACAGAGATTGACCTTAGTCCTGGACTACACAAGATTTTGAATGGAAAATATGAACCCAGAAGTTCGTGGACTCCTTCTAACCCCTTAAAATGGTTCAATTTGCATCGAAAAACACAGGCATCTATAAGGGATGCTCTGAAGCAGCAACAAGCCTAAGATTGCTGTTCCTAAAGTGAAAAGCTATCCAGTGTTGGGCTGTGGAGCAGTGGGACCACAAGCTCTGGAAGGATGCAGCTCCATTTAATACCTTCGGGGCGGGTGAGTTTATGATACTAATGCTTTACCGAATAAATGCTGGTGTGTCAGAAAGCAATCAAGACCTCATAGTGTAAAGCATTCTCAGAAAAGTGCAGGCTGTTAGGATAAACTGCCTATTATTACCCATGATTTCTGAAGAAACATCAATGAGCAGGAGTGTTTTCTGTAGAACTGAAAATGCCTAAGAACATTTCCAAGAAGACAAAGTGATATTGCCCAGTGTTTTAGCGCAACAACACCATCATTTAGTCAGTATTGCTGTTCAGGCCTGTTCTGCTTTCTTTTTTATCCTTTATAGCTTTTAACACAGAGAACCAACTGAAACTACTGAGAAAGCGAAACCATAGTATTACTGGTGGTAGGACTCAAAATAAAATGAATCATCTGTGGCTACTTACATTGATCAGTTCTGAATCATCTTGGAGAGAAATCTCTCACTTCTCATTGTTAACACCCAACACCCTTTTGACACTAAAAATGTCCTTAAAAAAAAAAAAGAAATACAAAGCTAAACAGATTTTTTTTGGAAAACATTTTATTTTTTAATTTAGTTTTACAAAAGCTAATTTCAATTTTTTTCAACCAGATTATAATAATGAAATTACATTTTTATTACTATCAGTCATTAATGAACGTTACTGAATTTTTCAACAATTCCAAATCAGTTTTTCTTAACACAAATATTAAATGGGTCAATCAACTAAAGAATCAAAATTGTTCATATATTAAGACTATTTTTTTAATGCATATTAAAATAAGTATATACATTAAAAGAGTTATGAAATGAAAAACACCTTCCGTTGACATGACCTCTGAAAGATTATTTATTATTCATCTCTGTAAGGCTACAGTAACTCAAGAATAAAACAAGCAAACAAGAGAAGCAATTAAGTTCAACCATTTGAATCATTCTCTATCATCTACATTTGTATCATGAATGGAAAATTCTAATTCAGTTCAGTTTGGGTAATGGGTAAGGAAAAAAAAGGAACAATCAATTAAACTGTTGAAACCATGCTGAGAACACTGCAACTTTTTTTTAACAGTGCAAAATAGACTTGATTTCAATCAGGCCAAAAACTACAAATCAATAAAAACATCCAACCAGTTTGTCTCAAGTTCTTAAACTCTGAGAAAGCAGTTGGATCTGAGCTGATTCAAGTTATGTTGTTCATAAAATATGAAATAAACAATGAAGTGAATGCAAAGTTGTTGAAAACTGAGTAGAAATTACAAAAAGAAACTGCTGAAACGGAATCACTGTAATAAGGTTGTGCGTCAAATGGATGCATACAAATTGTTGCCTGCCATCAGGTTAAAAAAAAAAAGACAAATTCATGCCATGAAGGTCATAATCATCTCAAACCTTCATGGCACATGATGTACCAATGTCCTGCTTGCCCTTTAGAAATATTTCATCTCTGTGAGCTTTTCCCACTGGGAAGAACCTTTCTACGGGACTGGATACAGTAACAATATGAAACCCATTTTGGCATTGATGGCTTGGACAGGTATAGCAGGCCCCTTGGACAACTTCAGCATAGATGTAACACTGATTTGTTGATTTCTGGATTTGTCCAGTCATTCCTGAGGTCATCCAAGTGGTTGTCAAAGTCTATGAGGTTTTCATAGGACCTGTTCTCCAATAAGGCCGATGTGATCTTCTGAGCTTCTGTCCAGTCTTCAAAGGAGTCTCTGGAAAGGGGTTTAAAGTCATTAGTCATCTTGTATATCTAGCTTTCCGTCTCATTTAATTTTACAGGGACATTACAGGAGTACAATGAGCAATGTACCATTTCAAGCAAAAACTTGACAATGATTAGTGTGTGAACCTGTAACATGGTGCTACCCTGTTTAGCACCAGGTTAGCATTTATGTTCAAATCAGTAAAAGGAACAGCACTTACAGAACAACGAAGTGTCAGACCTGACACTGGATTCTCTTTAGAAGCCAGTTTAGCTTGGTCATTTTCAGGATAGTAGTTCGTTTTAGGGGTTTTGTTGTTTTTATAAGCACAGGCCCTCTCCAACATATTGTCGTAAATCCTTCTATCTCCATTCTTGTCCATTTTGATTTCATTTTCTCATTTTGTAATGATGAATGGGCCAAATTTACAAAATTACGAGTAAAAATCTCATTATATTAATGTACATTAAAAAGTTAAGAATGATTCTCCTTATGTGACGTTAAGGTTGGAGATATGCAGATATTGGTCTAATTCTGAGAAGTCTTGCAAAGAGACTATGCAATAGAAATTAAATATTGTATTGGGAGGTCGCTGGTTTTCACAATACCTATGTGCCGATTCAGTGTGTACTGTGATTCTGTAAATATCCTGATTTGGTATTTTTGACAGCGCTGTACGGCCTCAGATCTTTGCATATATAATGACCACTTGATGTGGTGATACGCTTCACTGTATCTCAACTGATAGGAATCTTATTCAACCTTGTGTCCAGCATTTGTTGTTGGCTGTTAGCAAAAGGTTTATGTTTCTCAACGCCCTGTCTCTCTCCGGATGACGTTTAGCAACATGTGCCCGTTTGTTTGTCGTATTACCAAAATACGTTTGCTCGAAAAAGCAGCATAAATCTCTGCTATGACCTCGTCATTGCTGTTATAAACAATGTTAAAAAATAACTGGTGCCTACAACACAGGATGCTGTTCTGCCTGCCAGAATGTGAATATATTTATAGTATTATAGTATTGCAGAGGACCTTTCTCCACCTCCAGTTCAAACATATATACATTCTAAATTCTGAACTCAATATCCATATATATGTATTTATATAGCTCACCATTGTGACTTATGGTGAACTACATATATGAACAAATCATGTCCACTACTGATGGCCTTTTTAGACAGCACTAGGGCAGAAATGAACTGATCTTGAATCAGAGTTTTCTGTATTTATGACAGTCGCTGCCATAAAAACTGACTGTAGATCAGCACTCCTGCTCCTGAGTTTATTAAAACAAACACTGTCGTCTGAAACAGCTGCCAACAGCATTCGCCTACGATGTTTCATCATTTTTAGTCCCACTGTGTCTATAATGAAGAGCTAGATGTGGTTTGAGCAGGTTAAGAACATTTTTATTGATACATTTAGGAAAAAGATTTAGGTGACTACTGGCTTCTAGTATTTGTTAGTGATATTAGCCTTGTAGGTCTCGTGCTACACTAAAGGGGAAAATTAGGACACCGAAAATATTTTGGCTGACAAAACTACCAAACTAATAAAACCATATTATAGTTGTATTTTTAACTACTAACTGTTTATACCTCCTCAGTTTCATAAAGCCGAAGATACAGGGACATTATGGACATGTTCAGCTTCAAGAAAAGTGTTCAAAGAAAGTAACAGTTTTGTTATTTTGCTGTATCAGCATTTATTTAGCTTCTAGAACTCAATTCCTAAAACACAATTTAGTCTTTTGTGTTTTACACAACAGCTCGGTAGCAAAGTGATGACACAGATCAGGTCTAAACTACAGTTCTGAGGATGGTTAGAACTGGAATTTGAGAACTTTTCCTTAGATGCAATTCTCTAAAAAAGGATGGAGGAAACATTAAGGAGACTACACACTAATATCATAAAGTGGAAAAATTCCCCCTCGCACTTCATCTAATAAGTCGATCAAACACTGCTGGAGGAAATTACAATATTAAGAATAATACTGTATCAGGTATGATGCTTCACCTATTATACAACATCTGAAATGTACATAGAATCTGCCACATAATGATCTTCCTATCTTTGTTTTTAACTCTTATTTTAATGAAGTATTCATGAAAAATGAAAGGTACTCACATGCTTGGGTCTCTGCACTTCCACTTATTATCATGGTGATCATAGATGGAAAGGGTTGGAGTAAAGCACCCCATGGTAAATCTGCTGTTGTCCAACTGCAGGAAAAAAACAAGCCCATTTAATGACTTTTAACTGCAGTAATATCTTTATTTACTAAAGAGAATTTGGTCAACTTACTATTATCATTGCTGCTTCACTGAAGTTTTCTGAAATCCTTGCTGCTACTTTCTCAGCGACCTGATTTGGTCTGAAAAAGGTCAAGACAATCACATCATTCACACCAGGGTGGTAGTAGTCTAGCCTAGTGGGTAAACACTTGCCTCTGAACCTGATGACCACAAAGTCACAGGTTCAAAACCCCACTTTCTACTACTGTGTCCTTGAGCAAGAGACTCAGTGCTCCAGGTGGACTGTCCCTGTAACTAATGTTTGTAATTCACTCTGGATAAGAGCGTCAGGTAAATTAACCATTTTCCTTTTACATCATTGCATGACAATATACTGAGTGCTTTAGCTTCTCTAAAAAAGAAAACCATACATTCTGTATCTCACCTCGCTTCCTTTATCCGCTCATTGGCTTGATAGTAACCAGCTATAACATACTTGTTTTCTTTACACCACGTGTCAATCTGCAAACACACACAAGGCAAAAAATGCAGATATTAAAATACAAATTGCAGACAGGACCAGCCTACGATACTCCATCCCAGTCCAAAGCAAGACTTCACTGTTTAAGGACACTCAGTATAACACATTTGTAAGTCGCGTTTGAAAACATTTTCATTACTTAATTTTCTCATTGATTTATTGTGCCTACATTGCACAGTCTCAAATACACTTCTGAGGCTTATTGTACTACACAATGTACTAGAATAACTGAAAAAAAAGACTACTGAATCTTTACATCTGAAAAGAGAAACCTTATGCAGTCCACAGACTTACATTATATTAGTCCTGAAGATCCAGTACAAAACTAAAGAGGAAAACTTGAGACAAAAGCAAGTCTTGACTGACTGCCCGACTGCATGCAGGGTAATGGGGGGTGATTTTTTGGTTGAACCTTTAAGCACCTGTCGGGATCCGATTAGCAGTGCAGGGTGAATAAGACAACCATCCATACAGTCAGACAGATAGACATACAGACATGCAGATAGGCAAACAGACAACCATCCAGGCAGACAAAGATAGACAGACAGACATTTATTCATGCATGCAGGCAGACATCTAGATAGACAGACAGGCATCCATTCAGGCAGATAGACAGGCAGAGGCTGGATCAAATGTTAAAATAGTGTCACTGCTTGCAGCTCACCAGGGTCAGGGCCACCTCCAGCATGGGAGCCAGGGCTAAAGTGCCGTGAAACAGGGGAACACAGTCCACGCATAGCATGGGGCCCTCTTTCTTCTTGTCTTTCTGCTTCTCGGCCACCAACAGCCCGTTCACAGAGCAGTGGGGATACTTGGCAGCGTGCAGCAACATCTTACAGTACGCCTGAGTGGTCAACTTGATAGGCATTCTCACTGTGACGGGACCCACCGAATGACATACAAAAGAAACAGGGGATAAAACAGCTGCAACCACACCGAGCTACAGCACCACAGACACGGGTGTCTTCTCAATCACTCCTACAGGCTAACAGTCCGGCTAACTCGCTATCTGTCCGATTTCATACCGACTTTATTAAACCGGTCCACGGCCCGTGTGCGTCTCGACAGAGTGTCTCAACCGGAAGCCGAGATCTTGAGTTATTCTAGTCGTCGTGTGGCGGGTCAGGCCTATTTCTCTAGTTTATAAAATGAAATCAAATGGAGGTGAAATGCGAGGGGCTCCTAGAAGTGTCTTCCTCCTGATTACACGCTGTTTCTGCACTCTGCGCCGGCAACAGCCGCAAACCAGCGCGCATTTTTGCGACGAAGCGAGCAGACCTCCATTTCGGCTCCAGAGCTGCAGGAGAGAGAGGAGCGCCGTCTGGCGTTCACCTTCAACCCACACTAATCTCCTGGCTCTTCTGATTACAGATTAAAGTCTGGCCATTAGTGAAATAAGCAGATAATAATATGTGCAACATTACAGCGGAATAATTCACTGTACCTGTAAAGTACACTATGTGGACAAAAGTATTGGGATGCCTGAACATTACATCAACAGGGAGTACAGTATAAATCTGTACCAACAGACAGTTTAGTGTTTTCTCCATGACTGTTGATTAATATTTCTCTTGTAGTTCAAGGTGAATGCTCCTCACCACTGACCAAGGATTTTAATAGAGAGATCAGATATACCACTTAAATATACACTATTGTATTGGGACATATACAAATTACATTACCAAATGGGTCTTTAATGACATTGCATTTAAATATATGGACTTTAAAATTGAGTTGGTCCCCACCTTTGCAGCTAGAACAGCTTCCACTTTTCTTGGAGTGTTTTTGGAGTGTTTCTGCCCATTAATTCTGTAGAGCATTTATGAGGTCAGGCACAGATGTTGGACAAGAATGCCTGGCTCGCAATCTCCGTTTCAGTTCATCCCAAATGTGTTGGATGGGGTTGAGGTCAGGGCTCTGTGTGAGTCATTCAAGTTCTGCCTCATTGAACTCAACCAGTCATGTCTTTATGGACCTTGCTTTGTGCACTGGGGCACAGAGTCATGCTGGAATAAAGAAAGGGCCTTTGCCCAAACTGTGTCCACAACGTTGGATCCATAGTGTTGTCCAAAATGTCTTGGTATGCTGAAGCATCACTGGAAGGGGCCACATGAATTAAAAAATTAAGAAGCTAATATACTTTTGTCCATACAGTGCACATGTTAAATACAAGCATAAATGTCTAGGCCTTTTCTTCCAGCTTGTGGGGTTGCTGTTTAAAAGCAGTAAAGTGCGTTATCAGGAAAAACAGCTGAAGTTGATCATAACTGTGATATTACTGCTAAAAACATTAGTGATATTTAGGATAACACGTCCTAAAAGTTACACAGGATTTCTGTAAGAGTTTTATAGCCAAGTATGACAAATAGATAAGTAAACTGATGCTGTTTAATATTCTTAGACCAAAAGTTCAGTTTAGAAATTTGGAAATGCAGTGTCAGTCTCTAGAAAACATTTAAAACGTATTTTACCATAAGGTGAAACAGGGCTGTTTTGTGAGTTATTAGATATGATGAGGATGATTATTATTATTATTAAGAAGAAGAAAAAGAAGAAGAGCCGGAATGGCTGCTCCTCTTGTTCAGTTTCAGGGTGCTGGACTGTCGTAAACCGGTAGTGAAAATAATTAAGAAAGAAATTAATATAACTAGACTTTTATGTGTTTTATTAAATGATTATTCCAGTGTCTGAGGCCGAGATTAATGTGTATAAACTGTTGAGAAGAGAAGTAATAATAAATAATAATAATGTGTTTTATTCCCTCGCTGTTTTATTCCCTCTCTGATGACGCAGTTCCGCTGCAGCCTGTTGGAGCCTCGGGCCGAGACTGAGAGGTGAGTCAGAGGAGCACAGGAGGCTTTAATATAGATTTTAAACCTAAATCATCCTTATAGCGCTAATGTAGTTTGGTAGAAAAATTGCCTGTCGTGTTAACCGTGTCATTATGTGGCGAGATTTGTAGGAGTTAGTTGTTTTAAAGATGTTTGAGAGGTGAGATGTGACATTGAGCTGAATGACGGTGGCTTACTTCCGTTGTACAGTGGATGCTAGTTAGCACGGTAGCTAATAACACTGCAGAATTGATATTTGTAACGTTTCTTGTGTATAAAACTGACCTCATTTGAAGTGTCTAATATAAGTTGAGGAATACCATCTTATGAGTGGCACGAAAAAAATCATTAATTTTGTCTATTGAGAGGAAACCAGATATGACCTTGTAACAGTTCCTGGAGCTGCTAGCTGCTTTGCTAACTGATGATAGCTTTGGAGGCACACATCTGTAAGTGAAAGCAAAGTGGCCCCTTATGGTCACAGGTGAACACATCACAGCACAGCACACAGGGTGAACTTCTTCACACTGCTTTACGAGCGCTGTGTTCCTGGCTGCTTTACTTGGTGAATGGGTTAAATGCAGAGAAAGAATGTGTGCTGTGGTGTGTTCATGTATGAGAAATTTACACTTTACATACACAGCGACCTTACTCATTAAGAAATAAAGTTTGTGGCCTGGACTGTAAGTAAATGCTTTGCTCCAACTGGTCATGATGCACAAAAGGTATAATGGCAGTTATGTTGGGCCTTTCAGGAATATATGCTCATAATTTATTGTGACCTTGTTTTTCCCTTAACAGAATGCTAGCAACCAGGGCAATTCGTCTTGTTGGACAACGAGCCTTGTCAACTTCAGTGTGCCTACGTGGTGGGCATGGTACGTTTTTCATTCAACTTTGCTCAATCAGGATATTGAAATGAGTGACCCACAAGGATCCAAACACTAGATACACTAACAGTGACAATGTGTTACTTTAAATCCCATTTCAATTAAACGTCTAATGAAAACATGGTTGCATATTGTCAAGGTTCCTTAAATAATTTTAATTTTAATCCTAAAACTGCTAAGCACCTCTGAGGTAACCTTGAGCAAGTTACCGTCCCCACACACTGCTCCCAGGCACTGTATTCCTGGCTGCCGGCTGCTTCACTTGGTGAATTGGTTAAATGCAAAGGAAGCATTTCATGCTGTTCACACTGTGCTGTGGTGTGTTCACGTATGACTTTCATAAAAAATGTTAAGTTGTGGATCCAGTATAATTGCTATTAGGAGTTGGTCAAACAGTGATTTCATTTTTCCTCTTTGGAGCATGTAAACTGAGTGAAAGCTATGTGTAAAGCAAAGTAGGATATTGCTCAACTATTTAGTTTCCTCTTTATCATTCTTCTTATGAGCCTTTTAGCAGAATGTCTGTTTTGTCATAGTTCATACATTAGTTTGATCAGCAATATTTACTAGCAGTTTGGGTGTGGTTGTGAAATTTTCCAGTGCTCATACTAGTTATTGGGTAATGCATTTAACTGTTTTACCTCTTAGTACAGAGTACAGACAAGGCAATCGCGTTCACTTTGTTTATGCCTGAAATGTAGCCAATACTTGAAATTCTCAGGTTGTTGCACATATATACATATATATTTAGCTCGACAACATACATTGAACACACACTGCTTTGCTCATCAGTCTTTTATGGCAGTGGCCTCTGTGTAGGTAATATGTTCTGTTTCCATGATTGATGCAGAGTTGTAGAACTGTAGTTAACATTTTGTTGTTTTCCCCAGGTGTTGCCAAGGTTGAGGATTACTCACTCCCAGCGTATTTTGATCGGCGGGAGACCCCCCTCCCTGACGTGAAATATGTTCAAAATCTGACCTCAGAGCAAAAGTCCCTTAAGGAGAAGGAGAAGGGATCCTGGGCTGCATTGTCCAATGAGGAGAAAGTTGCATGTATGTATCAGAAACTAGAGTTTTCAAAAATATCCTTTGCCTGTATTTATCCTTGTTATAACAGTGTCCTGTTGTTGAAAAGTTTTTGCTTGTTTGTTACAGTGTACCGCATCAGCTTCAAGGACAGCTTTGCTGAAATGGGAAAGGGTTCAGGGGAGTGGAAGTCTGTGCTTGGTGGAATTTTCTTATTTATTGGCTTTACTGGCCTTGTTGTGCTGTGGCAGAGGAAATACGGTAGGTATTGTAGTCAAAACTAAACGATGTTTAGTTGTTCTGATATTTAACAATTTAAGCTCATTCTGAACACTAGCACACTAGAATTATTTGCACTGACGTGTAATTTTGTTACTGTTTGTTCTTGCAGTCTATGGAGATGTTCCTTACACCTTTTCTCCTGAATACAAGCAACAAGAGCTTCAGAGGATGCTGGACATGAGAATCAACCCTGTTGAGGGCTTCTCAGCCAAGTGGGACTATGAGAACAAAGCTTGGAAGAAATAAGTTTGCATTCATCTCTGTCATTGGACCATGTTACGCAGCTTCTTGCTAAGCAGGCAACACACAAGTCAGAAAAGGTGTCTGTATTTATGACTTGTCCGCAATACCTCAGCGAATACATTTTGGAAGACCACTTCCTCTTAAGGTTGTCATGTACAATAAAAGAAATAATAAAATTTCACTGTCTACTTAACGTCTTCGTTTTTGCACATACTTTTCCTGTTCAGGGACCAGCTGGTTAATTTTTTTGTAGTTTTTAATGTATTTTGTAGTTTTAATGTATGTGCCGTTTTTAAGGTTGGCCATCATGGGGCTCAGAAGGATAGTATTCAAGATTTTAATGACTTTCTCTTAGACCAAAAGCTGTTTTAGATATATAATTGGTACTTTCCATTTTTGGAAGAAAACCACATTGACCCACATTTTTGTAACACAATGGTTTTGGTATCTTCCACTTGGCTTTGGTTTCCCCACAATGTCACTACATTCTGAATCCAACTAAGATCTAGAGCAGCAAAACTGGAGAAGCCTATCCTTGACTTCACATGCGAATCTGAGTGGCTGTGTCTTAATCTGCAAGCTATTGCCCCAAAATGTTGAAAGTGACAGGATGAGGTAGATTCAGTTGATGTGCTATTTAGTGTGGAATATGTTTACTTGCCTATGCTTTGGTCTGTGTTAATCTGCTCTAAAATCGGGTGTTAAAACTACACTATATGGACAAAATTATTGGGACACATGTCCCTTCTTGTAAAGGTCAGACTTAATGCTTCAGCATACCAAGACACATTGGACAATGCTATGTTCTATTAAAACATAGATGAGTTTGGTGTGGAAGAACTTAAGCCCCATCCAACACCTCTGGGATGAACTGGAACTGGCCAGAACTTCTCGTCCAACATCAGTGCCTGACCTCATAAATGCTCTGCAGGATGAATGGGCACAAATTCCCACAGAAACATTCTGAAATCTTGTGGAAAGCCTTCCAAAAAGAGTGGAAGCTGTTACAGCTGCAAAGTGGGACCAACTCCATATTAAAGCTTAATGGCTTTGCATTCAAATACATGAAGTCCCTGTTGGTGTTGGTCAGGCGCCCCAATACATTTCTTCATATTGTGTCTTTAAGAGCTGTTGACCTCGGGATGTGACAGCCCTTTAAATCCGGGAGAATTAAAGGGTTAAACCCCAAGCCCCGCTGTGATGTCACGCCGTTCATGCTGCAGGAATATCCGCTCAATGCAATCATTTTTTTCCAGTGTGTGTCCGGAAGAGAGAGGGGCGAGGGGCCGATTGGGTAGAAAAATCAGGGCAGTTCGTGGATCATCAGAGACATCGTTTCTGACATCAATAGAGCCCTTTTCCCACACAGTGTTGGGTCAGATGTGGGAGTCCTTTCGGAGCCTGTCTGTAAGCTACCCTTCATGTGAACCAGAGTGAAAACGTCAATACCGAAAGTAGTTGTTGATGTAAAAAAGTCTCCTCCACAATCATGGGGAACGGAATGAATAAGGTAATCTATAAATAAACGAAAAGAAAAAAGAAGAAAACGTGACGGAGCGATTGCTCGTAGAAATTATAAGGCTGATGTGTTTATCGTGTTTAGCAGTTTTGTGCAGGAATAAGTGAGGGTGGCCAGGCTCAGTGCTGTGCTCTTATGTAAGAGCGTGGTCAGGACAGTAAGGTCACAGCTTATATGTCTTTGTAAAAAAACATTTTGACCTTTTTGAACATTCAGTTTAGTGTGTGAGGTTTATGTTCTCATTGGAGAACCTGCCAGTCTCCAGTTATGGAACAAGAAGGCCATGTTTGCAGTTGTTTGCATGCTGCTCTTGTTTCTGGGTGTCCCAGGATGATGTGATATGAAGGGGCTGGTTTTACATATGTTTGTGACATTCATTGCAAACTCATTGCTTGGGACATTAACTGCAAACCCACTCGATGTTCTCTTTTTACACAGGTTGTGGATGGTCTCTATTTAGGAAATGTAAGAGGTAAGATCCTGTTCCTATATATATATATATATACTGTAATGTTAAGTTACAATAATCAGTCAGTCAAACTGCAAACCCCCCACTATTTAAAAGTGAATATATTCTCATCCTGATTCATCTCTGATTCATTCCAGTCCTCCATAGCTGGCAGTGCTATTAGTGTAGCAGATATTTGGATGGGTTTTGAAATCACAGACAGTTCTTAAGACAGAATGGGAAAGGCTGTTATATATATAAAAGATTCAGTTCAGTTTCATTGGCCATATGTAGGTTAACACAGGGGCAGCTGTATACAGTGATATGTGACCAGTGAGAGAAATGGGTCAGCCGTACGACCACTAGATGTATGAAAAATAGAATGTAAAATAAGAGGTTGAAATAAACCAAATGGTATGAGTTACTAATAGTGCAAAATGTATACATGCATAAAATAGGATTAAAGTGTAAAAGTAAGATGAAAGGGTGGAGGTTCACAGTTCTGTTTCAATTGCAGAAGTCATTTAATTAATGATATTTGAATGAATGGTTTGTGTGTCTTTAAATGTATGTCAGAATCAGGAGCATCCATTATATGCATTAAAAGTTGTGATCTTTCTCTGAAGTAATGGTTTATTTTTGCCTTTAAAGGAACAGCGCAAACTGGAAATGATGTCAGCTAATATTTTGTGACCACTGACAGCAGTCTGTTTATAGTCTTTACTAATATTTGCCCTTTTTTCTGATGTTTCTAAAAACAACTAAAAATACACCCAAGTACACGTTCTAATGACACGCCCGGGGCAGGCTGCACCATACCATACATCATGATTTCTGTGATAAAATCTCTCAGGCATACAGCATAAACATCAATCTGAAGGGACTGCATGAAAAGCTGAGTGTAATTACAAAAACAAGTTCTGTCATCCAAACAAGAATACTGGATGATCCACCTTCAAGGCTTAAAAAAGATAAATAAAAAGCCAACATGTATGAGTTTCTCTTCTACCCTCTACAACACTGTTGGGGGTGTTTATGTAAATGTAACCACTTGCTCCGAGCAATTGGATGCCAGCCAGTCTTTGAATGACACCTAACAGCTGTCTTTAATGATACTGGCAAATGTTGTGCCCAGTGAGGATAATTTTGCTGCATGTTCTAAATGTAATACAGTGCTTAATACCTACAGAGGGAGCTGGATTGATGTCTTAAAGGCCTGCCAAGCAAATGTATCTTACAAATTATAATCATCATTAGTGCACTTTCATTGCTACATCACTTTGTCACGAAAGCGGGTTTCAATTCAAAAACAATGTGTGCTTGCTGGTCACAGTTTTGTCATTGAATGTTTTTGTCCACAGACTCTGAGAACAGAGAGAGTCTGTCCCAGAATGGGATTACCCACATCCTCTCTGTGTACAACAATGCCAAGCCTGTGCTGGAGGTAAAGCTCATGCCCCAGATGAGTAGAGAGAGTGGGAGATCAGAGGGAAGTTATGCATTTCCCCTTTTCAGTTATATATATATTGTCACTGACCCTCAACCATAACTCATTTATGTGCCCAAATGAGTTTCTGTGTTTTAGTCTAGGAACGGGTTACAACACTGACTTTCTTTTTGATCTGAGAAACAGTAAATGTCTGTATGAAAGTACTAAATAGTCATGTAAACTGATGGAGCATTCACAAGGTATTGTGTGTGTAAGAGAGTGAGAAGCACTTGGAAATTTAAGTTCCTACAAACGTATTGGCTGTCATTTAGTTTCAGTTTTTTATTCTTCAAATGCAAGTTTCATAAAAATAGATATTTGAATGGTTGTTTGAGTCAATGGTATCTTTTCGAAAAGATTGTATTTGGCTATTTATTTATTATGGAAAATAATCCAATATTGTATATCTGTGAGTGGCGACCCCTTGTGCAGCAATAACTTCAGCAAAACATTTCCAGTACTTTACATCAGTTGGGAGGCATTTTAGCCCATACCTCTGTTCAGAAGAGCTTTTGGATGTTGGGTTTCCACACATTAACTGCTTTCCTCAGGCCCTTCCACCACATTTCCATAAGGTTAAGGTCAGGACTTTGACTTGGCTATTTTAAAACATTAACTTTATTCTGTAAATTATTCTGTAAAGCTGTATTTTGGTAGAATGACTTTTGTGCTTAGGGTTTTTGTTTTGCTTTCCGTCAGAATAATAAAGTACTGACCACATGGGGGCAGTAATGTCAAATAACTGAATGCTCCTAGTTTATACTTGGACATTTGGGTTGTATTCAGCTATAATTCAAAAAGTGACAAATATTAAATATCTGTATTAGTGCCTTCTGACTAGACCCCAGATTTCAACTATAACTGAAGAGCATCATTTTAAACAATGAACCACTTGATATATGTGTTTGTGTGTCTTCTACATATTCTTTAATATCATATTACTTTTAAAATATTGTTTTAATTGTTTCCAACTGTTTTCCTCTTTTAGGATATGACCTACCTCTGCATCCATGCAGCAGATGCCTCT
This sequence comes from Brachyalestes nurse, assembly GCA_037974405.1. Lineage (NCBI taxonomy): Eukaryota > Metazoa > Chordata > Actinopteri > Characiformes > Alestidae > Brachyalestes > Brachyalestes nurse. The sequence continues at coordinate 7,572,402 of JBBPCY010000019.1, read as the reverse complement.
AATCAGAACTTGTGAGTGATGCAAGCACACACACACTTATCAGTGCACCCACACACCCAGACAAGGGTTTATGCAACATATCACCGATCCCTTATGTGCACCCCATAGGGGCAGCAGGTGAGATGAATAGTCACTCCCTGTCTGACTCTGGATGAGCCAAGCCCCCAAAATTGTTTACGGCTGGAAGTAAAAACCCAAACATTAGATTTCTTAGAATTTCTTGACCAGCCACATTTGTATCAACCTTTGCTGGGTCATTTTTCTAAAACAAAACAATTTCTTTGCTTCACAAAACCTGAAGTCAGACCTTTTTACTACAGGGTATGACATTTGATGAACATGAAGGTGAAATGTGACACATATGGTTATACGTTTGTTCATCTGATGTTGTCATTGTGCACAGGGCTGTCAAGCCCGACACATGAAGCCTATTTTATAAACCTATCGTGCATGACCACATAGGCACATAGGTGTAATCATTTTCAACATAAAACCTGAACCTTGTTACCATCAACACTCTTACCATCATAGAGGTGACAGATTTGAATCAGTTGTTGTTGTTGTTTTTTTTTTTTAAGATTGAAGATACAAAGTTTCCACTGTTCATATAAGGAGCCAGCTAATACCTAGCGGTATTTCATGAGTTGGAGCAATGTTGCACTGATAACTTGCAATGTATACACTGAATGCTTCTTGCTTTTATTCTTTGTCAGCATACAGCTATGGTGGATGTGATGGAAGACAAATAATTCAGTTCACCAGCAGTAATTTGTTAACCATGGCTGTTCCTGTTTGGGTCACATGAATGCCCTGTGATGGCTCTGTACAGGGAATATTGCTGCACTGTACCATACTTGGACTTCCCTTCACATTTTGTCTGTGTGTTAGAGTCTGTGTGTGTGTTTGTGAGCAAGAGTGTGAGGTTTGTTTTTTTTTTTTAATGTGTGATCTCTCAGTGCAGAGGTGAGGTGAGATTTACAGCTAACCACTTTACTACTTATGCACTGCACTTTTTACTACACAGGGCTGTTGCTCCTTTTTGCCTCATGTAACACATTTTGTTTTGTATCCGCACTCTCAGTCTGTGCTCTTGCTGTGCTGAAAGTGAAGCAAACAAGCATCAGTGTGAGAATGGAGATGCATTTTGTCTTTGCAAAAAGTCCTCTCCTTTCTTCCTCTCCTTTCTGAGTGAAAGAAGTGTGTTACTTAGAAACGAGTGGCAGATACTTGTACAGTGTGGCGTCTCCAGGACTGGCATTGAAGACCACTGTTGTATGTTGTCCTTCATTTGTCCCCCAGGGGTGTCCCGCAGGGGTCAGTGATGGGACCAGTTTTCTTCCGTATACATTTTCTGACAACTTGCTATCTCAATTGCTATGCTGGATTATACTCAGTTATATTTTCAGGCAAACAAATCTGCAACTCACATGATCTCTACTTATTGCACTAATAGTGAATTTGTAGCTGAATAGTAGTAAACCTAAAGATGTCCTTGTGGGCCTCATATGCCAGTTAAAAAAGACTGCAGTCGCTCATATTAATGTAAACGTCTAGTCTTCCATATTGTTTAATTTTGCTTCAGATCTTAGAATTAAAGTTTAATTCGCACTCCTGTACTTTGATTGCCTTATTATTTATTTTAGCGGTCTACACACACGCATACCTACAAACATTACCTACTTAAATATGTAAGATTTTCTTATACCTAATCCCTTGAGTCAGATACTCTACATGTTCTCATATAACTTAATTCTCTAATCTGCTGGTTGTTGCTCTTATCAAGCATCATACAGTGGTTTATTGTGTTTTTTGGTCACTGGGCCTCAGCGTTGAAATCTTGAACAACAGCCATTAAATAGAAATGTGTCTTTTTGCATTGTGTATTTGGCCAGATACTCTTTGGAGGCTTTATTTAATCCTTACATAATATGTGTTTACCTATTTGCCTTGCATTTACCCTTTTATTCCCATTGATCATATTTTAGTGATTGTGAAGCATCAAACACGTGAAAGAATAACTGATTATAATTATTGCTATTATTATTACAGTGATGTTTATATTGATGATGATGATGATGATAGATAGATAGATATTTATTTATTTATTTATTTATTTTAAGTTTGTCAGTGTTTGTTTTCAGCACTTGAACATTTCACTATGGAACATCTGAGATAACTGAAGGATGATGTGCACGTTCACACTCTGAAAGTGACACATTCATTTTGCTCAGACAGGAAATAGACTGGCACACCAGAGATCCATATAATTTGCAAATCCTGCAAAGATTAAAATGCTTCTCCAGAGCATATCCACATTCCACATATCCATATTGTATCCTTAACAGCAATTGCACAATGCCATTTTTTTCTTTTCAATGCCAAAACCAACATTGAATCAGAACCAGACATCTTTATTGAGCCTGGTGGAAATTACTTATGCAACAACTACACAGACACACAGAGACAAAGACAAGAACAATAGAAAATATAATGTCAAAATAAAACTCTAGAAAATACCCTGAAAATACTCTGTTCTAAGTACACTATGATTTAGCACACAAAATGAGTTGCACATCTGAGTAGCATTAGTTTATTCCACAGATTATTGTGTGGGTGTGTGACAGCGTTGTGAAACTTTGACTGTTGGCTGCTTTTCTGATTATGATTACGATTCTGATTTAGTGATACTTTTCTTAAAGTGACTCCACTTTAAAACAATGTTTTTGAATGGAAGTGCTTCTTTTAAGATGAGCATTTAAAAGTCAAGTTTAATTCTCAAACTACTCAAACACTTTATTGTCCCACAGGACGAAAACATGACATCACACCATGAGGTTGTGTGCTATTTTGGGATAGATTTTCAGGGCTGGATCAGATTCATTCTTTTTCCCATCTAATATCTGATCTAGAATTTCCTGCTCCACACTTGAGACCCACTGTTACCAGTATTGCCACCTCTAACACTTGTGTTATGTATTGATATCCTGATGTTTCACTTTCAGTGTCTAGAAAAACCTGAAGTGCACAGAAGCATTAGCACTAAATGGAGGGTCAATAAGATTCCTCGAGATCCCTTATCTCTTGATTAGTGACCACCTCTACACGCTATTTTCTTTTACTCTTAGTAATGCTGCCTTACAGCATGTAGTCTGTAGGTACATTGTCTTTCAAAGATAAGCACTAAATCACTTTGTGATAATGAATGAATATATTTAAATATTCTGTAAATATTAAGAAACAAGAAACAAGCTTTGGAACATCATTTGAATCTTGTGACTGTTTCTACAGACAGAACAGCTCACAGAGCTTCTACTAGATAGTGCGTACAGCACAAAATACATTCAAACTACTACTTTCTACAACCAAAACGTTTTCAAAAAAGGACAGTATAGTTGTGTAGTACCATTGTGATTTCTTGGAGCAGTAGCATGATGTAGATGCCTGTTTGAGGGAAGGCTCTTCACAATTCAGGATGATTAGGGTAAGTGGTGTGTGTGACTGTTCTGAGGGTTACTGGGGGGCTTTGGCCCACTGTTGCAATCCAGCAGGAGGAAGGAAGCCAACAGTGGCCACCAAACCTATTAAAAACCTTTTCTGTCACAATCCTACAGCTTTAAAAATACGGATAACGGCCATCCTCCTTGTTTCATCACCCTCCTCATGGCATTTCTGAAGCTAATGATAATGTACACATAGGTACCCGTTCTGTAAAGGCCATTTGTGAGTAAGGACTCTCGTAAGTCCTTCTGTTTTAATATTAATTTAAAAGTAAATATTTGTCATCTTATGTGACTGCATCTAACCTGCACGATCTTATGTGACTGCATCTAACTCCTGCAACATCGTTTAGCATAGACAGCACACTGCAGAGTTCCTGTGAATCATCGTTTTTAAAGGTTCAGAAGATTTTGGGGGAAAGTTAGTTCTTTTGCAGCTGAGTCATGGTACACGACCCAAAGCACATTAGGGATTGGCTGCTTGTGTCATGAGAAACGGATCCTTCCTCATTTCCAGATGTAAGATGAGAAAAAGTGTTTTTGATCGGCACTTAATCATCCCATGCATAGGGAGGCATTGTGTGTGTGGTTTTTTTTGTTTGTTTTTGGGATTTTTTTGCTGTGTTTTGGGATTCAGCAACCAAATAAAAGAAAATCTGTGCATCTAACATGAACTCTGGAAATACAAATGTGCTGATGGTGTCAGTTAAAGGAGTAAAGTGTCATTTTGAAGCTGTTTAGTTAAGCTTGATTGGGAAATCGCACTTTTGATGTAAATCTGCACGTGCTTAGAGTTTTGCAATGGTGATAGATTTCCCAACAATACCTGAAAAAGAGGCTTGAAAACTGGTTTTCACACCAGTTCTTACTGGAAGCATAGTGCCAAGTAAAATCACTTCACTACACATCTGTCATTTATTTAGGCCTGATTAATATTATACAGAAAAACACTGATCTCAGAACTATAATAAGCTCTCACAGTCCACAGTACTGCGCAAAATTTCACCTTTTATTTCCAGTCAAAATAACACACACACTGTTTTCAAGCATATTTAATGAAAAATTTCACAGAAGCTTCAATGGCTACATTTCTTTGGTATTTAGTGTGCCAACCATTGCTTAGCTTCAGGAGAATTTGTTGGAGATTGGCTTTCAATTTTTCTGCATATGTCTGCAGATAAGATTTTTCTGTGCTTATTGTAAACACCTCCAAAGTTCAGTCTGAGAAGTTCCCTGCATTTTCTGCTTCTCACCGTTCATGTTTATCTCAATTACAAATTTACACACACCAGTCCATAAAACCTTCCTCCTCATCTTGCAAAGTCCAGTTTCAATGCTCTGGCTCAGCTTCTTAAACAGCTGTGCATCCTTTCAGACCCACAGTGTTGAATTCACAAACTGGAAGAATGGACAGAAACACCTGTGGATGTTTTCAGATCCGAAGCAAGATTAAAACTTTTAATCTTTTTTTTCTCAATCTTCTAAACGTTAGTTACAGCAGGTTTGGAAAGTCCTGATTTTTTTCCATTTACTTTACTTTAGTCTTTCTTATGTGAATGGGTTATTGTCTGTCTACTTGCTGTCCTGAGAAAACATTTTAGGTGCACACGAGAAAGAAATGTGTGAGGTAGCAAAGGTGTGTGTGGGTAGCGGCTTGTGTGATTGTTAGTGTCTGTGAACATAAGGGTGAACATAATGATAGCTTAGAGGAAGCTTATGCTGGGGATAAAGTTGTAACCAGTTTAGGACTGGAGGGATTGAAGATTGAAGATGAAGATGGAAAGTGTCAGCAAAGGGCACAGAGGTAAAATATGGACAATATTGAAACTAAGTGTAAGAGGCTTCTTTGTAACTTCTGTTAATGTTTCCTGATTTTATTTCTGACACTGAAAAATATATCTTGTACTGGAATTTAGATAAACAAAAGGATGCTCTCTGACATGCGCAGGACTGTGCATGTGTGTTCCTGTACAGACAAAGCAGAAATGGTCCTTGTGAAGGGATCCCATATAGCAGAGCTTCAGTATAATCTAGAGGGAATATTTTCCTGATCAAAACTGGGATAATCAAGTTTTTATTTTCTGTTGCAAGTTTGCCTAGTTTGTAAGAGATTTGAATTGTTTGTATTTCCATAAAAAAGATTTCTTTTTACAGGTTGCAACATTTTAAAGAGTGTATTCGTTTTATCCATGAGTGCCGACTAAATGGAGGAGCATGTTTGGTTCACTGGTGAGTGGAAGATTTCTTAGGAGTTACTGATTGCACTTCTTTTTTAAATTTTATTTATGCCTTATTCATTTTTTGGGATATAAAGACATGCATGTGACATTCATTTTAGAAAAACATGTTTGGAGCAGTGGTAGTAGGAACCAGGGTTTGTATTCATTTTTTTAAATATCCAGAATGACCAGTGAACTAACATGTGTTATCTGAGTATCTCTCGAATGAGGCATAAAATTCTTTGGATGTATGGTTCCTATCCTCACATCTGTGAACAATTCTGACTTGCCTAATTGCTCTGGAATGAAAAAAGCTCCTGTAGATATTGACTAGGACATATTTTGTTCTGAACACTAAGTAAAATCTACAATGTTTAGTCTGTAGTTCAAACAGATTCATGAACAAAATTGATCTATTTGTCACGTGAGTTGTCTGTGCTGTAGTGAACAATTTCATCACTAACAGCTGAGCAATGTGGACACAGAGGAACATGAAATACAATGAATATAGCTTGTACTGTAAGTGTGACTTCACACTTGCCTTATGGGCACATCTTGTCTTGTAAGTTTATTTAAAGGGGGGTTTACTGGAAGACTTATTTAGCCCCAGTCTTTGCTTGGGTAACTTTTGTGTAATTCTTGTAATTCATGTTGTGAACCTGTTCATACACTGCCCTGTCTAGACAGAAACATGAGGGTGTCAGCAGCTGGGAGGGTGGGGGGGGGCGATTTCGTGTATCATTTTGCTCCTATCTGCAAACATCTCTGCTTGGTCCATTTCAGCCTAGCTGGAGTGTCCCGCAGCACTACGATAGTAGTGGCCTACCTGATGACTGTCACAAACTACGGCTGGGAGGAGTGTCTGTCTGCAGTTAAGGCTGTGCGCTCCTTTGTAGGCCCTAACTATGGATTCCAGCAGCAGCTCCAGCAGTTCCAGATGACTCAGGTCTCAGAGGTAACCATCCTAATCAATGTATATTTGCATCAGTAACATAAATGCACAATACATATATAATTATATATTATTATATACGTAATATTATATAGACCCCTTATATAATATTTCTCTAATTCTGTGACAGGAGATGTAAATTACTTTTTTATTTTTATTTCTGAAAATTCCATTTAACACACTTTAGGAAAGAGAGTTTGATTTTGAGAAGTTACTATTCAAGAGTTTGGGAGCTATTCTGAGCTGTACACTATATGGACTAAAATTTTGGGATGCCTGACCATTAAACCAACAGGGACTTTGCCTTCAAATACATAGATTTTAATATGGAGTGCCCCCCTTTGCAGCTATAACAGCTTCCACTCCTCTTAGAAGGCTTTTTCCACAAGATTTTGGAGTTTCTGTGGGGAATTTGTGGCCATTCATTCTGTAGAGCATTCATGAGGTCAGGCACTGATGCTAGATGAGGAGGCCTGGGTCGCAATCTCTGTTCCAGTTCATCCCAAAGCTGTTGGATGGGGTTGAGGTCAGGGCTCTGTGTGTCCAGATCTTCCACACCGAACTCATCCAACCATGTCTTTATGGACCATGCTTTGTTCACTGGGGCACAGTCATGCTGGGACAGAGAAGGGCCTTCCCCAAAGGGGAAAACCTTTCCCAAACTCTGCCAAGACCTCTGCCAAAACCTTTGGAAGCATGTGTCCCAATACTTTTGTCCATATAGTGATGTTCCAACACCTGATTTTAGAGCTGCTTAACACAGACTGTAGCGTAGGCAAGTAACCCAATATGCAATATTGAATGTTTAAGAGGGGTGTCCCACTATTTTTGTCCGTATAGCGCACCTGCTGGTAACCAAAAGAAAAGTGACCCTTCAACCCTATCCACAACTCCCACCCCCACCACCAAATGTCGCAATTCATTCTTTCCAGAAGAAAGAAGTTACCACAAAGTTTAACTGCTTAACTCTTCAGCAGCGGTGCAGAGGTCATTCAAAATGAAATCAGTTCTAATAAACAAATCAGTAAAAATCACTATGGCTGCTCTGTATGAATGTGCAGTTGTTTAAAAATGATGTTTTCTCAATGTTGGCATGAGACCAAATTCTGTAATGTTACCTAATGTGTAGTGTCATCTTCCCTAAAGCTACTTCATAACCTGAGAGAACAACTCCAGAGAACAGCTTTGATTTCCTGTCCAATTCCTTCACCTGTGACTAACACCTGACAAGGATGCAATCACTGAAACAGATCTGAAATGTTACTCACAGATTTCCAGTTCATGCCATTGTTAACATTGATTTATTTAAAGCTGAATTTCTTGGTCTAAAGTATTAAAGCAGAAGCTTAAACGGAATATGAAATTAAGTACACACAACACAAATCTATGAGCAATTGTTGGGGAAAATGTTTGTTTACAATCTGACCCAAGTGTGACGTGGAGTTAGCTTCTTCCGTTTTACACTGGAGCCACGGGGCTGACGGAGCTGTCTGTGTCACAAAAGACTTCTAATAACTGTTAGATTTGTTAGAATCGTAGCTTTAGTTTAAAAGTGTAAAAGACTTCAGACACCAATCATGTCTCGGCTGAAAAGGCCGCATACTAAACTGTATATTTAATTTTGTGATGACATTTTCTTTGAACTGGACTGAAGAGTCTTGTTGTCAGGTCTTCTGTCATTTTCACACATTTGCAGGGTTGCTTTGAGTTTGCATCTATATGAGAGTTCACACAGTACCTTGGTGAAGGTGTGGGGAAGGTTTTCCTGTGTTAGGGCACTCAGTTTGCTCTTTGCTGCTGTGTGACAATCTGCTGCTGTATGCCATTGTTTGGTGATAAATGCTGCTGCACAGGGTTATGGAGTCACTTGAGTGAGTAAGGGGAACTCGGGGGGGACTTGCTGAAATTGCATTAGCGATGTGTGGTTCATCACGTGAATGTCATTACTGCTGTAAGCTTGCAACATTAACTTTTCTGTTTGAAATATGTTTTTTGGCATTATTAAATGTTTGGATTCTGGTACCGCTATTCATTTCAGGAACTGATGGCTGGTAAAGGGGATTTACTTTTTTACAGTTTTTACCACAGGTTTTTTATTTTTTTTATTGGAGAACTACTGTAATACTTTGCACACGTTTATAACAGATGGTACACTTCTCTGGCATTGGCTCACATGTTGAAAGTCACCGCCAAGTTCAGCTGAAGCTTAACAACAACACATACCTTACGCAGATTTCCCTGGAACTTGAACCCCGGCTTGAGTGTAATGACTTGACACGTTTTGAGTCATATTTCCAGCCAGTAATAACCTGTCAGTCCAGGCACACTACATTTATTCTCAGCTTGTTTGAGGCTACATGGGCGTTGCACACAAGAGGTGAGAGCTTGTCTTTTACAAGCTGTTTATAGTGCAGGGTTATTTTATATTTATCAATCACCTCTATGCTATTTTTATTGCTAGATTGTACATAAAAATAGTCACCCTACATAAAATAAACCTGCTATAGAAACAATGCAAGTTTAACAGGTAAATGATTCTAATCAATTTTTATCTTAATAATTATTTTTGAAGATATTCAAAAGACTGAAGTACTATAAGTGTGACACCAGAAGCTATTTTAAGATTATTTAGATTCAATATTATATAAGTATTAGATTTTGGGGACATGATGAATATCTCACTGTAACTATCTATTTATCATCTTTACTTGATCCCTTATCTGCCTGAGGTTTGCCAAGTTTGCAAAGTGTTATTTTCATTATGAATTCAAATAGTCATCTACAGCTTGGTTCATCGCTCTGGACAAATCTAAAATGTCTTTTTTATGAAGATTATATTGAAATTCTTCATTTTATTAAATATTTTAAACATTTCAGGGCAGTTATGTTGAATTAAAAATAATCACTTGTGGTGTGAGAGTGCACTGTTTTAAATGCCAGTACTTGTTTACTATCTCCACATTCTCAGTGTGAGAGTTTTAACTTCTTGCTCAAGGTAGCTAGAGAGGAACTGAAACAAAGTGTCTGTCAGCCTCTGGACCATAAACGACATTCACATGGGTATCTCTTAACTGATTTACCTTTATTTAGCTTTGTGTCCTACCCTAGACTATGCCTGATTTACCTGTTTTGATTTTTATTAGAAAAAAGGAATCACTGCTGCATGAGTCTGCATCAGGAAAACAGAAACAAATGTCCCTTTACTGTACAGACTCATTGGACTTAATCTAGACATGCACTTTGTAATTAACATTTTACGTGATTTTCAGGTCATCCTCGCTGTGGACTTTGAGGATTTGAACGAAAATCATAATGTAATAATGTGATCAGTATCTTTAGAGAAAAAAAAATGTTTGCTGTGCACTCAGACATTGTGCAAAGGGGCTAAATGAGAGGCAAATGTACAGAATGTAAGAGAGCTTATGGTCCTCTGACCTTTCACTGTTCTCACTTCTTGTTTGCTCCATGAGGATTATAGATTCAGTTTCATTCACAACAAATTCCTTATTTATTGATTGTATGATTGACATTTAATAAGCATGACGATGATTTTGGTGTTATTGCCCCCTCCCCATAATCATACAGGATGTTTCTGTACAGTTCTGTAATTGTGCTGCTGCTGTCTGTAGTTACATCATCAGCTGCAATGAGCGTGTTCAAGGGGGCTGTCTTTCACACCCAAGATATTGCTTCCACATGACTGCCAATATTGTTCCACATGCTAACCTCTCTATCCCTGAACAGTCGTTTCTAGATAATTAGTGTGATTGTGTCAGCTGGGGTTTTTTAATTACTTTTTGACGGCGCCAAATTGGGATTTGGCAAAATTCCGACATTAAAACATCCAATAACACTTGCCCAGCTAATTGATCTGTGTATTGATTGTTGAAAAAAATTATTTTTGTGCTCGAGTCCCCTCTGTTATATATACAGACCCTTTCCAAAAAATTAGAATATCATGGAAAAGTTGATTTATTTTCATAATTCCATTCAAAACGTTACACTTTCATAGATTATAGATTCAGGGCCCACATCTTAAACGATTTCAAGTACTTAG
>JBBPCY010000019.1:7535472-7561577 GCA_037974405.1 Brachyalestes nurse | reverse complement strand
TATAGGTCGGATCATACTAATTCATCAAAACATTCTCAAATGTACATTTAAGATTTGATCTAGAAGATAATTTTAATTACTTTTTCTCCAACTTGTTTCTTGTAAAAATTCTAGTAATGTCTAACAAACTCAAGATACTTACATTATTATTTAATTATTAAAGGTATTATTCTTACTATTATTTACTTTATTTAAAGACACCTTTCGAAACACTCAACAGACAAGTAAACCAGAACATCACAGACTCCTTACAGACCAGTAAACCAGAGTAAAACATTAATAATGCAAAAGACAAATAAAATAGATAATAAACATAATTTAAAATATAAATTATAAAAATATATAACTTCACAAGAGTGTAAGACTAAAAATATGTGCAGTCTAGGAACACGATCAAAGAGAGTAAGCCAGTTTGAAGAGGTGAGTTTTAGAAAGTTAGAAGAGAGCCAGTGCTGTAGATGACTTCAGGAAGGTTAGATGAAAGAAGAGGCTTGAAAGAAGTCTTCAAAATGCAATAATCTCCTACCGTGACCCCTGTAAATTTACTGGCCCTTCACCAGTCCTCCTCACGGCGCGTGAGTGCGTATAATAAACATGCATCCTTTCAGACAGCCGTTAACTACAGCTCAGGTTATTTTAATCTTCTTAATAATTGTTCAAACAGTGAATATGGCATATTGCTCAAATACTTTCAGGCTTGTTGATATTTTTATAGCCACTGGCTGATTTAAGTGCAACATACTTTTGTCTCATTTGTGTAATCTTTAATCTTCCCCGTGTTGATGAGTGACAGAAGGAATTTGGCATCTGTGTCAAGTCTTATTTAGGGGTACCAATTAAACAAGTGACAAGTTTTGTATTTTTTTTTCAGGAAAGTTTTTACAAATTTTACTTCAATTAAATATGAGACTTCTTTCACTTTCTCTGAGACTAACTTTGCAATATGTCAATAAGTACAGAGCCGGCGGTATCCAGGAGAAGCAGTCAGCTTGTATACACACACACACACACACACACACACACACACACACATATATATATATATATATATATATATAGTATCATATTTACATATTTATACTACAATTCTGTATACAATATTGTACAATATTTAGTCTCCCTGTTGTGCCCCAAAAGTAGTTTAAATTTTATTTTTTAGGTATAGTATTTTTGTATATTTAAAGATATATTCATAATAGTTAATTCCCCCTTTATTACCCTCATTGTTGGTCTGTATGAGTGCCGCCGTCATGTTGTATGTTGCTCTGATGATCTAGGAGGACGATATTTTGTCTCACTGTTTACTTAATGTATATGGCTGGGATACAATAAAGCTCTACTTGACTTGACCTGACTTGAAATAGCAAAGAATGTGCACTTACACACACAGGTTTGTGTTTTTCCTTCTGTGATAAACTATATGTCGGGAGAAAAAGGTGGAGCTCCATTTCTTCATTATTTTCTTTGCTGTGACAGGAAGACCAGGGAAAAGAAGGTCCTTTGGATACTATTGTAATGTGAAAGGATCAACTGTATGTCCACTGCAGGCCCTTATATTCTATGACAGCGTGCCATTAAGATAAGGCCTGATGCTGAAGATGCTGTCTTGTTTAATTGAAGACGTGATTGATTATACCTGTAGGCTGTGGCATTGTTCAGGATGTGTCAGTCCGATAAAGATCTCAAGGCTCAGTATCAGATAAGCTAAATGCAGCTTGTTGATGTATAAACACATCTTGGGGAAAGGCACCATCACATCCCCAATCAGTCAGAAAATGACTGAACACCTACTGAAGGTAAACATACACACTTCTGTTTTTATTCGTCTGATGAGTAAACACAGACTAATTGAAGCATAAATACAAAGTTAATAATCAACACAGTTCGGAGAGTTACTTGACTGTAAACACGACCTAAGGAGGATCTTCTGAAGCACAGGAGACCTTGAAACAAAGAGGACAAGAGCAGCATTTTAGAATCAGTATCAGAAACCTTTATTGATCCAAGACGACTTTGCTTTTGTTACGACTGCACAGAGACACAATATAAAGTCTAAAGTCTGTAGGAAAACCTCTATAATACAGAACCTTTCCAAAAAATGAGAATATCATGGAAAAGTTTATTTATTTCCATAATTCCATTCAAAACGTTACACTTTCATAGATTATAGATTCAGGGCCCACAACTTAAACGATTTTGAGGAACTTGGTTGTTTACTTGTACATAATTTGGGCTTCCAGCTCATAAAACCCACGAAAACAGGAATTCAAAAAATGTGAATACTGTGAAGACATCAACCCAACCTGGTTTGATGGCCATGCTATCACAGTAATCTATGAAAGTGTAACGTTTTGAATGGAATTATGGAAATAAATCAACTTTTCCATTAAATTTTCTAATTTTTTGGAATGGGTCTGTAAAAATGGGAGAGACAGGACAGTCGAGCCCACTTTAAAATGTGTGTCAGAGAGAGAGCTTGTGATGCCACAGGTGAGGGCAAAAAAAGGCACAGAAAAAACCTTGGGATAATACACAACAGAATAATAGAACAGCCTTCGAGACACTGAAGCTTAGATTAATTATGGTTTGTTAAGAGCCAGTTTGTTGACAACCCATCAACCCCAACCCCGCATGAGCATAAGGCTGCTAGCTCTTACATTAGTTGGTTGGTGACTTTACGTCTGGTCATTTCTCCATCACTAACCACAGTCATTTTCAGTGACCAATTTATTGCAGACAGTACCACACATTTTGATTTCATGGTTTTCTTCAGTGAATGCATTTCTGGATTGCTCACAATACTACCTACACTGCAAACAAATTATAGCTTGGCAAGTGGAATCATGTCAAATCTAGTTGATATTTCTAAAACTTATTTTGCGGTTATTATATTATACAATATTTCAGTATTTCAATATTTCAATATCTGTTTCAATTATCTCACTGTATTGGCAGGTAATTTTTTCTTGTTTCTGCCATTGAAAAAGAAAAACAAAAAAAAAACTGAGCTTGTGCTGGTGGCAAACTCCCCTTATTTGGAGAACCATGTATAAAATAACTGTGGGTAACAAATAAAACGAGTCAGGGACTGTCTGGGGTTTGCATGTAAATATATAATTAAATAAAAGAGATATAAATATTAATGTAAATATAATAAGAGAACATGAGCTGATGCTTCCAGGAACTTGATGTGTCCAGAAGTATTTGCAGAAATACTTACAGAAACACTGCTACACTACTGAGAAGAATTATTAGAAGGAGAATGAAATCATTTTTTTCTTCTGGAAATTTTTAGACAGTTCCTAAATATGAAGTGGGCGCAGGAGCAAACAGTGATAGCGTGATTATGTAGTTTAAGCTTAACTCATGATAAATAACACACAGTTTATGTTGAAGTTGCATTTGTGGTATATTATGATCTTTAAAATGGCCACAAAGGTCTAATTAACATAGTAATAAAGAACAGTTGTAAATGTCACATGAAGTTAATCACCCATTTCCGTGGTCTGACTGCAAAGGAACTAATATTTAAACCTGATGCAATGATCTGAGGATGTTTCAGAGAACTTGGTTGTCACCTGGCATAAGCCTGCTATCTTAACTAAAATGGTAATTATCTTGTACTAGTCACATAAATATTAGATCTATAGGGACAAATGGGGAAGAAGCTTGGTATCGTCAGTGGATTCATAGCATATTGAGATTACGCCCAACATGTGATATGGAAAACAAAAACTACGAATTTTAATGTAATTCCTTTATCCCAGTATGTATAGGCATGTAAAACTGAGTACTATAGGCTGGAGGCAAAGACTACAAAAGGTACTAAAAATCCAAAAGAACAAATCTCACATGTACAGAACTACTTAAACAGTTTGTGATGATGCACTAAGTATGCAGAAAAATAATAAACTCTCTCGATACAAGTGTATGTTACTGTCCTATACTGTGTCCTATATTGTGTCCTGTACTGAGACAGGTTAATTCAGTTTAGTAGCCCTTTAGTAGCCAACAATAGTTACAAACTTTGGATCTTGGTCATTCTTTTATTAACTAGATACATAACAGTTCATTACAGCCCTTGCAAGTAGTTTTCAGATTGTTCGGTAAATGTTAGTTTGGTTGATGTGCTCTGGTTAAAACTGGTCACAGATATTTAAATGTGAAAGAACAAGAAAGGTGTAGTGGCCAAAAAAAGCAATTTAAGGAAAGTTTAAGTCTGCATACAGAAACACTGCTGCACTCTGTTGCAGTGTAGGAAGCCTCGGAAGTAATGGCATCTGCATGACTGAATGTTTTCTTTCTTTTTTTTTTTAACCGTCCGGGAAGGAATGCCTACTTGGAAAGTGACGGGAAGTTGTTCCTCCCATTAAATTCTACCTCCCACTGCAGGGCTCCCAGACAGGGGATTCCCATTTTGTTCCTGTGTAACCCCCTGCCATTTTTAACTACGCCCTTCCTTTAACACCTAATACATGCTTATGAACAGTTGAAAAAATGAATTTAATGAATTAATAAGCTTCAGAGCAAGTACACAGCAGGAGTCCAGAAAGAAAGTACTTGTGTCCTTATCATGTTTCTGGCAAATTAGAGTGAGCAAAAAAGCTTAAGAGCCTAGTAGTACAGCTTCTATGCTCAACTGCTGAAGGTGGGCTTTTTTTCATTTTGCAGGCTAAGATTTGGTGTATTCTGATAGGTTGTCATGGTGTTTGCCTTGTACCCCCAGCTTGAAGGGATGAATTTCAGTTGTGTACATATGTATTAATTATCTTTGATATAGTATGTAAACACTGATAAAGTTTTAAAATGTGCTGTTCAAACCCCAGTTCATTATTAAATAAGCTAATTGCAGTTTACTTTGAATTTATTGCTTTTATGATATCATAAAAACCACTGAATGCACTTATAGTCATCAGTTCAGCATGTAGCAATCTATGCTGAAAAGTGTTTCAGACAGGATTTACATATATAAAGGCATAGTAACAAAAACACCCTATTTAACTTTTTTTTTTATATATAAAGTTTGTAATCGGTCACGTAAAAATAATTTACCTAGTTAATATGATTCAATTTATATTTTTGGTCTGTAAAACCATGCAAGCACCATAAGTAAACCTGAAAGGCAAATACAGGACAAATGTGGTATTATAGGGCCTACAAACAGCAGCTGAAATTCTTAATGCCCAAAGTTCCTTGCCATTTGACTCTTAGATGGATCGCCATTGTGATGGTTTAATGTACCAATTTGATGTGAAACCAGAAAATGTTATTTTTGATAGAGAGAATGTGTAATATGAACACTTCTTCTATCCTTGTTTTATTCTCTGTCAGTATCGTGCTTGGCTGCGCAGGAGTTACAGATCCAGCCCGTTTAGAGACCAAGAGCAGGTGGCAGCCCTGTTAGTCCAGTACGCAGAGCAGCAGGCGCAGGAGCGACGGAGACGAGGAGAGCACGACTGGATGAACCAGTCCACCAGTGTGTACTCCCTGCCATATGATCGTTACAGCAGCTCTGGCTGTAACAGATGAGTGACCCCCCCCTCCCCCCCTCTTTAAGAGATGCGGGCTCTTAAAGATTGCTGCTCACCTTCATTTCAAACTACATATAAGCTTAGCTCAGCATAGCAGTGCCACTTGCACTTAGTGGAGGCATAGGTATGCTTTAATTATCACATAATTTAACCCCTGGATGTAACATCTGTGAACTTCCAATGAGTTTGTTTTAAAGCTTTTTAGTGGATCTGACTGGTCAGTCTGATTTCCTCACAGAAGCCAGGAGGCTAAGCTCGGGTGATTAGTGGCTAAATTGATTTTTTTTTTCCCCTTTCTTTTTTTCCTGTGAAGTTCTAGTGATGTAAAGCAGTCACACTGACAGACCTCTGGACATGTGCTGATCTGCATAAGCCATACCAAGTTATCCTTTTTTTGTTTACATTTTTTGTGTTAGGATGCTAATTCATTGACTTGGTGAGGATATAATCCAAAGCCTGTTATTTAATTTAAATAAGCTCAACTGTGTCAGAGACACTGTAAATGATTAAGAACTTTAAATATAATAATTTGTACTTTTGTTCCGTTCCTATGTTATGTTATTAAACAGTATTTATGAACCTTATTGCTTTATTTGACTCAGCCTTTTTTATTGTGTGTGGTAGTGGCCTATTGGGTAAAACACTTGCCTGTAAACCCGATTACCCCAAAATTGCAGGTTTAAACCCCCACTTTCTACCATTGTGTCCTTGAGCAAGACACTTAACCCTCAGTTGTGCCAGGGGGATTGTCCCTGTAACTAATGATTGTAAGTCACTTTAGATAAGGGTGTCAGCCAAATGCCACTTTACTCTTTACTATCATTTACTTACTGCAGAGAATTGTTTACTACCTCTTAAACATTTAGGGTAAGAAGCTAAAGGATGATAGGAACGTTTAGTGGTGTGGGGGGCCTAAACCTGAACCAAGGTCGCCATGGAGTTGGAAGACCATGTGGGTGCTACAGTCAGGAACCACTCTTTTTATTATAGTGGATGCCATGCCCAGTTTCCCCTTACAAGGGCCATATAAAGAAAACGGCCATGCCTTGGAGATGAGCAAAACCTCAACCTGTGCTCACATCCTGAAATGCATGCAGAACCCGTGACCTCTCCTTTCCGAGATCCGCTTTTCATAGTTTCCAGATGATATTTAACTTCCTGGCTGCAGGTGAGACTTCAGGTTGGCATGAAACATTAACCATTTTAGAACATGATTGCCCAAAACACACTGTGTGCATACATACACTCTATGTCCAGAAGTGTGCAGACACCTGCATTTCTCCTGCAATCAATATTAATATGGAATTAATAGGGAGTATTTTGCCCATTTCTTGCACTAGCCTCTACTGTTCTAGGAAGGCTTTACACTAGATGTTAGAACGTTACTGTGAGGATTTGATTGCCTTCAGCCACAGTGTGCATTAGTGAGACCAGACAGTGATGCTGGATGGCTAATTCTGGGTCACCAATGAGACTCCAGCTCATGTTACGGGAATTCAGACGTGCTTCATTATTCCGGAGAAAGGAGTGGGTGTCTTGGCACTGGACACTGTGGTTTTGTGACATTAGGCTCGTGTGGCTGCTCAACACTGCAGTTGCAATGTTTTTAGATGGACGTTATACAAGCTGTGTGCATGTTTGAAATCTTCAAAGTAGCTAAATTTACTCATTAGAAGGAGGGTCTGGATCCTTTTAAAATTGGTTACACACTATATGGGTAAAGTACTGGGACACAAAGTGTCTGGATATATAGTGTGGTAAGTAAAATGTAATAAGATTTTTAAAAGAAGATATTACTGTATGTATGACTGACTACAGACTAAAACCTTAAGAACTAAATGCTAAAGCAGCAGTGTGAACATAAATGTGTGACATTTTAGCATCAGCAAGCAAAAAAAGTTTATATCTGCTTTACTTTTAGAGCTTATGGGTGGTGTCAAAATGGGTTATACGCTACATGGACAAAAGTATTGGGACACCATTACACCAGCAGGAACTTTATTGACATAGCATGTAAATACATCAGACTTTAATATGGAGTTGCCCCCCCTGCCCCTTTGCAGTTGGATCAGCTTTCACTCTTCTCGGAAGGCTTTCCACCACATTTCATTCATTATCTGTAGAGCATTCATGAGATCAGGCACTGATGTTAGACGAGATGTCTCCATTCCATTTCATCCTAAAGAAGGTGTTGGATGGGGTTGAGGTCAGGGCTCTGTGTGGGCCAAGAAAGTTCTTCCACACCAAACTCATCCAACCATGACTTGTGCAATGGGGCACAGTCAGGCTGGAATAGAAAAGGGTCTTCCCCAAACTGTGTCCACAAAGTTGGAAGCATGGTGTTGTCCAAAATGTCTTGGCATGCTGCAGCACTAAGACTGCCCGAAGTGGGCCTAGCCCAAACCCTGAAAAACAGATGTGTCCTAATACCTTTGTCCATATAGTGATGTTCTAACAGTTGTTTTTAGAGCAGATTAATACACCCTGTAGCGTAGGCAAGTAAACACATTAATCCACCTAATGCTGTCATTTTGGAAGCATGGCATTGTCCAAAAGGTCTTGGCAAATGAAGCATTAAGAGATTGCCCTTCACTGGAAGTAAGGGGCCCACCTGAATTCAATCATTAATAGGTCCCATCTGTTTTGACCATATAGTGTATGTCATTAAATGTAGAGGGTACTTCAGAGTAACAGAGCCGATCGAGACCGGTCGATCAGGGTAAAGGCTTGAACTTATTGAGTGATTTTAGTGTGGGAGGTGATCAGAGTCCAGAAGCTCGTTACGTGAACGCACTGAGGCTGTAAAGTCCCTTTTCCATGTAAGTGAAGCCCACCCCTAGAGCCTCCTAACACCTCCGTTAGAAAGGAGAGGCGATTTCTTGTAAATGACACCGCTTCGAAGAAGTTTTCCGAGCCTGGCGCGTCACGGCGGGGGGCGTGTTTCTGACTGGGTGCGTGGGCGCTGAGTGGGCGTGATCACAGGCTCTCCATTCACACAAAGTAAACTGAAAGACTTTTTCTCTATAATAAATCAGAGAGGACGACAGGCTGCTCACATGTACCAGTTTGATCTCAGAGCTGAAAGGAGAAGTCTCAGCAGCAAGCAGCAAAACCTGAGTGAGGACGAGGTGAGTAACACACCAGAAACAAGCAGCTTCAGAAGAAACGAAGCCGCACTACAGTTATTAATGATGAGACTGGTTCAGAAAGAAGGACCTAACCTCCTGCGTGTGTTGATTTAAAGATGACACCTGGGGGTCGCAGGCTCAAACAGTGGCTGATCGAGCAGATCAACAGTAATATCTACTCCGGGCTGCAGTGGGAGGATGAGAACCGAACCATGTTCCGAATCCCGTGGAAACACGCAGGGAAGCAGGACTACAATCAAGAAGTGGATGCGTCCATCTTTAAAGTAGGTCTCTCTTATTATTTAATTACTTTTATAATTTAGTTAATCTTTATAATTAATGCATTAGTGTTACTGCACTATACTGATTATGTTTCTGCGATATAAGCAACAGTAATGTGTAAGAGCGGCTCAAGCGCCACCTGTCAGTGTTGGAGTGCACTGCGACTAGCAGCTGGACATCGTGTTTTAGTTTTTCAAGGAAAAAATAAGCACTTGCAATTTCAGATCTAAACATGAAATCTTATATTACTAATCTTTTATTAGGAATATTTAAGTATTATACTATTATTTGAAACCAAACAATGATCATAATATTTTAGTACAGCCTATGAACTTCTTTTATTTTTAAGCATATTGTCTAAGTGATCATAAGAATAACTGCTACTACTACAACTACTGTACTACCATTACTACTACTACTACTACTGTTACTACTTCTACTAGTAATAATAATAATAATGATAATAATAATAATAATAATAATAATAATAATAATACTAATAATAATAATTTAGG
The DNA here is from genome assembly GCA_037974405.1 of Brachyalestes nurse. Classification (NCBI taxonomy): domain Eukaryota; kingdom Metazoa; phylum Chordata; class Actinopteri; order Characiformes; family Alestidae; genus Brachyalestes; species Brachyalestes nurse. Next base: position 7,552,121 of record JBBPCY010000019.1, on the reverse strand, counting down.
AATCTTTTTGAATACCTTTTGCCTGTCACATTATTATTATTATTATTATTATTATTATTATTATTATTATTATTATTATTATTATTATTATTATTATTATTATTATTGCACATGTTTTTGGCTGTGAGCAAAATGACGTTTCTTGTGTAGAAACACATTGCACTGTGTATGTATGTAAGTGTTTCAATATGATTTTGAAATATTCCAAACAATTTCATCCGAGAATTTCATTTTGGCTACACTTTTACATGCTGATAAAATAAGAAACTGATAACTATATATAATATATGATGTCCTCCAGGCTTGGGCAGTGTTCAAGGGGAAGTTTAAAGAGGGGGACAAAGCTGAACCGGCTACGTGGAAAACCAGGCTGCGATGCGCCCTCAACAAGAGTCCCGATTTTGAGGAGGTAACGGACCGCTCACAACTGGACATCTCAGAACCATACAAGGTGTACAGGATTGTCCCAGAGGAAGAGCAGAAGAGTGAGTATGTGCTTGCAAATGCTCTGTATTTCAGCTGCCCAAAAGTGATGCTGCATCCACAAACAAATGCACTGATTTCCAGTACTGTAGTTCTAGTACTGTAGAGTGCCATGTAACAGTAACTATTACTACACTTATTAGATGGTGTCTCTTTAACAAAGATGAAACGTCTGAACTACTTTCTTCAGTAGGTAAAGTCAACACCAACTTGAACATGAATTGCCCATCCATTGGAGCTGAGATGGAGTGCAGCCCTTCAAATTTAGAGCAGCTCATCAAAGAGGTGAGCTCTTCATTCCACATTAAGGCATAGACTCAAACAGTGGTGTTAGAATTTTGAAGTCATACCTATATTGCACAAAATTGTCAAAGCATGCAGTGAAGTAAACTGTTGCTACCATTGTTTGTGCAGTCATCAAATGATGAATATGGTGGCATTGTCAAGAGGAGCCATTCTCCTATGGATGAGGATGATGTGCAGCCGACACAAGAGTGGTGGCCGCAGGGCCCACACAGCGGTAAGATGATTTTCTGCTCTGCCCACACTTACTGAGACACACACTCATTCTTCGTGGGAAAACAGGAACAAAGGATTGTCTGCTCTCTATCAGTTCAAAGCAAACAGAGAAAAAACACTCTGTCTCATAATAACGAATGCATTGTCTTAAGTTCTTCTGCTTTGTCTTCTTAGTTCACAGATCTAAAAGATTACTGCTAGCATGCTTCTTTACTATTTAGATGTGCAAAATGGATGTTATGAGAGTGCATATGTCAAAGCTAAAAATGCCTTTGGGCTCAGCTTTGCACGCAGAGGGGAACAGATTGGCTAATTTCCGTTAGAACGTTGCTGACTTCGCTTCTATCTTTGTCCCATGAATATTAGCTTCAAGAGCTGAATAAGGTTTTGTACACAGAACTATTTGTGTTAAGGGTCACCTTTTTTGCACTTGCTATTGGCTATTATTATGCAAAGTGGAAATCAAACAAAAGTTTTTTCTTCTCTTTTTTAAACCTATAGCTCTCCCAATGCTCCCGGATCCCTCACCAATAAACACATTTAATGCTGGTAAGTGTTTGTTGTTTCACCGTTTTCATAAATCAGTCATTTTCATAAGCCAAGTAAAAAAGTACTCTTGTCAAATTCTCTCTGTCTTTGTGGATGTATTTACACAACTATAAATCACTGCTGTCAAAATGAAACCTTGTATCTCCATGTTTCTTCTCCTGCAAAGTTATTATTCTGGAGATGCAAGGTTTTCTAACAGTAACAAGAGAATCTAAAACAGTTTCATTGCCTTCAATGTGTTTTACTGTCTTGAATCATTAATTAGAGGAGGGCAATTTAAGATAAAGATAACACCATGATCTCACAATAATGCCACATACATTTTACAACATGCAAACAATCAAAAGAACTTTTCAACAGTTTTGGTTCACATACTGTACTGCACTAAATCTAATTTAAGAGGCCTAGTTATGTTTTTGTAATGTTCTTACCATATCACAATATGCTAAGAAAAGCACACTGACACATTTATTTTAACCATAAGTCAAAAGTAATGAACTCTTGTAAGTGTGGAGTCCCATTCAGGAACCCCTGGTTTAAGCTGTTAAAGTCATGTTTTTTTTTTCTTTTTCTCCCCAGCTTTTTCTCAGATGATGGTCTGTTTCTACTATGGGGGAAAGCTAATGAGCAGCACATTGACCACACACCCAGAGGGCTGTAGGATCTCTCCAAACCAGCCTCCTGTAACCAACCCATTGCTGTACGGCCCGGATAGCCTCCAGAATGTGCATTTTCCACCTCTGGAGCTCATAGAGCACGATCGCCAGCGCCACGTCACACGTAAACTCTTCGGGCACCTGGAACGCGGTGTACTTCTGCGGGCCAATCGTGAGGGCATCTTCATCAAGCGCCTGTGCCAGAGCAGAGTGTTCTGGAGTGGGCAGGACTCCCAGTACAGCCCAGGTCCCAGCAAGCTGGAGAGAGATGCCGTGGTGAAGATCTTTGATACTGGCAGATTTTTTCACGGTAAGGTCAGCTCTAATGATGTTCAGCCTGGATTGGATTAGAGTTATGATCAGCTGAGAGACTAAGCATTCCCTGGATCTCTTTATGTTCCTCAGCTCTCCAAATGTATCAGGATCATCAGTATCCGGCACCAGACCCCACTGTCTCTCTGTGTTTTGGGGAGGAGTTTAATGACTTCAGTGCGGCTAAGAACAAGTTAATTATTGTGCAGGTAAGAATGCGACAGATTTTTTCACTGAATTATATTTCTCCAGGTTTATCACAGTCTGTCCCCTGGAGTTGCAGGCCTAAAGATTAATATGTGAATTATAAGCCCTGAGTTAACCCTTATTATACAGTTACCAGTAATAGTATTCTGTAGCTCCAATAAAATGAACATAGTTCAACTTATTTTGTTATGAGAAACACTAATGAACTTAGTTATGAGAGAGACTGACGTGTAGGCCCCAAGTGGGAAACACAGAAACACAGAAAAATTATTGAATTTTAAAGCTAACTGTTGTGTGACTTTGAATGGGTATTTTGGCATCTTGTTCAGTATCTCTTAAATCTGAGTGTAAATAAATGTGTTTTTGTTCTTTTTGGATAGATCACAGCGGTGAACTGCCAACAGCTGTTAGAAGCAGTGACAGCCAGGAAGACCCAGTACAGCAGTGGCAACCTGGAGATCTCTGATGAGATGGCTAGCGATCAAATGGCTCGCATTTACCAGGATCTTTGCAACTATCCTCCCCAGCGCGCGCCCTGCTTCCGGGACAATTTGCCCATCACTGCCTGAAGCACAGCTCTGACATCAGCTCAAACTGAGACGAATGTTGCAAACTGACCCAAATTGCTAGCTTTTTACAGTAATGAGTGTACGACAACAGTGACTTTACTATATGACACAATGTCTATACAATACGACAGCAGTAAGCATTAGGCACGCAGTTAGATAAAGCTACGTGTAGTATCATGTTCTCTCGGTGCTAGAGAGAATTTGACAAAAAAGGATTCTGAAAATGTTCTCAGGGAAAATGGATCTTCTGTCCTAAAGCTTATATTTGACAAGATTTCCCACAACTTGTTGGAACTGCATATGTGATTTTTCTTTTATTTCCAAATGGCTGGTCAGTTGTGTGGATGTTTATTGTGAGTCAATAAGTAGATAGGTTTTACTATCCAGTGTTTTTGTATGAATACTTTTGAAATAAACACATTTTTTGAAGTATCATGGGCACATCATAGTATTTGCAAATGCATAAAAAAAACCAAAGGATAAAAATGAACGAATTCTTACTTAAAATAAGGAGCAATTGAGTATATTAAACAATACTATGACTAATTATTATACTAGTAATGTTTCTTCTAATACTATTTTATTATTATTAATAATAATAATAAAATGAGGGATAACACCAACAATTAAAGTAGCAGTCATATTAGTAATGCCAATAATAACAGCAACAATAACAATAGAATACCACTACTATTATTACTACTACTACTACCAATAACAATAATATGACAATAATAACAAAAATAAGGATGCCACACAACAATAACAATATCAGCAGTACCCATACCCATAACAACAACAAGAACAATACTACTACTACTATTACTACTACTACAACTAATATGTTGTAGCACCACTATAGTAAGAAATAATTCACATGTGATCTTAGAAAAATAATAACAATAATAATAATAATAATAATAATAATTATATCCTTACAGGTCTACCTATGCATCCATCTCTATTGAAAAAGGGAAGGACAACAGAGCCAGTCAGGGGGTATTCAGGGGGTAAGAGTGAAAGAAGGAAGAGAAAGGAAGAGAGGGGGACTCCTTGGATAAAGTGATCCTATTGATGACACACTGTATACATCCCCATTTCACTTTCTCTCTGGCCTGCTGACACATACTTTAACATGGCTTCTCGAGACAAGAAGAGGAATGGAATCCCATTAAGCTCTGATGGAGGTCTAAGCATTGCATAATGGCGGAGTGGAATACTGAATATTAGTGGAGTAACAGTTTACCACATGAAGCAAGAGCTGAACATCTGAAATGTGTAGTTCACATGATTCCACGACCTGTCTGTCTGACGGTTCCTCTTTAGTGATCGATTCATCTGGCTTGCACTACTCTGGTAATTCGGATAAAACAGGTTTATTTTGTTCCTTTGCTTATACACACATACCCAAGTTAACACACACACACACACACACACACACATACACATACACACATGCTTTCTTACTCTCTCACTCTCTGTTCCTCTTGCAGGGTTCATACTGCTTTGATGAAAAGGCTGGGGTTATTTGAGAGAGACTGAGAGACAGTACGAAATAATGTGTGGGTGAAAGCTTTACAGTCCTGTGTTTCTTTGGAACATGAAAACAGAAGATTAGATGAGCAAAGGGGATTTCTGCAAAGTACACAAGACTGGAAACCCGCATGATGACAGAAGACACGCAGCCTCGCTTGTTAGTTATTTTATCTTGAAAAGAAAAAAGTTTGAGTCAAATCAAATCACAAGTCAATTGCAAAAGCAGAACTTTATGGCAGTAAAATACTCGATAGATTTGGTGTAAAAAGATAAGGACCGTAAAGGACCTGTGATGAGGCCTTGAGAACTTTGTTGGGGTACAAAGCATCTTCAGCTTAGTACCAGGAGATTTTAAATGAAAATCTGTCTGCCTGTACCAAAAATATGATAGGGATATGATAGGCACCAACTGAACAGTCTGTTCTTAATATGGGCATTTTGGAAGCAGGAAAAATGCTTAAGGAAAATAGTAGGCATGTAAGTGATTCTGAACCATCATGTTTGGTACCTACCACAAGTGGATAAAAAGTTGTGAGAACAGAAATCACATCACAGCTTACTGTTTATGGGGATGCGTGGCTGCAGATCAGTCAGAGTGCCTGTGCTGATCCCTGTCCAACCCCGAAAGCATGTGAGAATCAGACATATGGGTCAGTAATAAATTCCCATTGCAAGCCAAGCTTAACATGTCTATATCAAAAAGAGGAAGAGGTCTCAAAATGCCTTGGTACTATAACCTAATGCTGTGCTGACAACAAAAATTTGCATATTCAGTTTATGAAATAACCACAGTAAACACTGTGAAGACGATGAACTGGGTGTTCAAAGGGGTTGTGGCAGACAAACTGCTGTGTGCATGCATAACAGTTGCTAGTGTGAAGAGTTCTGAGATGTGATCATAGCATTCCCTTTTTGCTGCACATATAGGTACATAAGAGCTTTAAAAAACAACAGCAGCAGCAGTTGCCCATTTTAGCAAAGTGACTTTATCCTGTATTCCTGCTGTCATTTGGCGGTTTGAGCTTTAAGCTGTAAACAATGTCTGAATTCAGTTTAAAGTGGTTCAATGGTTGAGTCAAAACGGCTTGACTGAGTAGTGTACACAAAATTATGCCATCAAAACAACAGATTACAAGTAATAAATGTGGGACCGTACATGTGAACAGTACAGTGATTCTGGGATTTTGAAAGATACTGAAAGTGTCTTCTTTTGGATTTTTGAAGGCTTATTTATTGTGTCATTGTGTTATTTTTTAAGGCTGGTAATTAAAGACACTGGTAAAGTTTTGCTATGTACAGGTACACATAATGGGGAATTACAATTAGCCTGTGAGGTCATAGAAGGAAAATGTTTAATGTTCTTTGACCCTCATTGATTTATCTAACAACCACACTCAAAATAAAAGCAAAAGGTCTGTTCTCTTCACAATAACCATTAGTGATGTGGTTTCTTAGCTCACCAGAATAAAAGGATCAGATTTGTAATGTTCGTGTCATTGTTTGGGGGTATTGCAGTGGTTTTACTAGAATTCCTAGAACTTGTTAGAATAATTTAATCAACTTCAGAAATGCTGTTCTTCTCACATTGCCATCAAGAAAACAGAAGTACAGGCTAGCATAATAGTTCTTCAAAGAACTTGAACATTTTCCCATTTTCACAAGCATGTACTAAAGCTTTTAATGAGTGTAGTCTAAGACAATTGGGGAAAAAAATGATACGTTCTGTCAAATTTAAAAGTTCACATGTTTGAATAGGAAAATGTATATGCAATGAGTACAGTAAAGAGGATGAAGGCGGTGGTTCTTTGTGGGATTGGATGGATAAACACGTGAGATGTTTTCTGCTAACTGTTGCACTGTCTGTCGCTTTGTCTGACTTGGATTGCAACACTGCCTTGTGGTGACAGCGGCTTTCCACAAAAAAAATGGCAAAGCTGAGGGAAAATGCTGTGCACAATCCGATGTGCAGTTGGTCTAAACAATGCAGCCAAATAAGATGCCATTCAGTAAGCATCACACAAATATTACTGTGAATCTCTGAATGGGCACATTGAATGGGCACCAAATGGGACTCATTCTTGGAAGGGAGACGTTATGTGATTGAAGAAGTGAAGAGAACTAAGTCGTCTGTGTATGCTATCCGTTTAGCCATTTGGTTCCTGTGGCATGCACTGTTTGCATCACTCCATAATGCTGATGCTAGAGTTTGGAGAAGGACGCAGCAGGACGTGGCTGCAGTGTCAGCAATGATTTCCCCAGAAATAAGCTGAAGATGTGAATCCCCTCGATTGGTTGCATCACAATCACCACAAACTCTGGAAGAGCACTGTCTGTCAACTTGTCTTTTCTTTGAAATGTATATGGCTGGAGTAACTGAAAAGGGGATGCTAGATATAATTAAAAAGCTTAAGAGGATTTTAACCTATTGGCCTAAAAAAAAAGTATTCTTGGAAAAATGCATAAATGAATAATGTTTACAAAGAATTTTCAACTGGTTTCACACTCAAATCTCAAGATTCAAATGTCAAGATATAGGAAAGCCCAGACATAAAAGCACCCCATATCAATAAACATGTACAAAACATGCCCAAAAACATCCACAAAGCACTTGCTGTATTGGTTATATAGGTAAATAGATTTACCTTATAGGACTGAAGCTCCTGTTGAAGCTGTTTTGGAAAACCTACCTTTATTTATATTTTTGCCACTTTCAGAGGCAAAGCACCTCATGGGCATGGCTTGTAATGACCTCACACATTCACTCACTCACTTGCATTCAGCAGGCTAAAGATGCTCCACAAAGGAGTCCTGTTCAGTTCTGTATGTGGAGGGGAGGCCCATGTTGGTTTATATAACACATATAAACCAATAAAGCCCCCAGAACTGACACTGTGATATTTCAAAAACTGCAATAGGAAAAACTGCAGTAAGAAACAATTGCCTGCTAATCATCAAAAACACAAAGGCTAATACCCAAAGCTCATGAAATAAAATATATATATATATATATTATTTTTTGTTGCTTTTTGCACACAAGCAGTAACGACCAATACCACCTTAATGTGCTGGTGATTTCTGTTATTTATGCCTCCAGTGTTAATGAGCTGGCTGATGATTGTGCAAATATGGAAAACTGTAAAGTGGCCATTTTTGTCACACGTGAACACATCACAGCACACGGTGTGAACAGTGTGAAATTCTTTGCTGCATCTAACTCATTCACTCATTCAAGTGAAGCAGTGGGCAGATGACAATGAAGCGCCTAGGAAGCAGTGTGTGGAGATGGTACTTTGCTTGAAGGTACCTCAGTGCTGCCACTGGCAGTCCTGGGATTCAAACTCATGACCTACCCATCACATTAGCAACTTCCTAACCTCAACTTAATGCTATATGATAAGGTCCGCTACTTACATGCTTACAATAAACCATGTTCACCATTTTCAATCCTTAAATCTACGTAGCTCCAGTTTCACTGCTATGTTAGACTTAATAAACTTATCCTTCTTATACCAGAGAGATGTGTCTTGATCCAGTGCTAAACTGTAGCTGAGTGTTTGAGATTGAAACTTCTGTTTCTGACATCTCTTTTTGAGAATCAAATTGCACTTTTTTAACTGTAAACTGGACAGATTTCTTTTTAGTCAGCTGTAAAAAAACGAAGAATGTGTATAGTAAATATATGAGTTGGATAGGAACTACATTTCTTTCCACCATCTGCCTCGGCTGAAAGTGAAGTTTTTAAATGTTATTTATTACAGACTGTTTTAAGTTAAAGGTCACTTACTGGATTTAGCGTTACTGGAAACTCCTACAAAATGTCATTTGCATTATATTTACGGCATTTAGCGGACACTTTTATCTACAGGGGACAGTCTCCCTGGAGTAACTTGGGGTTAAGGGTCTTGCTCAGGTATCCTGTGGTGATACGCTGAAGGTAGAATTCGAATCATAACCTCTTGGTCCAGAGGCAAAAATCCTACCCACTACATACCCTTTACATACTGAGATTTAATGAAAGTATTTTAATAGGGAAGTGCATGTGTTATATAGATGACACAAAGCTGTTATATATCATGAAAAGTCTAATTACTCCATTCACAGAAGATTCTCTGTCCTGCTTTGCTGCTGGTGCTATTAGAACTGAAGAAGCTTTTGATTCTTCACAGAGTGGTGCTCTGCATCAGTGACTCTGTGTGACACCAAAGACAAGCAAAAGTATAGACCTAAACCTGTCAGTACATACAGCTCACAATTTAGTACAATTTAGTTTTAAATCAGCATCTCTATGAGTATGACAACCATTCCAAACCAGTGTCTGTTAAATCCCTACACAAGCACCTCATTCTACTTTATGAGGTACTGATTAGTGATTACTTGAATCAAATCTTATTTAATGAGGAAAAGTATAAAAAAAACACTGCTGTAATCAACACTCTCCTCTTGCAATGAGACCAATTATGGCATTATGGCATCAAAGGTAATTATTGCCATAATGTGCGCACAAGAGATTTGTTTTCTTTGAATTATTCAAGTTCTGTAAACACTGCATCATTCATCTTATTTTGATGTTTTGTCAGGATGCTACTTCAGTTAAACAAATTGGGTTTGTAACACTGTTAAATCCTCGGGGAAAACAACTGCACAAATTATGTAATAAGGACTGAGAATCAGGGGGCTTTGGGGTCCCTGGGGAGTGTTGGGTGTGCAAGTTCTGATGAAAGAGGGGAACTGCGAGAGTGGCAGACAAAAAATTTGTGTGTGTGTGTGTGTTTGTGTGTGTGATGTATGTGTGTGTCTGAAGTGCAGCAGGTGGAGGAAGAGTGGGGGCTGCCCACAAACACCTGACCACACCCCCGCTTACTGACCAGAGGTACTGACACATTTCCTCAAATCAGTATCAGTTCAGTCGAAACCCCCTAAAACCTAAGCACCCAATTTAGACCTCCAAAGGCCCACAGTACCTGCACCAGCTTTGGCTGATGCTACAGTGTGTTCAAAGATCTCATCTGACTGGATGTATTTGCAAACATTATAAACAACTTCTGTCATTTTATTTATAATATCTTATATATACAAACAATGCACTTGCTAATTAGGATTTTTTTACAACAGAGTTCTTTCACAACCTGTGTATTACTTGTATAATATTATATTGTGTATATGTTAATTTAGACTTAAAATACTTTAATTAAATCACACTTAAATGCTTTCTATTTAAGCTTGGACAGATTAATCTTCACATTCACATAAGGGTAACCCATTTTTCTTTTACTTTTAATTCCTAATAGATCTAGATGACTCATGAAACATTTATCAATGTAATAGTAGGAACTTTCTGAATGCAGTTTCTGGTGAAAACGAGAACAAGTGTGTCTATGGTAGCACTTCCTATGACTGGTGCAGGTCTAGTACAGTCTAAAATAATATAGAAATGTGGCATATTAAAGCTTAAATTAGAAGCAATGCACTGATTTTAGAAAGACATTCAAATACTACTGTTCTTTGTTTCTGGACACTGTTAGCACCTCATTATTGCAGAATTTGATGCTATATTTAAAGAAAGACTGGTATAATGGGCCACTGAACAGACCACTGTTCTGATTAATACAGTCTCACAAAAGCAGCATGAAACTATTATTTGCAACAAAGTGGGATTTGAAAGTTTTAAAATATTGTAAATGTAACATCACTGTTTGTTTCTAATCCTATAATAAGAAATAACATCAGCCATTTGCATGCTAGCACTAAGATGTCAGATGTGTATACAGGTTCCTAAAATATAAATATTATTTTTGCCATAATATACATATTATAATAATAATATATTCCATACTAGGCAGGTTTAACTAAGCCAAGGCATGTGTCAGAGAACAAAGTATCAAAGCATGAATGCCTTTTCCCCACATCAGAGATGGTGTCATGAACTGGATTAATTTACCTGTGTTAACACAGCACTTGTGTTAATTTGCTTACCAGAGATAAGCCCTTAAATTGCAAGCTTATTTGGTTTTGTATCAGCAACAAATGTGGCTTTGTGTTTGTGAAAGTCAGGAATGGAAGTAAGAACCTACTGAAAGGTCCATAGAGTTCATGGAGTTAAATTTAGTCAGGGTTGATTAAAAAAAGTAATTTAAGTTTATTTAATCATGTTAATCTAAAAATCTTAAAATGAATGTTGGATATTTTCATTAAAATTATCTTTAAACTTTTTGGTATTTTTTGAGTTAGGGGAAATTTCACTATGACGTTTTATGGTAACAAAATTTGTTAACAATTTCTTCTAAATTGTGTGTAAATGCTACTACGGCCTGCTTTAGTTTAAAGATACACTGCGTATTATACCGAACTTATCAGCATGCAAGTGGAACTCTTTTTTGCTAAATGCAGCAAAAAGAAAAACCAAACCCAAAACACAGCTTTTCAAAATGTTCCAGTTCAGACCTGAATCACTCTAAAATTCTATGTACAATCCAACAGATTCAGAACTGTACATAAACAGTCTACTTTAAATGAACTTGTGGTCCTCCATGGCCTAAAGCAAAACATTTTTAAGGTTCCTATATTTGGAGGACATTATAATGATGAAAAATATCCTCTATACTATACTTTCACTAGGTGACATCAAAAGTCAGAGGTTTATCTGATAGTAGGAGACGGAGGATTACTCAGTGGGATCTCTAGTATGAATACTGAAAAATGACCAGGAATCAGAAATGATCAGAATGTTGTGGCAGATAACAAAACATGTGGTACAGTGTGATGTACAGTTTAGACAGAACTAAGAACAGGTTTAATGTTTTAAATTTACATGTTGCATATGAAAAAAGAAAGTTGTTAACATGATAGCTGACCACAGAATGAAAGACAAAGCAAATCTTCCACGCCAGACTGGTTTAATCCTTGCCTGCTTAATGTAGCACACAACAGGAAAAACCTGTGGAGGAAAGACTTCTCTAAAGATGAGAAAAAAGAGGAAGGAGAGTGGTTACTGCAACTGGGTGTTAGTCATGGAGAGCAGTAGCCCGACCAGGACTACAAGAAGGCTCCCTTAATGGAAACGTACTTGAGTAAAACGCGGAAACGGGGTGTATACTGCTTAATGAGCTCTGGTTTAGTCAGAGGGATGCACAACACCTGCGGTTTGGTCAAACAATTTGTAAAACATGCAAATGTGAGTAAAAGAAAAGAGGTTAAAGCATTTACACCAAGCTTTACTGTCCTAAAAATACAGCATTGCTCAATTTGGGATTGCATCAAATCTCCACTCAACATAGCCATATGATATGTTGCAAATGGTGAACTTTGAGCCGTGCTCATGGTTATGTCATACAGTGTTTGCTTTTATGTGCAGCTGTATCTGCACTGAGTGTAATGAGAGAAATTGATCTTTACTAATCTTCATGGAATTTACAATCCCTCACCAGAGTTCGCACCACTGCGTGTAACCAGTCATTCAGATACACACTACAGATACACAAATACAGTCATGAGACAGTATTCAGAAACGGGCCCGTCCCACATAACCTCTGTTTCTGCAGAAAGAAAACTTAATCTGCACTTCTCAGAGTGCGGTTACCCCTCAGAGGTCATGGACGGGGGGATTTTTGTCACAGGTGACTGGCTGCCTGTCACACACAGCAGTGATATTTTTAGACGTGATGTGCTCACATCTTAAAATATCATCTTGAAAAAAATACAAAGGAACACAATATTTTTAAGCTGAAAAAGTACACCTGGCTAAACCTTCCTGAAAGCGATTAGAAAAGAACTCACTGATACTTCCTATTGTCAAGTTTCTTTTTGACCATAGATCCTCTCATAAAAATATTATTGTAAAGTGTTTTAAGTAGTAAACTGAATATATATTCTTTTATTGATCTGGTAGTGAAAAGTGTCTTAGATCATGGAAAAGAAAAAAAAAGTTAAATAAATACAGAAATTATCACATAGGTGCATACAGCCAAAAAAGATGCACTAAATACTCAGATCATTTTGGGTTATTTCTCTAAACAGTCTGTTTACATGGCTGTTAATCTAACAATAACGCACAGGATTTCAATGAAACCATGAAGAATTCCTCTTTACATGCTCGCATAGTGTCGGTATCAGTATCGGTATCAAGAACCTAGTCTTGGTTTTACCTGTTATCGGGTTGAAAACAAAATTTGTGGTATCACCCATCCCTAAATGAACTGAGCTGTAGGAAAAGGAAACTGTAATAGAGAAAACACAAAATATCCCTGCTGCCTGAACAAACCCTACAGCTCCAGACTTTACAGAAAACAGAGAAAAACACTCCCAACTTCCAGCTAAGTTATCTTTGAACAATATAAGACAAACCTTGACAAAGTGTAAATGTGTATTAAAAATGCTATTTTTAAATTAACTGAAAAAATGTATAATAAAAAATGGAAATACAAGGTTTTGTTCTGACTGTGATAACTCACAAATGAAATGTAAATGAATTTATCTATTATTTCTGGTGTAAAATACATTGTCATCCTAAATATTAATGAGGAACAAAATCTCGAGATGAAACCACAGTTTTTCCAGACTCTCACTGGGGGTTTGGCCGTGTACTTCTGATTACACAACCCATTACACGGGAGAAACCGCAGAGGCCACAGGTGTTGTGCTCATGATGTTAAAAGAGACCTAAAATAATCTGCTGCAGCTGAGAGGAGGCAGTGGTCAAACCTCAGCCAACCTGTTCCAGCACAGCACTCTAACCTGCACAACCACATACTCCTGCTTCTCTTTTCCGCATACCCTGCACCTTCAATCAGACACAGACACACACACATACGGGCACACACACGTTTCATTGTGAAGAATATTTAAGAATAATCTAGTATTGTTTACATTTCTTAAATGACCACCAATGAGATGGTACTGTTATTTTTTTTAACACTGAGAAACATATCACTGCATATCAAGTATTATTGAGAAATCATTATTAGTATTATTAGCTGAAGGTTTTTTTTTTCAACACAAAGAATAAACACTGTTCTGCTCCTTTTAGAGTGTTTTCACTGCTCCCAACACACCTGATCCAACTAATCAGCTCCTTAACACACCCTTACTGTGTTTAAGTTTGTTTCTTAAAGAAGGGAAAAGGGAAAGTTAGGAAACCATGTTAGTGAAGGGAAACACCACAATCTGGAGGGCAGTAGTGCTCTAGGAATAAGACTGAGAACATTGAGATACTCCAGTATTTCCCAACCTTGGTCCTGGAGGCCACCCTGCCCTGCAAGTTATTTAGCTTCAGCACAGAACTGGCTTGTTAATGAGCTGATTAGTTTGATCAGATGTGGTGGGAGCAGTGAAAACACCTCAGTGTGCAAAGCTGGAGGCCACCTGGACCAGGGTTCAGACAATTAGACTTCTTTGTAGGCCACTTCTACTTCTGTCCAACACTTCTAACAAAATAAGGAGTAAAGAATATATATTAGGGCTGGGCATGTTAATGCGTTATTATTGCTTTAATGCATTATTTACTTAATGCAGACAATTATGTGTATATGTCTTACGTGTGTTAATGCAGGGTTTTTTTTTAAATACTTTTATTTTGTAAGTTTGTTGCTTTTTTGTGTTTTTGTATTTGTGGGTGTGCAGCACACAGCTCTAAGTCTCGGCTGGTTTTCGTGGGAGTCAGACATCCCATTACTTTTGTCTATATTATATGGACAAAAGTATTGGGACGCTTGACCGTTACACCAACAGGGACTAATGATACTGTATTCAGATACATAGACTTTCATATGGAGTTGGTCCCCCTTTGCAGCTGCTATAATGCTCTGGACTCCGAGGGTAACTTGTTTTCTATAACAAACTAGATTAAACGTGAATGTCCTGCAGTGGCAGATAGCTTTGGTTTTATATTTGATTTGATTACATTAATATTTAAGTTGAGATTTACAGAAATAATTGAACTGCAGTTGTGTTAGTGTTTTTTGACTACTGTTAAAAAGCTCATTTGTTTAAACCAAATGTTACTGCATTTTTGTTCATATAGCAGTAATTAAAAAAAATTCTTTATGTGTAATTTTGTTTCCTTTTTTTCTTGCTTTCTCCTGAAACACGGGGGTCTGATCAGTTGGCAGCAACAGGATGCCAATATTTGAATAATCTAAAAATGCCATCAAAAGGAGCCTAGGCCCATGAGGCAACATGCCTTTGTCAGCTTACATTTGCATGGAGTCCCGACATGCTGTGCTGCACTGCTGTTTGGTGACCTGTGTCAACAGTGAATGTCCGCTGCACATTGTCAAGGAACATATATACCATATTTAGCACTAAATCCTGCATGAGCGCTCTAGCAGAACAATGGAGAAAAGCAGAGAGAGAAGAGGGCGAAAACTACACAGCAGTAGTATTATTATCATTTTTAACTTTTTTCATTTTATGTATTAAGAGCCATAGTGGAGCTTTAACCAGAGATTTAGCCCTAAATCCTGCATGAGCACGTCAGCAGAACAGTGGAGAAGAGTGGAGAGAGGGTAAAAACTGCACAGCAGTTATTATTATTTTGTTTTACTTTTTCATTTTGTGTATTCAGAGCCATAGATGAGCCACAAGCAGAGGTTATGATGAGAGAGCTGTTCTGGGCCTCCCAGAGTTTCTGCTCCAGCATTGCCCTCTAGTGTTGCTTTACTCTCACTCAGCACTGGGTGTTTCGATTCCAGCCACCAGCAGCAGAGTATTGAGTCCTAAGCAGTTAGGATATATGCTTTTGACTTATTTGCTAATTTTACCTCTAATACATGCAAATGGCACTGAAACCACTGTTCAACAAGCTGATAAAGAATTCGTGTCATTATTCAGTTTCAACCACTTCCTCATTTAAGCAGTTTCATATTTACACAGCACAATATATGACATTTACTCCATGACATGAAAAAATCCATTACTTAAGAGTGCACATGACTTGTGAAAAAGAAACCACCATCATCTTCACTAGCATGGAAAGGCACACATCTTATAACAAACCATCTATTATGTATTCTGTTCAAGCTTTATTTTCAAGAGCTTTTTTCTGACAGTCCTGTAGGCCTGTAGGTGGAGGAAAACTTCATGAACTTTGCGTAAACGGGTGGCCCAAATGCCTGAGCTTCTGACGCATTTGAAGAAATCCATTCCATTCCCTAATTTTCCAGGTCCAAATGATTGCTTCAGGACAAACAGATGGTATCTGGTAATCAGCATCTACTGCAGTTTACAAAATTGTTTATTTGGTTTTGCCCTGAAACACTGAACAATAATTTGAGAAGATACATTTATATAAATTTAAAGATGTTACTTAAGAACTGATTTGAAAATAAGTTATACGACACTTAGAAAATCTTGTTGGTTGACATGCAGTAGATTTTATTAAAAATGCCAAAACTCGTTATAATTACTCCATCTAAACAAACTGGCCTAAAAAATAGTTGCCACAGCAGAAATAATGTATATATATATACACTACCAGTCAAAAGATTAGACACACCTTCTCATTCAATGATATCGTTTGTTTTTATTATTGGCTACATTGTAGATTAATACTGAAAACATCACCTACTGATGACAGCTTTGTACACTCTTGGCATTTTTTCAATCAGATTCATGAGGTATCCTCCTGGAATCGTATTTAATTAACAGGTGTTCTTCATCAGGAGTTCATTAGTGGATTTTTTTGCCTTCTTAATGGGTTTGGGATCATCAGTTGTGATGGTGGGGTTAATTCTGATTTATTTAACTCATTTTTTTTGTTTACTGCATAATTCCATGTGTTCCTTCATCATTTTGTTTGTTTTCAATATTAATCTACAATGTAGAA
>JBBPCY010000019.1:7495039-7522375 GCA_037974405.1 Brachyalestes nurse | reverse complement strand
GGGAGAGAGAGAGAGAGAGAGAGAGAGAGATACAGAGAGAGAGAGAGAGAGAGAGAGAGAGAGAGAGAGAGAGAGACCAAGAGCCAGTAAACAAATTAGCTTGCTTTCCTAAACTCGACAATAAAAACGAAACTCCTGTGTCAAAGTACACAGTCCTCCCCATAAGCCTCCCTAATGAAAACAGTTTTGCATCTAAAATAATTCATCATTTTGTGAAATGTGCTGTCATTTGGAGAGCTCCTGCAGGCAGCAGCATGACTGGGGAGACTGATGGAAGCTGTGTTGTACAAAGAGACGCTCGCTTGTGCCAACAGTCCTTGGCCCAGAATTTGTCATGTGTGACCAGGGGAGAGACAGAGAGGCGTTTACGCTGGCTCTCCTCCCTCTATCTCTCCACTCCTCTTCCCTGCGTGTTGCTTTAACCCCAGTGGGCAGTACACTGGGCAGAGGGCGAGAGCTGATTTATGGCCAGCACTCAGCACCAGGCTGTCACTGGCCCTCTCCCCTCCTCCGCTTTATGAACAAACAAAATGGCAGCATGTTAATGAGTGAGGCCAGCGCTAGCCGCCTGGCCTGGCAGAGATGGACTTAGACACGGGCTGACCTGAAGGTCAGTATCTGTGCAGAGGAGTTTGCTTTGTTCCCTAAGTATGTATGTGTGATGCATTGTAGAATTTGATGTAGTTTAATTAGCCTATATTTACAAAAAAACAAGCTATCATGTAAAACAACCCGCAGAAAAAAAACCCTTTTTGACATTTTGGGTATGCAAAAACAAAACAGGGCCATGTCCTGTAGGTGGGATACAGTTTCTTCGTCAGGACCCAGATCCCAGGTTCTGGGCTATACCACTACAAACCATTAGATGGTATCCTTCCCAACAGAATACAAAACAGAGCCACAACTATCTGTCTAGGAATATGTTCATGTGGAATAATAAGATAAAAGTAAAAGCTGAAATGTGATGCATGCATAAATGTTGCGGAAACCCTAAAGAACAGCATCCTTTGAATATTTATTACAGTTTATAAGTTCATTTGTCTGCAGCATGCACTTTCTATTTTTTAATCTTATATATATAAGAATGTAAATCGATTAATGAAACTACTCTACAGCTTCATAGGTCTCAACAAAATCAAAATCAATCAATAAGCTGTGTCTGGATTAATGACCACTACCAGGGGCCTTTAGAGTGCCTTGTACCTGTCTGGCTTGAGATGGGTTAAACAGTTAAGGCAAACCAGTGCAGATGTAAACAATACATAAACAAATAGCATCTGAAAATGTAGAACTGGCTAAATAAATGAAATTAAAGTGGGAAATAATATCTGTTTTTAGGCCTGTTTTCTGTTTTCAATTAGCATTGACTCATGGGATATTGTTGCCATTTAAATGAGATGTTAGTGTTCATAGTTCTCCCATCTGTGTTCCACTACTTTTGTTTTTGCATTACGACACAGTTTGGCCTGAGAAAACATCTTGATTGGGATCTTACAAATCTTTAAATCTCACACAAAAATGATTATAATGTAAATGCAAAAGTATGCGTTTTTTTCCCTTCATCTATATATATAATATCCCAACCAAGATGTTTTTTCAACATGATTGGGATCTATATAAAAGTGATAAACTGTAAATAGACAGTAATAGTGATGTAAGGTCTTGTTGTACGAAATAGTATACAAAAGTTATACATATATAATGTACATATATAATGATCCAACGCAATAACAAAAACTACTAAAATAAAAAAGTGATTAAAATTTTACATTTTAAATGTATATATACCCTTACAGTTAATATAAAAAAATTATGTTTTATATTAGATTTATAGTAGAAAATGATTGGGTAGGATCACTTACATGATCAAATCTTCCCAAAAAATTAAACCAATGCACATAGAAAAAGGAATAATACAATTAAAAAAGAGGAATTTAAGTCAGGAATTTTCTCTCTCATATCCACACACACTCTGATACACACACAGACACGCACAAACCCTCTGGCTGCACTGAGATGCACAGTAAGCAGAAATGACCATCATAACCTCAAAGGCTACATGCAGCAAAGCTACAGTCTAAACAGATGGAATATAAAAACAGAAGTACTTTAATAGTAATAAAGGTGGATATGTGACGCAACCCATGTAGGAGAAGTTCCATTGAAACATACCTGGCGCTTCCAGCTCAAACAATATGGGCAATAATTTTATAAGATGTCTCACCCTGAACATCTTTAAAAACAAACATGTAGCAGGGATTAGCAGAAATAAACAGAGCTCTATTTCAGTGACTATGACACACTACACTTTCCCTGGAAAAGAGGAACACGGTCATGAAACGCTAACAAATCAGGCCACACAAGCACTGGTGGTCAGAGAGAAGGGAATTTCTGTTCAGCACACATATGCACACACACACACACACTTACAAGGGGAAAGAGATGACCAGAAAGAGATGGACAGGACAGAGGTGTGGTGCGCCAAGATTTGCTATGCTTAGAGAAGGATGAGGGCTTTTGCTCATAACGTCAGCAGCAGGATTGGCTTTCTGCTAAAACCTCAGCAGAACAAATGCACAGCATCACATTTTCCCATTTTAAACACACACAAACACACAGGCATACTCAGACACACACCTCCACACAAAACAAAGCAAAACAAAGCAACAAAAAGGTTCAGAGGGCAAGATGATCACTGAGAACACTGCAAAACACACTCCAAAACAGATCACAGGCTTTATTTAGACTTGTCTTAATTAACCCTTTCCAGCCAACCAATATGAATTTCAAATAAGTATAAATTCACTGTAACATCATATATCCCAGTCAGTTCAGGCACTGATTACACATTGGAAAACTGCTTGTGGGGGGCAACTGCCCAAAGCCCCTTTCAGTAAAGAACACACGACTGAGTAAGAAGGCAAGTAACGATGTAACAAACCGGCAAGAAATGGTTAAACACAAACCAGTCGCGCTGAGGAGAAAAAAAAAGAACCCACTTTAACTGACCAAAAGGAACGTGGGGGAGAGAAAGAGTTCAAACATGAGAAAATGAGCATGAACATGAAGATCAGGACAGCTCTGAGGAAACACAAAGAAGGGCAGGAGAAGAGAAGGCAGAAATAGAATCAGAATCTAAAACTTTTTTGTTTTTTTGGAAATACTATTCTAATACTACTTTTACTTTGCTTTTTCACCTCTCAGGCACTGTCTAAGTAAATGCTCAAGTAAATGTCTAAAGAAGTGTCTAAAACCCACTTATCTAAGTGCATGTAAAGTCTAGATGCTCATTATGAGATATCAGAACAGACCAAATATGAAATGTTATTAATGCAAGATGTTTAGTGTGTTTAATGGCAGTCTAAAAATGTTTGAGTACTCTTTAATAGGATACAAAGCTCCTTCATCTTCATTATAGGAACACCAGGGTGAGCAGATACACCAAGAGTGTTGTGAGACTGACCCCTTACTAACCCAGACAAACTGTTACACACACACTATCCTGCCCATCAATCAAAGGATTAGCGCCAAAAAGCCTCCCCTGCATCAATACAGACATCAGCTTGCACCACTGGGCTGATGCAGCAGAGTGTGTGTATGTGTGTGTTTGTGTGTGTGTGTGTGTGTGTGTGTGTGTTTACATTGGGCCACTGAGGTGAGGCTGGTCATTTATCATTCAGGGTCACTGCCACCCACCACCACCAGCATCCTGACTAGACAGACACTATCTGAGAGAGAGAGAGAGAGACAGACAGAGATTGAGTTGTAACATGTCCAGGATATATCCACAAAACTCTGTCCAGAACTCACTGTAAGCCTTTAAACTTTAATTTGACCAGTCTTTAAACTTGACCAGTCTTTCACTTTAATGTGTTCAATTTCTGGCAATTCTGGTGTTTTAAATAGTTTGTATGTATATGTGCATGTATGTATTTATGCATTTACTTATTGTACTGTTTTTAGCACATACAAATATTTACACATTTGCCAATTGGTTAAAAAGATATGTTATACACACATCCTTGTCTGTGTAATTAAGAACAGTAAACATGTAGCAATATAAGTAAAAGGTATTTCTGTCAAAGGTGCTGAATTAATTGATATAATTGACAATTTATAAATCTAGAGAATATCTTTGACGCATGTATGAAATCTATAGTACTGTGTGAAGTCCAGTTGTTGCACCACATGCTGTTGTACTGACTGACTGATTAAACAGCAACAACCTGACAACTGGTACATAGTGGATGGAAAGAAGTGGATGGAAAGATTGAATTACTATTACTACTAGTGCTGAATATTTAATTTAAAATGATCTTGAAATATTGCAATATTTTTTGCGAACGGTAAACTCATATCATGTAGCAAAATTTAACATAAATAGTTGTCAGTTTCCTTAATATTTTAAGTTAATAAAATCAAATGGCAGAATTTTCTAAAATGTACAGTAGTTGCACACACAATGTTACCGTACAATGCTATATTTCTATATTTATTTATTTATATTAGACAGGCAACACAAAAGTTTTCAGCGACTCTGAAAAATTATTCCCATCATTTGATGCAATTACACCAATGTAATTAAACCTCAAAATTACTTGGGTGACTATTATTTTTTGATAAATGATTACTTTAAATCAAGAGTACCTCTAACTTACACTAACTTCTGTGTCTTACTGTAAACACTAAGCTGAAAACAGCACTTTGAATATTGTCTGCTCAATACATAAACAGCTAGCTGCAAAACCCCCCACAGATTTATAGAAGATTTCTGGCTTTGTGTGTTTGTGGCAGTCAAATCAGGAACTGATCAGAGGCCACAAACTATTACTCTTCAGACTGACAAACTGCAACACAAAACACCATTATGGTTGTTATAATGAATAATAGTAACATAATTTTTCACAATAACAGTCAATATCCTCACGTTGCCCACCTCTATTACTATTTCTGTATCAGTATAAAAATAAAGGTGTGTTTGAAACATGCCTTGGTTTCAAAGTCAGTTTCCTTACAGTCACATACATGACTGGTTCGATATTTTAGCCCTGGGGACCATCTTCACTGCATGTTTTCATGTTTAGCCACAAAAGGCCTTTGCATTCTGCTTTACACAGTTGTGATATTCTGGCAGGAAGCTTTAGCTGATGCCTTATATGGATGGCGTAATAACGTTCATTCTGATGTATAGGCATGTCAGTGCCTGCATGGTTTGTATACATCTGTGTTCTTCATAGTCAGCCTCAAAAGTCAGTTGAAAAACATTTCCTAGCCTGCGGTTTGCAGGGTCCAGAGTGGAGGTAACCTGCAGCGGCCTCTGACTGCACTTATCTGGATTCAATCAGATAACGGAGTCCCCAAGTGACGCACAGCATCATCCTCTGAGAATGCAAAACACATGATGCCTGACTTGGTGCTCACAACACATACACACACACATACACTCATACAATCATAAACAATGATGAGGCAGTTCCAAAAAGCCCAGGATGGTGTATGCAAGCCTAGCGTCATCAAGGTAGCGTGGGTGGTGATAAATGTATGTGTTATGTGCGCTGTGTCAGTAATGGGATGAAAAGACAAAGAGCAGGAGAAAGAGAGAAAGAGAGAGAAAGAGAGAGAAAGAGAGAGGCAGACAGACAGAGAGTTCAGACACAGCGTGGGATGTAGTTGCCCTTCTCTCCACATCTCCTTCATCATCGCCGGTGATCCAGTTTCAGGTTTGAGTCATACCCCATTGGGGAACCAGTAAATCTGGGGTTATGGGACATGTGAGTATGTGAGAGCTTACTAAACTGAGAGGGAGTAGCTGAATGAGCTGGAGGGTCACTACGGGCTGTATGTGATTACTTCCACAGGGGGGCACCCCAGGAGAGCACTGTGTCTTCAAGAGACGACTAACAGCTGGGCAACATGGGGATCTATCTATAAACAGCATCAGTTTGTGTTATGTGATTATGTGGTTGCCAGTCAGGTTTCAGTGACTGATCTTCGGTCCCACACGCAAACGCCCTGACATGATGTCAACAGATGAGGTCAGGAACAGACATAATCCATCTTTTACAAGTTATCTCCTGTCATCCTGAACTAAGAGTGATAAAGAAAGTGACAGCAGTGGCAGCACAACTGATTCACATATGGAGGTTCACATTTGGAGTAATTACACCGTCACAAAACACTCCAAAAAACTGACTGTGACTGGAACATCTGGCTTTATTCCTGTAAATACTGTGGACAAATATGCATTTCAGTTTACAACATCAGAGCCCACTGTGACTGCAGTAAACCTGTGCATTAATCTATAAATTAAGAACATGGTAAACCCCTGAAACTGCAGCTGAATTGCAGTAATATCTGAGATTTCTTGATGCACTGAATAATTTTTTAGAAATTAACAGCCCTAACAGAACTTCCGCTCTGCAGATAATAAACTTCTATGAGTGCATGAATCAAAAACCTGTTTTTCCCCAACATCTCTTTTATTATTAAAAGTCTGTTTGTCTGTTTGTCTTTAAGACTAATTTATGTAACTGATATTTGTTCTGAATGACTGTATGCTTTGCCTCATTTGAAGAGCAGTCTCAGTAGGGACAAAATTGTAACACTTTTATTAGACACACAAATTGCTCTGGGCTAAATACCAATAATTGTAAATTATTTGGTCTTTGTCACATCACAAAAACAGAGAAGTTTAAAAGCAAAACTTTTATTTAAAAAAATGAGGTAAATTAGTTTTTTTTTCCATACCATGGGCTCTTCAACAGCACGTAGTGGACTATTTGTTGTACCATTATTTGGTTTCAGTGGAGGCTCTTCAGATGAATTTGAATGATTTTTTAAATAAGTGTGAAACTTTAGTGTTTAATCTGAGACACAAACCTACAAAAATGCATATATTCAATAGTGCAGTAAGAAAGAAGTGTAGGGTAAAAAAGAAGGGCAAAGTACATAAATTGAAACACAAAGACACAGCAAGTGCCCAGAGTGGAAATTCCGACCTGTTAGCCCCTTAAATTGAGTTGTGCTCCTTTTATTTCACAAAGTATTGTAATAAAAATGGAAAAAAAGAACTCCAGATATAACATGGGCAGAAACCCTTAACCATTGTGTTTTTCAGGATCTAACGGCATAAAACTACTTTGTACTACATATCACACACTACTTCCCAGCAATGAATATGTCGTAAAGTCAACCTAAAATCAGAATAGGTGCGTTTTTACACAGTCCTATTAATCATACCTCTTCATTTAATAGATCAGATTCTTTGAATCTTTGATTGAAGTATAGTGACTTTTCACCATGTCTTTGGGTTGTTGGCTTTGTCACCATGCACCAGCAAGCTCCAAAATTATTTAAAATGTGAAAATGCAATTTTCACAAAAACATTCTAGCTGCTTAATATCATGTTTCTCCTCCCCCTCACATCAAGCCCTACTTATCATGAAGTGAAAATGCTGGGCTGACTCAAAGGCCCTCTCTAAAACCGTGTTCACTCAGGAACATGTTGCATTATGGAAGGCAATTATGATGTGATAAGACTCACATAGGGGCCCCATTACCTGACCAAAGTGACACATATGCACACGCACAGAAAAATAAACCCTCCTCTGTTTTATTTCCATGTTCTCTAGGCACCAAATGACGCACATTCAGGATAGTTGGGAAAGCAAGCGTTGTTTTATTACAGTGGTGTCGTCAGGACGTTAAAACCACCCACACAAAAGTAATCATCTGGTTCAGACAGGAATCTTGCCTGGTTTAGCAAGATGACTCAAGCTTAGCTATAGAGCTGCCTGGACAGTCTCCTCCACTCTGCTCCACTCCACCATGAGCAGCAGAGTGCCAGCTAAAGTGAAGCTGACGTCTTAAATCGCCACTTCATTTGGCCAGGCAGGCTGTAATTGGTCTTATGTAAAAAAAGGGGGTTAATAGGTTCCCCCTAATGCAATTTCTATGAAAACAAAAACACTGACACACAATATCAGCTGCAGGGCTGTGGCTGGCATACAGCTTCTCGCTGCAGCCCTGCTTCCCCCTGCAGCCTTCTCGATTAGAGCTCCAGATAAGCTGCAGATCCATTTACAATCACAGCTCCCGTGATTGAAGCTTTTTTTGCTCTAAATAAGTAAATTACCTCTAATACCCCCTCTCCAGCTCTCAGCCCGCTCAGCTCTTATGTAAACCAGATGTTTGTCTCTCCCCACGCACACACACACAAAAACAAATGTAGGAATATACCATACCGTACACATTAAATACATGCAGACATCGCAAGTAGTATGTCTTGGCGGTCGAAACAGAAGCTTGCATATCCATTTGAGTATACCAGTCCTTTTATATTGTGTGAACATTTCATAATGAACAGCCCAGCAGAGATGGTTAAAAATGATTTGGCACAAAAAACTTCATAAAAGGCAAATCTAAAAGAAAAAAAATACATAAAACATTATTCATGTTATAAAACCTACTATTTACTCCTCATGGTCCATGCTTGCAAATTTAGCACAATTTAAATGAACTGTTTTTGTGATGTCACACATTTACAAATCTGTCCTTTCATCCTACATTAGTCTGGACATGAGATTTTTTGGGAATATCAGTCTTAAAGGCACAGTAAAAAAAAAAACAGCCAGTTTATACCTAGGGGAAAACCAGAGGCTGGAAAAAAAAATTAAGAATTTTTTTAAGTAACAAAATGTTTTAGCCACAAAAATGAAAAACATAGCAAAACAAAAAAGCAAGAAATGTGTGATAAGAATTTTTTCCTTTTCCTGAGAAGTTCAGTTGCAATAGTTAAGATGTACTACACATAGCCTGTGTTTGCTGGAAAACCTGAAAAGCTTTCGTTCTGGAAGGCCTCAGTGTCATGACGTACAATTCACTCATACACTCTCCTTCTAGCTGTAGCTCTGTCTTTCTCTCTCTCTCTCTAGAACGTCTCCTCCTTTAAAACTACATTAAATTCAATTTACCCTCCGTCTCCTGCATTATTATGAATTTTATTGCAGCAATTCAAATGAATAGAACATGCAGTGAGGCATTCATGCGGTCACTCAGCAACCTTTTTATGTTATAATCAATGATACTGAACTTTAATAACATTTCATATTGAATGTGTTGACTACAAAAAAACCTAAAATTCAAACAATACAGAAGTGCAATACGGTCCAGTAAATGAATTTTCAATGTACAGTACGTTCACATATTTGTACCTCTTACTAACAAACATTTAAAATAAATAAATCAACAATCGGGTTTGAATGGTGTTGATGCAACTTAAAAAATACAACTACAGTAGAATGTCATACAATTAAGTTCCGTAACTAAAGACAGTGAAAACGTACCCTTGAGGGTATACATAGTATGCTGAGCCTGAACCGAGACGTAGCAAGCAGCCATGGTCCTGACCTGTGAAAAACTCACTTGCAAAAGTATGGCCTGTATATAGATTTCTAGTGTTTCAAAAGTCTAGGCACAAACCTCAAAGAGTTCAAATACGGTGTATGGTATAACTTCAGCGTGTAATTCATTACTGGTCACAAAGACAGAAAATATAGGGGTCATTACAGTGCGCAGCATATCACTGTCTATTAGCCTTGCCCACTGTTCTCTGAACTGCGCGGGCGTGGTGAAGTTCACCAGCGTTTGGTCTCATTTGTCAGCCACAATAACAAACAGAGGCTGTGTGATGTGACAGGCTGGCCGAGGCACAGCCTCATATCCATCACTCGATACGGAGGCCGAAAAGCCGCCTTCTGATGATGTAACGTGATCAATAGTCCTCAAGAAGCTCCATTCTCTTGACTGTGTATTTGACAACCTTCAAGTGGACCCATTCAGCACTGCCAAGGCAAAATGACCGAGCACTAATTTGCTCACTGTAAATAAAATAATCATTACTGACCTATCCTTTTTACTGACAGATTCTAATAATTCCCGGACGGTAGTTGTATATATATATGGGAGACGGGGGTTAATGTATGTGAACAGAAACAGAAGTGCTGAAATCTTGCCGTGTGTGTAGAAAGGGTTGCACCGAACCCTCTTGCCCTCCCCCTACACCTCCAATCCCCCCACTGCTCTCACGTCACTGAGGTGAGGAAAGAGTCACAGGCTAAAAAAAGACTTTCACCATGTTTTCCCCACAGCCGTTTCCCACAGACAGTGGATTAACATCCACACATAAACGGGCACACACACACACACATCGTTACAGAGCTGCACTCCCAAGGAGTAGACCAGGTGTGTGTCAGTGTGTGCCTGTATGTGACCCGTACCTAGGCTGCTGGTTTTACTGGCCGTCTCATAGTGCTGCGTTCCGTGTAGGAGGGCTGTGAACACAGCAGCCTTTGTGTCGCCACAGTGATGCGTGGGAAGGCAACGGTAAGGGGGGGAGAGAGGGGCAGGAGAAAGGGCATATGGACCTGGGGGTGTCCATTTTCCATTTGGAAGACTGCGGGCTTGATTTCAGGTGGAATGGATGAGAGTGTGTGTATGTGTGCACACAAGTTGTTTTACTCAATTTCCTAACAAATGTTCTGATCCAGAGTAAAACCCAGGCTAACCTGGAACATCAGGACCAAGAAGTAGTTTATTTATTTTTTCTGCCTGAGCTACATTCACATGTTTTTAAAGTGTGAAAAACAAAACCATTTCCCTTGGTTCTTACATTAATGTTAGGATTTGGTTTTGGATGCATTTTACTCAGTTATGTTTAAAACTGAGAAAATTACTTTTAAAAATTCCACTACATTCCAGTATTGTGTTTCTTAAACCCTTTTCAACACCAGTAGACACATAAAAACCCAATCAATCATTATCATAAGTGAGATTCAAATGTTTGATGTTAACTGATGGAGCGATCTGCAGACACACACACACACACACATTTCATTCTTTTTAGTCGCTCATTAATGCATATGAATGATCACGTGAAAGTCTTAATTCATGTTTTTCAGAGACGGAAGAGTAAAAAAAAAAGTGACTGTAACACATATTCTAACAGGCTAGACTGTAAAAGGTTTTTGAGAAGGAAAGAAATAAACAAAACATGAGCAACAAATAATGAGTTGTTTTCCAGAAACTACAGAAAATGCATGATAAAGATGTTGTAAAACCACATTTTGGCTTAAGAAAACAGTAACATGCAATAGGTTTTTTTGCATACATCTAGGCAAATTATACATACAGGACATGTATATGACCTTATATTCTGATTTTGTATAAAAACACATCATTGCATGTATCTGTGTGCATGCACAAGTATCTCTCCAGTTTCTCTTCGTCTCCACAAAAGGATGGATGCGGGATGGGTAATTAACATGCATCTGGAAGCCATCGGTGAGTTTGGGCCCCTGAAGCAAAGAGTTGCTCTACTCCTGTCTCCTTATCAAGTCAGTGCACAGTCTGTTACACACAAACACACGCGCACACACCTAGTATCACGATCAAAAAGACATGTGGAAAGGTCTACAGATGTAACAAGACAAAATCAAGTATATTCACATCTGTAAGCTGATACTAAAGCTACTAATACAGACTTCAATACAAAGTCTTGCAGAAATAGAATGTTTTTCTCTGCAAATTGCTGAGGTGCTGCTGCAGGCTGGAGATGTCTATCTGTTCTCCCTCTAATAACAGTATGAGAGAAGGACAGAGGAGAAGGCCTCTAATGCAGGTTTATTGAATGAGACAGACCCTGCGGGCCAGAGGAAGTCCCTCCTGGCTCCCCAAGTCCTGTCTCGTACCCTTGTCAATCACATTCAACGATAATGAGAGTAGATGAAAGAAAGAGAGAAATGGAGAGGGAGTCTGAAAGACAGAGGGGTTCACATTCTTGGGTTTTCTCTAAGCTATGTTGTGTGTAGGTGTGTGTGAATTTAGAAGTACTATCAGATTCGGCTGTCCCTTGTCTATAACCAATGGTCATCCATCAGCGCGCTGCTGGACTAACTAACTCTTATCACACTTAAACCTGGCTCGACCCGTAGCTGTGGCAGTGATCCATGGCTATGGAGGCAGAGGTGAGGGCAAAGTCATCGACAGGTCCAGAGAAAACCCCGCCACCCACACACATAGACTAGAGAACCAAGCCCCATGCAGACCAACAAGTCTAGGAAGACACACAAGTCATTTTTCCAGTGTTATGATGCTATCATCAATGCAACAAACACAGTAACAACAGAGAATACTGAAGGAATAGTAACTGAGTTCTGGGCTAGAGTCTGCACTGATAGGTCCTAGTCAGCAGATTTCAGGATAAAGACTTTTAAATAAAAAAATATTTGAAACATTGGATCTTCTTTGACTGAAATCTACTCTTGTATGCTCATCAACGTCTGAAACCTGAATTCAGCGGCATCAACATTTGATAAAATGAGACAGAAAAATTTGTTTCTTTTGCTTCTCTTTTTTTGTGTTTTTGTATGTTTTGGCTGCTTCCTTTCAGTCTTTAAGTTGTTTATTGGGTCATCCCCAATTTTTCAATTACCAGAAACAGTCTGCAAAGCTCAATGGGAAAGTCAGATTCCCAGGTTTGTTAATAAGCAGTCACAATTTAGATGTATGCATTTGGCAGACATCCTCACCTAGAGCGTTTATAATTTAGTTATTTAATCATGAGCAAAGCAAATCTAACATTAGGACTCATGCCCAAGGATTCTTATCGCTGCAATATAAGGCACTTACCCAAACAGCGAATAGACCACTAGTCTGCCATATGGAAGGCAGCGGTATTACCTAACATACTATACCAACCACTTACCAAGCTTTGGCAAACATACCCCATCTTGGCAGTGATGCTACAGATCAGATTTAAACCTAGAACCCTCTGAAGCAGTTGTTTTGATGGTCACAGATTGGCCCATACATTTACATGTATGCATCTGGGAGATGTTTTCGAGCAACTTACACTTTGAATTGCATTACAGAGCTAGATAAAGGAGTCTTGCCCAAGGATTAGCGTAGTGTGGTGTGCTTACCTGTGCAGGGAAGTGTTCTGGCAGGAGTGGGACTCCTATTTTTTAATAGCCTTGACTTTTCTTGCATTAAAAAATATGTTCATATGAAAAACATATGACACAATATTGCGCCCCCTACTTAAAATATGTTCTCGCAGATGTAGATCGGCTCAGGCTTGTTTCAGATTTCATTTGTTCAATTTCAATAAACAGCAAAATATAATTATAAAAGATTCTATTCTAGTCACTCGTTTAATGTTCACTAGGCTTGAAGTGGATTTGCTTTCTTTCTTGGTTTATTTAACAAATTTACTAGATAGATAATGTTGTTAAAATAACAAGTTCTGGGCGTTTTCTGTAAAAGTGTTTTTCTGTAGACAGGATGTCCTTTTGCCACCATCGGAATCTACCCAGCAAAGACGCTGTGACAGCAAATATGACACTAAGTTTTAAAAATAAAGGTTATTTAAAAAAATTCTATTCCAGTTTTTAAATTTCAAACATGAAAATGAAAAAATAAGAAAAAATATAAAATCTCGTTTGACTCTCTAAGAAAACAGGATGGAGCAAATGAGAGGCTGATGAGTCCAATACAAAAGAGCTGCTCTCTGGCTGCACACTGCCACCCACCCATTGAAATCTATTAAACTTTATAATGCAGAAAGCAACTGGCCAGAGAGTGTGAGTGTGTGTCTGTGTGTTCTAAGTTGTGAATCTGTGGCTCTGTGGAGATGAGGTGGGATTACTGGCATGGTTGATGGTGTCTCTGCCTTAGAGGCCCTTGCTAGGACATGTTCTCCCCCTTTTCCCTGTGCTCCTCTTTGGGGCTTTCAGGGCAGTTCCCTGCCCCCCTTCGCTGTTGTGATTTCACTCAGCCTTTTCCAGCCGCCTTCAACAGTTCACTTCAGACTCAGACTCTATAAAGCCGTCCTGTAGCCTAGCACTGTTCTCTCTGCCCCACGACCACCCACACCCACTGAGCTGAACAAACAGCATCCTTCTCTGTCTTAAGCACGCTCCTGAAAAACACACACTCTCTCACACGTGCGCATGAGCATTAACGCATGCGTACACACACGCATGCCTGTGTTTACACACAGGCAGTTTTGCACATAATAAAGTCACATTTAACAGAAAGTAGGGCTAAACGAAATACTGATTATAAGAAGCTAAAGTTTTCTGGTGATCCTCCAGGAATCTATAATCCAGCTATCCCTCGAAATATTTGCAAAGGCTTGCAATTTTGCCCATTGCTGAATTATTTCTAAATTAAATGTGTAATCACTAAATTATTTCTCATTTATTTTAAGAGTACATTCCTTCTGTAACATTACCCATGCTGTGCAGACTATATACGTCACTGCATCATTCAAAACAAGATGAAGAAATACAGTTGGTATGGAAAAGAATTACCCTCTTCCAAAAAATCACACACACACACACACACACAATATGTCCAGCTGTATTTACTCAGTGCAACTTATAACACCCAAGGGAAAGATATGTTTACAACAGCATAGAAAAAAAGAATAAATAAAATCACTGAGATGTATAAATGATCAACTTTGCACATCTAGACTGTGCAATATATGCCCACTCTTATTGACAGAACTGTTCAAATTGGATGGTGATTCTTCATCATTCCACAGCTTTTCAATTGGG
The DNA here is from genome assembly GCA_037974405.1 of Brachyalestes nurse. Lineage (NCBI taxonomy): Eukaryota > Metazoa > Chordata > Actinopteri > Characiformes > Alestidae > Brachyalestes > Brachyalestes nurse. Next base: position 7,507,754 of record JBBPCY010000019.1, on the reverse strand, counting down.
TTTAAGTCTGGGCTCTTACTAGGCTATGCAAAGACATCCACTTTTTTTCTCATTCATCCACTGTGTGGTCAGTTTTGCTGTGTGCTTTAGGTCATGTTGGAAGGTGAACCTTCTTTGCATTTCCTTCAGTCCTGACAAGTGTCCCAGTCCCTGCTGCCGAGAAACACCCCCACAACAGGATGCCACCACCTCAATGCTTTATTGTAGGTTTGATGTTCTTTGGCTTGTGAGCCGTATTGGCTTTCCATCAGATGTACAGCTTGGTGTTTAGGCCAAATTCAGTTTTGGTCTCATCTGACCATAACACCTTTTTCCACTTGGATTCAGAATCTTCAAAGTTGCATTGTGGCAAGTCACATTAAGACTTAATGTGGACTTTCTTCTTGCAACCCTCCCTTTTAAGGTACATGCATTTATGGAGCATTTGTGATATTGTCACATGCACGCCATGAACATGTTTTGCTATAAATTCCTGTAACTGCTTCAAAGTTGTCAGAGGCCTCTTGGTTGCTTCTCTGATGAGTTTCCTCCTCATTCTTTAATACAGTTGGGAGAGACATCCTGAGTCTGAATACTTATCCTGCTGCCCCTTATCCTACAATGGGCATGTGAGCATCAGATGTGGACCATGGAAGAAATCCTGTCCGATGAATCACATTTTCTTTTGCATCATGGCAGCCTAATGTATGTCCGTTGCTTACCTGGATAAGAGATGGCACCAGCACGCACTATAAGAAGAGGGTAAGCCAGTGCAGGCAATGTGACATTCTAGGCAATGTTCTGGTGGTAAAGAAACAAAACACACTCTGTGCAACACGATTAATGCAACACGATTTCAGATTAAGTAATTTTCAACTTTTATAGTTTGTCATGAACACAGTTAAATGACAGATGATATTGTAAATAAATAAATAAAAAATAAAATAAGAAAATGGATTTGTTCAAACAGTGACAAAAGAGTTAACTTTAAAAAATCATGCAGATACATTGTCTTTGCCAAGTTACTTAATACATTTAAGCTTGTTTTAAGCTTAAGTCACTCAAACTTACAACAAGCTTAAATGTATTAAGTAATTTTAATTCACTTTTTGAAATACAGTACATAGTAAAAAAATCGAGAGAGAGAGAGAGAGAGAGAGAGAGAGAGAAAGAGAAAGAGAGAGAGAGAGTGGGGGGGCTACAATTCTGAGCACAGAGGCTGAGTGGAGAGTCATGGCATGACATTGAGCCATGTCGTATCCCCCTCCCTGCAAGTTGGGCTGCCTCATCTCTGTCTTTAATCAGGCCAAGCATGCATTTTCTCTGTGGGTTAGCTCACTAAAAGCTCTGCCCGAAAAGACTTTAAGAGGCAGTATTACACCCACCCCAGTGTGTGTGTGGGTCCTAATCCTTCACTGCATTATCTGCAGAGAGCCAGGCAGCCCTGGGCTGTATCTCCCTCTATCTCTCTCTGCTTTACCCTGCTCCCTCCTCCTAAATACAGCGCGCGCACACACACACACACACACACACAACCCCTCCCAGCTGAGCAGTGCTGGAGTTAGAGCAGAGATCAGATAGGCAAGTCCTGATCCACTCCAAAACCCTAAAATACAGCTAACAAATGACCTGCACCGCCCACACACTAAAACACACACTCAGCTTCTCCTACACTCCTACGCATTTACAACTGCTTGTGCACACACTCACTCACTGTGGACTTATCAACACTGGCTATCTATCATTTTGCACCCTAAACTGAAAGAAAAGGCTAATTGCTCAAATGCACCAACAAATCTGACCCACAAGACATACTGTTGTGATCCATTAACCCCTGTATATGGACTCACACTTTTACTGTCACTCTCAGAACTTCATAGTCATTACCAACTAATAACCTGAAGCAGTTGCTCAATAATAAGACTTAACATGAACTGACAAATAGGTCAAGGGGCTAAAAAATTTTCTGGGACTGTCTCTCTTCCTAAAACACTGAGAACAACTCATATACACATACAAATACACATATAGACCAAATTCGCTAAGGCAGATTTACAAACACATATAGATCTAATTCACTAACATAGTGTATCTCTACTACATTACCACATGCACCTATTAACCACAAAAAAAGCCTGAATCTATGGTGACATCAGTCTTTGTGTAGAATAAACTATTTAACTGGGAGGAAATGATAAACAGGACAAGCATTGAGGTGCGTGTGTGACTGACATCCACATACTGCTGTTTCACTCCATCCTCACATAAATATTTGGTGGAAATGCTGTCACATTGCTAGCGTCTGCAGGATTAATGCCAAAGTGATTAAACTGAGGACAGACACATTAGCCCTGATACGCCTTATAGAAACCACCCACGACGGCCGTGTGCCACCCTGCATATGCCTTCAGTTGCACAGCAGTGCTGAAGGGACAGGAGGCCCTCTATTTTGAGGTTGTCATTATGTGTAACATAATTGGCCTTAAACACTTTATCTGGACAAATGTGGACCCTTAGATTACATAGCACATTTCAAGAGTTACATTAAAAACCCTTTCATTTAAAAGGATATTCCAGCATATTTTAATCTTATCACTACCTGCTGACATCAGAAATGGTCCAAAATTATTTGAAAATATCTTTTTACAGTACGCTCCATGATGATTTAAAAATGTTTTAATTCTTCTTCTGAAAAGTTACCTTCTTGGTGATGGGAGGTTTACCACAAACATTAAATTTGCCTGTATGGGAGGTACAAGCAAATTTAATATTTGTGCGAATTCCACCATGGGAGGTACTGGTAAATGTACTGTTTGGGATAATCCACCACATCGTCACTGTCAGAACAAAACCTCCCGTCTGCTGACTGAAGTACTCAAAATACACATCTAGTAAAACACAGCCAGCGAACGTCCATTGGCCTCTATTGTATTTTCCTGTATTATTCTAAGTAAAGAGGGAGGTGTGGATAACCCTGTATCGATAGACTGGTAATTCTACTAAAAGAAGCAAATAATGTTCTCAACTTTGAACGGATCTAAATGAAAAAATTATGTTTTTCTTAATTATGGACTATTTCTATCATTGTGAACTTTTAACACAATATAAACGGCAGCTAGCATTTAAAATTGCATTGCAAAAACATTTAAAAAGGAGAAAAACCTGTTAGATGCTATTCTATGTGCTATAGAAGTGCCAGACATAGATTAGGCTGGGAAATACTGAAGTGTTCCTTTTGAGCATGGGATAATGTGGCTCCTGTCACTTTGGAGCGGTGTTTTTGCCCAGTTGCTGCTGGGTTGGCATTGCAAAGGGAAAGCACAAAGGCCCTTTAACTCTGTTCTCTTGGTGTGTGGCACATCATTCTGGCAGTCATGTGGTAAATATTGTGTTTCCTGTCTCCTCCTTAACTGTTTTGGTAATTGGCTTGTGTTAACCTGATGACCTGGTGAGCAGAGAGTAAGGGGGAGAGAAGTACTGTGTGTGTGTGTGTGTGTGTGTGTGTGTTTTTGAAGGGTCCAGGGCAGCTTTGGGGGTACGCAAGGTTAGTCAGGAAGCAGGGAGTTGAACCCTGGACCCTCACAATGGCCTGTGCTGTTCCCCTGTGCCTCAATCTCAGCCTCTCACCAAATCTCCACCGGCAGCAGCAGGCCGGACGGCCTGCCAGTGACATGCTTCACATTAAGAGAGATAAATGATCCTTGCTCCTCCTGTCACAGCACAAAAACACACTCATGCACATCACAAAGGTGCAAAACCACACTGATCATTCATTTTGTAATGTTAAAATCCATAATAATTTCAATAATAATAATATCCATTAGTGTGTGCGTTCATATCTGTTCGTATTTAAAAAAACAATTTTAAATCTGTTAAAAAAATTGAATTTTACATGTATCCATATGAAAAAGTAAGGATGCCACTAGCCAAAGAATATATTGCGCTGATTCAAAAATAATCAAATATAAGTACAAACCCACTACAGAGAACGTTTGTGTATTTGTGAACTTATGTGTTGATTCTACATAACTGTTACAATAAAATAAATAGTAAATGTTCTGCAGCAGGTACACTGGCTTCCGGTAAAATTACAAATCAGTTATTAAATTCTTCTCTATACATTTAAGGCCATACATAAGCTTGCTCCTCCATACCTGTCTGACCTTATTGACATTGCCACTCCCTCTCGCTCCCTCAAATCTTCTTCTTCTATCCATCTTACTGTCCCCTCTGCTCGTCTGGTCACTATGGGGACCAGGGCATTTTGCTGAGCTGCCCCCAAGCTTTGGAATTCCTTACCACCAGACATTAGAAATATTAATTGTTTTTATACTTTTAAGTCCAAACTCAAGACGCATTTGTTTAAAATTGCAAATTCTATTTAATCTCCTTTGCTCTGTTGTATTTTTTTACTGTATTTGTTTTTTATTGTCTGTTCTTACTTTTGTAAAATTGTGCAGTATCCTTGAGTGTTGTAAAAGGCGCCTATAAATAAAATGTATTATTATTATTATTAAATAAATGTTTAAAGGTGAAATATAGCTCTCTTAATACATGCTGAGACACAGTGTATGTTCAGTGGAAATGATAAGCGTCACACTTCGTGTCACAGTTCTAAGACAACAAGTGGTGTAACATTACTTTTCTCCACTCATCAGACTCTCCAGAGGCCATTGTTCACTAACACTTCTTCTGTAACATTTTTATTGTATCGTATTTTATTGTATTGTATTTTTATTGTATCTTTAAATTGGGTGAGCAAATGAATCCTTAGCATGATGGGCAAAAGCAGCTATTAGGAGAACTCAAAAATCTTTATTACAGTGTACCAAGTTGCAAACAATGGACACACAAAGCAACTATAAATTTGTACAGACATCTGTGCTGCCAGGTTTTGGTTTTATTTCTTTTTTTTTTTTTTACAATAGTTGAAATGAAAGACAGTGTCACACAGCAGCATAGCATTTAGGCCCACAGGCCATGAGTAGTGAGTGTGTAATCAAGGATGTATAATCTCCTCCTGTGGCTCTTTCATCCACAGCTGTTTAGATGGGAAAACACAGAGGGAGAGTGAGTAAGGGGAGCGTGTGGAGAAAGTTCAGACCATACCACAGGCTTTCGCAGTCCACACACTCTGCATGCACATGTAGAGCCCTCTGAGAAAGATGCCTAAGCCTTACCTTCATCTGTCATCATTTCTGCAGTGACGTTTATATACAGAGGCTTGAAGCCGAGTGGCGTCTGATGGATCACCCATACTGGCAATTTGGAGGTGCATTCTAATGCAGCACATTTGATTAGTGGGTCTGGTCACACCACATAATCACAGTCACCATAATCTCATCATCATCATAATAATGCAGCATTATCACACCTACATACACACACATCTCAACACCATATATACACAGATTACAGCAGTAGATCAGTAGCTGCATGCATCATTTCCTTTCTAATACTTGGTTATGCACCTCCTTGACAGGTAAGAAGAGACACCAGTCTCTTGAGAGAATTCTTGTCTATTTTTGTCGACTTTTACACTAACTTGGTGCACAATTCCTGTGTTTTACATTTTACCTACTGTACTGGGATTGAGGTCCAGTGATTTTGTCAAAGTGTCCCAGTGTTCCCTCATGCCTGTTGAACCAGTCACACACAGATGTGGACTTGTACGCCCTACAGCTGTCTTTCTGGAAAGGGAGAGTGTCAGTGCTGACATGAAGCACAATGTTAATGGAAGAGTTGACTAAAATGGAAATGTCAACAGACTAATGTAAATCTTACAAAAAGCCATGGCATAGCCAAGTATTAGAGAAGACATGACATATGTGACCATTTTTTTGGTTTGAGGAGCTTGTAACCACTGTCATATCAGAACATCATCATTTGTGTTTTTTTTTAATTTTTTTTACATTTTTTGTCTTTTTGCCAACTTCTCTTCACACTGTATGAATATTTCATGATGAATGGACTAGCAGAAATGGCCTAGTTATAAAAATCATATTATAAACTTAGAAAGTTGTTGAGACCGTTATTATAAAGTTTTTATTTTTCTGGAAATAAATTTTATGAGAGTGGCATTAGCTAAATTTGTATGAGTAAAAAAAAAAACATGTATAATTTAAGAAATGTAGAACTAATAGATACAGACACATTTGGAAACTAAGAAAAGCAATGATCTTCCCTTCAACTACGTGCCAAAGTACATGGAAACCCTCAACCCCCCAAAAAATTCACGAAAATATCACAATCAAAGAGAAAAACTGAGCCAAGATCAGCTTCACAGATTTCGGTGTGAGGGGTCTGTGGACACACTTTAATTCTATGATGACATCATACATCACACACACATACACACACAAAACAATGAAAACAGCCAGTGTGTTTCTTCTGGCACACTGCAGGCTTCAGGCCTCCCAGTTTGCTCTTCAGTTGAAAAGTAGGAAGCGGCGGGGGCAGCACGTCCATTCAGTGTTACACTCACAAGTCAAATCACTCTCTGTCAAAGCCACCATTCAGAATCAAGTGCTGGAAAGCGCTCAGTAAATCACAATTAGCCATACAGTGCAGTGCTGTTTGCATGTGTATGCTCGCGTGTCTTATTTTCACCCGTACTTCAGAAGAGGAAAATCTGCTCAGAGCCCAGAACAATTGCTGAGAACTGAACGTTTTTTCCAGCCCCAGAGGAACTGCCATGCCAGTCCTGATGAAAGAGAAGCTAACTAAGTGATACCAGCCTTCTGACAAGATAATGAAAGCCTACCTGCCATACAGACCCACAGCCAGACGCAAGCAGATGCAGTAATAAAGCAGCAATGACATGCAGTAGTCCAGGCTTTAGTCTCTCTCTGTTTACAGCACTCATTTCTTCCACACAGCCCATTATGCAGAGCCATGTTTGGTCTTTGATCACTGTCAGATTATGCAGACTCTTAGAGACAAATGCAGCTCTTTCACTCTCAGAAATATATGAGTTTTACAAAACAGATCATTTCAGCTCTAAAATTGGCTGAGCCTTTGAAAAAAGTCACAGCATAATATTCAATATATATATGACATCAATTCAAATTTGAAGTCGGTTATTAAAAACTATTCTGCTGTTCATTGACCCTTACATTGCAGTCATAGCCTAACAAACTACAACGCACTATGACAAATTCAGTGGTAGGTGAAATCAATAAACTTTAAACTTTTAAAAGCCCATATCAAGGAAAACAGAGCTTTTCTTGTTTTTCATGTAATTACAACCTTTTAAAGTTTAAAAGGTTACTCCGTCGTCTGCAGAGTCCAAATATGGAAAAATAGTTCATTAACTGGTTTTATGATGTTACAAACACCAACTCACTCAGCGACATCTGTCTATTCAGGCTACAGGAGTTTAGCTCTGCCCATTCAAACTGAAGTTGCAAGGGGTGTTTCAGTCCAGTTTGCTTTTTGAATGAGGCCCTGTACAACACAGCCAGTTGGAGCTTATTTACAATATCAATCTCAAAGGCCCAGTAACAAAAAGGTCTCTTTAAGAGAGGTTGAGAAATTATCATTTAAAAAGGAATTAAGACTTTTTTGGTATATGACACCACATATGTGTCATGAGTGGACCTCAGGGACAGAAATAAAATACCTGAAAAAATGTAGGATAAGGGCCCTTTATTAAATTAAAACAGAAACACTTTTAGATACTGCATGCATGAACTGCATTATACAATTAAGCAGTTAAAATCCTACCATGCTCTGTGGCAAGTATGAAAGTACTGCGCGGGTCTGCTTGACCTCGATTTAGGATCAAGAGGAAAAGATCTAAGTGACTTTGAAAGAGAGTCAATTATCGGTTCATGGATGGCAGGAGCAGCAGACGCAAAGACGACATGTTCACGAATGTTCAGTAGGAACATTTACTAAAGTGACATCTGCATTTAAGTCAATGGGAAAGACATCAATAAATAGGAAAACTGGAAATTTGTGCAATATGAAAGAAAAAACAGAAGAACAGTTGCTTCTCTGACATGATCAGACTGTGTCAGCATGAACAGTCCATCCACAACACAGCATTCTGGAAAAAAACAAGAGACCACTGATATTTATTTTAAATCAGCATCTCTAAGAGTATGACAACCATTCCATGCCAGTGTGTGTTAAATTCTTACACAAGCACTGCATTCTGCTTTATGAGGTACTGTTTAGGTGATCACCTGAATTAAATCTTATTTAAGAAGAAAAAGTATTAAAAAAAACTGCTGTAATGAACACTCTCCCCTTGCATTGCGACAAAAGTTGATTTTGAAAGTTCAGCGAACAAAGAAAAAAGGGACACGATGAGATGTGGTTTTCTCCATGTTCTTACTCACCTTCTACACGTGAGTGCATCTGCGGCATACACCAAGAGGTTCAGGCCTGAATGCTTGACCTCTATAGAAACAGGGTCCAGGGGAACTGCTATGCTATCAAGGAATTTTGCTGCCATTCTTTGAGTTCACTTGCTTCCAAGACAGAAGGGCCACTGTAAATCAACACAGTTTTGACTGATCCTTTATCCTATGATAAACCACTGTATAGCTGAATCCTTATAATTGAGGAGGTCTACTTAGTGCCCCAACTAAAGGGTGAGAAGAACGACTGAAAGCTTTGCCACCCATCTGTACATGGCTTAGACATTTTTTTTCCATTGCTTAGACATTTTTTTTCCATTGCTTAGACATTTTTTTTCAATTATTATCAATAATAAATTTAATTACTGATTGAACACTCATGTTGTATTTTGTTATCAAGTTATAAAAGCAATAAGCCACCTAAGGCTGTGCATTACAGTGATGCAGCACCCCTGAACCATTGAAAAATAGTAAAACAAAGCTTCTCAGTCCTTGTTGCTTTAAAATGTACATGTAAGTCTATAGTAAAAAATGACTCACGCATAAACATTTTAATATTACCAGAAGCATTCTCTTGAGGCACGATGTCACTAAAAGCCATGAGTTACGATCACTTAAGTTCTGAATGATGACAGCAGTTACAACAACTTTATAATATTTGCACAAGCACTGATGCATTAATGTGTCCAGTAAAGGCATTACCAGCAAAAATGTTGGCTGGACTATGTGTTAACTTGCTGGACGGCAGCATGAAAACAGTGGCTCTGCTAGAAAAAGAATCTGCTCGGTGAGGCCGTAAATAAGACAGTAGTTAAATGGGAGACAGGCGGAATGCAGTGAACTTCAGTGCCACAAGCCCAGTCCTGACATTCCACACATAACGAGTATGTTCTGCACATGGCAAAAGCACAGAGCAGAGAGCCCAGGAATCATATGTGTGTGACAGAAACACTCTGCAGTGGCAGAATGAAGAGCCACACAGCATTGCACTGGAGACTCAGCCACAGGATCGCTCCGATATGACTTATATCTGTAATTTCAGAGTTCAGGAACTCCACAGTGTAAACATGGGTGCAGTGTTAAGACAGGACATGGCCCAGCTCCTGCCAAAAAATCCACACTCCTCTGGGCAGAGGCTCTCTTCTCCAAACCAATCCTCTTCAAGGGAGGGATGGATAGAGGGATGAGGGGAGAAGGGGGGAGTTTTTTGGCCTGCTTATCCTCTTGGGTGGCCTCCGTTCAAATGCTAGTATAAAAGCAGACAAATGGGAGGATTATGGATTGTAAACCCGACCCATCACCATCACTCCGGCTGAGCCAAATTCAGCCCAGACGCCACACTGAGGTCAACACCTATCCAAGGAGAGACAAAGACAGACAGACACGTGGGAAAGCAAGCAAGAGAGGAAGAGGGACTGAGTGAGAGAGAGAGAAAATTCATGACTGATCCTGTGTTCAGAGATAATGATCTGCCACCAGCCTTGTCACTCATTGGCCGGGTTGGAGTGGACTAAGAGTTGTGTGTGTGTGTGTGTGATGGAGGGCTTTCAGTATTTATGAGAAAAGTGGATTGTTTAGTGTTAAAGAATCTTATGTAAACATGTCAAAGTTTTCATAAAAGGTCAAACAGTAGTAAAGACATTGCTTGTTACATAACACTCAGAGCATCATTTAAAATCATCCAAACCAACAACAGAATCATGTTTGGCCTTTTTAAGCTGCAGTTATTAAGCCTAAAGCCATTTCTATTTAAATAGGGCATCATGTAAACACTGCAGAAAAACAAAGCACACAAAATAGAAACTGAGCAAGACAGGACTGTACTTGAGGTCTTTGGTAAATCAAGCCTAAAACTGAGAAGCAACCAGTTTCATCAGCAGTGAAACTGGAGAACACACTGTCCATCTATATGTCAATTACAAGGTCTGTGCAGAGCCCAGATTTGGATGACAGAGCCCATTCTAATCTCTTAACAACAGAGATGTACGTCCCTCAGTCTGGGCATGAGATGCTTTTTTCCATTCACTAAATGTGCAACCCATGTAGTGCAGAGTGCACAGTGACAATCGCATGGAACTTCTCTGATTTCATTGAAAGAAATCTGACTCATCTGGAGAGTGACAAATGACAGGGAGAGAGAGAGAGAGAGAGTGGGAGAGAGAGAAAGAGGGAGAAAGAGGGAGAAAGAGAGAGAGAGAGAGAGAGAGAGAGAGTGGAAGAGAGAGAAAGAGGAAGAAAGAGAGAGAGAGAACACAGGGTGAGAGAGGGCTGTACAGAGAAAGGAAAAAGATTTTAAAAAGAGAGTAAAATTGAGAGAAAAAAGAGAATGAGAAAAAAGCTGGAGTGAGAGTGAGACTAAAAGAGAAATAAATGAAGGAGAAAGGGATACAAGGGCAATAGAGAGAGAGGGCGAGAGAGAGAATATGTTGATCACAGAGTGGGACAGGGCAATATAGGGAAAGGAAAAAAGATGTGAGAGAGAGAAAAAGAGCGTAAGAGAAATAAATGAAAGAGAAAGAGATAGAAGAGAGAGGGAGAGATCGAAAGAGAGAGTTAGAGATGTGGAAAGAAAGAGGAATGAGAGGGAAAGACAAAATGAGAAGAAAAAGATGGGTGAGTGGTGAGTTACACGGAGAGAATTAGAGAGAAAGACAGAAAAGAGACAGAGAGAGAGAGAGAGTGAGAGAGAGAGTGAGAAAGGGTGGGGGGAGAGAGAAAAGAGAGAGAGAGAGAGAGCGAGAGAGAGAGAGAGAGTGGTAAATGAAGAGCAGACGGTGTAGTGGGACCCCCTAGTCCATCTCTGCTCAGGCAGGCAGCGGTCGCCCCCATTTCCTCAAGGATACTAAAACAAACAATCAGCGCACAAGCCTTGTTTCCTGCCGCCCTCACCATGTTCTACCACACAAAGAGGAGGATGATCAAATAAAAAAAGGGAAAAGATGGAAATGACACAAGCTCAGTAAAATCAGCACGAAGAGGGCTCCTGAGTGGGACGCAGGCCGGTGCTGTCCTTCTGGGGTGGGGTGTCCCAAGGCCATCAGCACAAAGCAAGCCCATGCTGTCATCATCTCAGCCTGTAGGACAGCTGGATGCCATTCCCTGCACTGCCACACACACACACATACACACACCCTCCTTCCATTCAATAGTGTGCCTCAGAGGGAAAGAACGCAGCCCCCGATTTAGTGCCACTGCACAGCATAGGCACACTCTGCTGCACTGTCCTTCAACAAGCTGTGCTTAACAGTTAACTGCTTTATTTAAGACAATAAACTGGAAGTAAAATATTTTTACACAAAAAATATAACAATGACACAGAATATAACGTATGTATGTATTACACATTTAAAAATGCATTGCACAGCTTTTGTATTTCATTAGAATGTAAACGTAAGAGACAATAAAAAGAATAAAGTTAAGTTATAATTTTCATTGTGTATGTGCAAATGAACAAAGTTTTCTAATATGACAAAATACCACATAAACATAAACATATATATATGCATATACAAATCTGCTGCTGTTTCTAATATAAGCTCCTGATTAAAATTTAAATACATATATTTTTATATCTTTTTTCATTTAATGAGGTTCACACATTATCCAAGGCAGCTTCATGAGGAGCCACCTAGGATGATTTTATTTACAGAATGGTAGAAGATACACATATGCTTTTTGAAGGATTTTAACAAACATTTATTTATTTATTTTTTTCAAAATAATTTAATATATAGGCAACTTATTCAACTATTTTACAAAATAATGTATGGTCATTTTAAAATCACGCTTTGTCCAATATTTTCTTTTAAAGTCTGCAGTCTGTTGAGGCAATAAAGCATCTGATATATGTTTTAAAAGACTATTAAAGTTTTCAGTCTGAAAGATCACATTTAAAAGAATAACTAAGATGATATTTAGACTAGATTCATTATAAGCAATGATTTTATAAGAATATTTGTTGCATTCTGAAAATGAAAAAAAAGAAAAAAACGAAAGCAGATGAAACATCATGAGTGAAGTGTTGTTTGGTCTGATGTGAAATCTTCATAAATTCTCCTTAGGTTAAGACGTCAAAAGAGGTGAAGAAATAAATACCTCCCACCTCCCTCTACCAGTCTCCCTGCCTATCATCACCTACACCCACACCCTACTCTCCTCTCTCTCCATCACACACGCGCACACGTACATCTATCCACTCTCTGGCAGCTTCACTTGGCACAGCTACTGTTGATAGAGACCTACTGTTGATAGAGAATACTCCTGTGATTGCAGCCATCAATGCCACCCACCTACCCATCAGCGCACACACACACACACACACACACACACACACACACACACACACACACACACACACACACACACACACA
>JBBPCY010000019.1:7449731-7494939 GCA_037974405.1 Brachyalestes nurse | reverse complement strand
CACACACACACACACACACACACACACACACACACACACACACACACACACACACACACACACACACACACACCAAGAGATTGATGGACACCCCCTGTAGAAGAGAACTCCCTGTAGATGTTGTGCAGTGTTGGCCCAAGGCCAAGACGCTCCCTGTCATGCAGTAACGGTAATTAGTGCATGGCTACATGTGTGTCTGTGTGTGTGTGTGGGTATCTGTGTTTTTTTAAGGCAAAAAATGAAACCTCATGAAAAAAGGCCTAACAAAAAGGTTGAACTTTGTAAATGTGTTTTTTTGTTTTAAAAGCAACCGGCTTTCTCTGTGTTTAACTGTTTTTTGCTACCGAGATTAAGAATACGGTTAAATGTGTGTGTGTGTGTGTGTGTGTGTGTGTGTGTGTGTGTGTGTGTGCATGTGTGTACGTGTGTGTGTTTCTATGCATTAGTTAAATGAGTCCTCATCCTCCTCCGGGGAGCTCCAGTTACAGACGCGTCAGAGGCCAGACAAGCTGGGGATTCTTTCAACGAGCAAATTACAAGCAATTAGGGAATGAAAAAAAGGACAACACTGAAAAGGCATAGAAGAGGAGGTGGGTCGGGGCAGGGCTGTGGGTTAAGAGGAGGAGCGGGTGGTTCCTGGGGGGCTGTGTGGATGGTTTAGGAGAGGGGGAGGAAGATGGTGGTTGGTGGATGTAACCAGGCCAGCACCCTCTCTTTGGTACTGCCTCATGAGTAACCTGCCCTGACCTCCACCCAAGCCCTGAGGGCCCGTCCTCAGCCTGGATGATGAGCCTGAAGTGGTCAGCACGATAAGCTAATGAGCGCCATCATCTGAGCGGGGATTATTTAACGAGCTCAGGGCTGAGGTGGAGAGGCTGCCAAGATGGCGGGAATAAACACCAGCTTAGACGAACTGACCCAGATGAGTAAATATCGACAATGGGATCAAATATTCATAAACCACTAAAGTCATGAGAATGTTTTCAGGAGGCGATGAAAAGCCAGCACACGTGTGCGCACTCCGGCTGCGTAATAACACCTACACACACATTCACCACCGAGGACGTACCTACACAAACAACCGCAAGCACTCAAACCCAGTCACTCACATATTTTCAAACATGCACACACATATACAAACGCTTGCACAAATCACGCCCACGCCACAGTCACCAGTCTCATGACCTCCTGCTTGCCAGATCATTTGCACGCAAAGCCACCCCCAAGATGATCAATTTAACTGAGTTATTGTTTATCTGCACTATTTTCACCAAGCTGCCATTTCTGTCAAATGAAGACTCTTAGTGCCTGACCTACTTCAGAAGTCTCTAATGACGTTACGCTATTCGCTGAAGTGGGAGATGGAAAGAGGGGTAGGCCAAAAGCTGTGCCTTACAGCGTCCTTTACTATTCTAGTGCAATGCTCGAATCTGTCTCACCGCAATAATCAAAGGCCTGAACAAAGAGCAAATAGAAACTCTGGCAAAGGCAAGAACCAGAGACAAAGTCTTGAGGTTTTCCTCCAGAAGATGTTTTAATGTAGCACCAGAAGGGACTTGGAACCACACAAGAATAAACGCAGAGATTTTTTTCCCTGCTGAGGGGCGCCTCACTAGTGCAGCATCACAGAACGTATGCACTTCATCATTTGTATGAAGAAAAAAAAAAAGGAAAAAAGTTTTATGATCTTAGATCAGATCAAAATTTGGAAGTTGTGGGCAGAATGGAAAAATCTATCTCACTGCAGTCATTTTGATGGAATTTCAGGGGTTCTCATATGAGCCGGGAGATTCTGGCAATCATAAGTAGTCATTTGGTTTGAATTGATGTTGATTAGAATGTAACATGGCGGGTCATTTTCGTAAGCTAATAATCTTTTAATGAGACTGTGTTCCACAACTATTAGCAGTAAGATCCCTATTGTCCACTGCAGTTGATCCACCACAATGAATTATAGGTCTGTGCATACATTTTGCCAAAAGCAAATGTCTTTTGTAGCACATACAAACAGGGTTATACATGAAATTGTGCCCACAATTTGTGTTTTTTACAATCCAGTGTCCTGAGTGTATGAGTGCATGTGTGTGTGTGAGTGTGTTCTCTCACTCTGTGTGTGTGAGAGATAGTGCACTGTACAGCTGTGCATACACTGATCCCTGAAGAGCCAAGATCATAACTCCAGGGCTATCACCCTAATCACAACTTCATCACAAATTGGATTTTGTCAGAGCACGCCAAGTCCACTAGAGCTGTCTGGACAAGACACTACACAGCTGTGTGCTCTGTCTTACACACTCTTTCTTTCTCACACACATACACATTAACATTCACACATACACACAGAACTTTGCTCTTTGTTTACCTAATGTTATTCAGTGTGCAAGGGGTGATAGAGAAAGTCAGAGAGCGAGAGAGAGAGAGAGATAGAGAGAGAGAGAGAGAGAGAGAGAGAGAAGCAGAAACAAGAGTGAGATGGATATTACAATTAAATATACTGGTATATGTAAGAGAGTGAATTTTCGGAGGAGAGTGAGATTTTATGTAGTAGAGACAGAGAGAAAGAGAAAGAGAGAGAAAGACAGAGAGGGAGAAGCAGAAATAAGAGTGAAATGGATATTAAAATTATATTGGTATGTGTAAGAGAAAGAGTTTTTGCGGAGAGTAAAAGTGTGTGAAAGAGAGAAAAAAAGAAAGAGAAAGAGAGAAAAAAAGGAAGAGAGAGAGAAAGAGAAAGAAAGTAAGTGAGAGAGAGAGAGAGAGAGAGAGAGAGTGATTGAACTTGAAGTTAAAGCAGTGCTGGTTGTTAGAGATCTGCTTTAGGTTAGCCCTGTGTGTCCTGTTCAATCTGAAAGCGATGACATGAGCGAGGCCCCCCGGTGGCCTGGCCCACACCTCTCCTGACCAGCCTCCTCAGGTCCAGCTCCAGGACTGCTGGAGAATGTGAGGAATGCCCGCAGAGCTGAGCTGCTGCAGACCTGTTCCCCCAATGCCCCGCAGACCAACCCACTCTGTGGAGGACGAAAGGGGTGTGTGTATGTGTGTGTGTGCTGTGACAGCTCTAACACTCACCAGAGCCCCCATGTCCCCAACCAAGAATGGCACAGGCCACCCTCGCCGCCAGAAGGTAGAGTTTATTTTTGTAGCTCCCGCACTCCCCTGCACTGGCTAAAGCAGACCACCGCGTGCGGGCGCAGCGCTCTTTAACTCTTCTCCCTCCTCCGTCTCAGGTTCTCTCCTTCCACTGAAGAGATTTATTTGGCCGAAATACTGGAGGGGGAAAAATGAAATTATAAAATTACCGGCACTTAACTGAGGTAAACACTGAACTTGTGTGGTTTAATCAAAAATGGGAAGCCTTACCATGAGCACAGTATTAGCATTAGAACACAACCATAAGCAATATTCTAACTCCAGTGTGCAGGTAATAGTAGATCTAAAGTAAAGTAACTCAGGAAATTGATCACATGACTCAGGAAGTATCACCTTTTGCATTTGGCTAACAGTTTAAAAAAAAGGCACCTCTATTCAAATAAGACAATTACAATAAGACCTCTATTACAATAAGAAAAGTTTCACAGTATTCGATAGCTACTTGATGGATCGATACGCTGTATATATGACGGATATTTGCGATTTAGATAAAGCACTGAAAAAAAGTCTTTTCATACATGCAATTCTGACTTAAATATTTTCTTGCCTTACGATTAAATCAGACAAGTTTAACAAGACCTACTTGTGAGAAGCGAAGTTATTTATTTGATATCCAGTCAGGGTCTCAGTCGTTAAGCTGGAATCGATTTCCGTAGTCTCTTAACTGCAGAACACTTTCCAGAAAGGGCAAGCTGTAATTTCAGAGCAGACCACAGGCCAGATCGACAGTAATGGAGAAGGACATCTATGTGGAAGACGCTCTACAGACGCTACGTGCCTCCTACTCTATGTTCTTCCATCTATTTTGAACTACGTTTTTATCTCCCTTAAATTATATTTTATACTATGGCAGCACCTAAAATCGAATTATATATTGACTCTTTTCTGTAAGACTCAAATTACTTTCCAATTACAGAGCAGAAAAATGGTAAAAAGTGATTTTGACAGAATACATAGAGATTGAATGAGATTACTGAGGTCTTATTCTATAACATTTCTGAAACGCTTTTGCTAATGACTTCAGCGTGTTTCGTAAGGGTGAGCGAATAAAGACCAATCAAATTGCATGCTGTGTCATTCTAATCACAGCCCAGATCAAGGATTCCCTACCCTGACATTTGCTGCCCTACACACATCTTAGTTCCAATCCTAATGCAACACACCTGTCTGTAACATAAGATGTTCCTGCAGACCTTGATAGGTTCCATCAGACATGTTACTTTAGGAGCAGAAACTAAGACTTCTTCGGCTAAAGCCTTTTACCCTTTTAATCTGAGTCTCTGAAAAAAAGCCTATTTATACACCTCCTTTATCTATTAATTGTGTTTTTTGCACTGTAGGATAGGCCTCACACTAATCCAGGAGTATGAACTGACAAACCTCAAACTTCAGAAATCAATCCTGTCTAAGAACAGCTTGCAGGATCATTATGTAAGCACACTCGAGACTACAAAGCTTGAAGAGCTGCTGATTCACAGGCAATTTTGAGGCACTAACATACACTACTCACTGTACACAAATAAGCAGAACAGATATACACACATCTAAAATCTACCATTTGAACATTAGGAATCCCTTATATTGACATAATTTATTGTTTCATGTGGATTCAATACACTAATCCAAGACAGACTGAAATACTTGATAATATTTAATGGGATGGCAGCATCCGTAGGGCAGATCAAACACATAAGTCTTTAATGAGAACAGACATAAATCTACATAAACATTTATAAAGTGTAATCATCAAGGATAGAAATTACATGAAAACTTAGTTTTGGTTGGAATAAGCCTTTAGAATGTTTATGTAGGTTCTGTCCTACTTGTTTTATCGTTTATTCTTTACATTTATTTATGCTTTATTCAATATTACAAGCATTTTGAAACAACACAAAGGTAATGAATACATATACAAAGAACATACAGTAATTATATATTCACAATATCTACAAGATCAGCACTATAAATATGAGGTGTCCAGGATATTAACTGTATTATAACTTTATTCCCTTTTTATTTCATACTTTTTAAAAATATTTAATTCTCAATGATGTCATTTTAAAATCAACAGTTGTTTTCATCGTTTTGGATGCATAATGTCTTTTCTAATTTTCTGCTCATCATGTATAATTTTACACACAATAATTCTCACACATTTATCTGGATCCCAGTTAATTTTACATTATGAAAAACATTGATTACAAGCTTTTGAACATGATGTATACTGAAGTGTAGTGTACAGTGCATATACAGTTTATATACTGTATGTGTTAAAAACAGACAGCTGCTGTCAGGAGCCTGACCTGTCTGTGAGAGGCGGTGGGTCGACAGTAGGGGTGGTTGTTCGTGGCTGTTGCAGGCCCTTCCTGTCTAGACTGGGGGAGATAGGGTTAATGAAAATGCGGCCCTGCCCGCTGAACGCTGTCTGCAGTGTCACTCCTCAGGTCGTTCTCCTAAATCAGACCTAAACCAACCGGCTGGGCTCTCCGTCACACCCCAGAGACACACATACGTGCATGCACTGTATGTATCTATACATGGACACACGCACACACACGTTACCCATCATCCCTCCGACACCTAGCAGCACCCTGACTTACACTCTGTGTCATTGTGGAATTTTAGCCCCCACTACCTCCGGCCTGATTTTTTTTTTTTCAGAGGAGAAGCGCCATTTATGAGACGTTCCCAGAATAAATGGTGGTCAACAGTTCAGCATGTTGGCCCACAGCACTCTGTAAATATAGATGACTGCGCCCAGCCACGGAGAAAATGTGCGAGCGTCTAAAGCAGCGGCGGCCGGCCTTGCCAAGAGAGCACCTGGACGGTGTTAATCACGGCCTAGCATAAACATTTCCCCAGAAGAACATACGGCAGAGCTATTCGCCTCCACACAACACCCCCCTCCAAATCTCTCACACACGCACCACACCACCTCACACACACACACACACACCAAACACCCAGCATACACACCCCGCCTCGGGCTGCTTATCTCTACAGGGCGGTCCAGGAGAATGTGTGTGTGGGTCTAAGTCTGTGTGTATGTGTGTGTAAGCTCCAGGAACTGTCAGTCAGTTCTGGAGGCAGTGCAGACATCCCTACATCCACACAGACCCCCAAATTGCACCTGATCATAAGGATGGGTGATACAGAAGAACGCACATAGATCACAACACTCGAAGATATTTACAGGAAACACATTACATTTTTTCTGTGGAATGGAAGAAATGCAGCCGCAAAATAGTGCTTTTTTAGTATTGCAGTTTTAAAAATTACATTAAACCAATTATTTTCTTCTTTAAGCTAGGGCACAGCTAAAACAACCCATAAAAATAAATGAATAAAACAATATTACTATGCAGTTTACATGGCTACAATATCATTGGGGTTCAAACACAACCTTGTGACTCCAAAAATGAAGGTTTACACTAAAATACATTGTAAACATTTCATGAAAATTAATGTAAAGATTTATTTCCAGTAATTTTGGACCATTTATATTTGTGCAGACATCATCTTATTTTAACATAGTTTACTGGTCAACTTGTATTTTTTTAATTATGCAATGAATAAAATGCAATGCAAATGACAGAAATGCAGATACAGTATTTGGTCTTTGAAAATGATCAGATACTGGTTGTTATTTTTTTGTTTGTTGTATTTTTGCTTAGAAAAACTGCATTGTAATGAGATTTATACCATATTATTATGTTACACCCGGCATCTTAAAATCTGCTTTCATGACCAAATCCGTTGCTTCTTCTTTCACTTTGAGACAGTACACAGCATGAATTTGTCAAATTGCACAAAGACAGATTATCCAAACATTCTACAAGGTTGTCATGCAGTCAGCCACAGCCTAACAACCTGAAAAAAAAATACTCAGTAGTCTCTCAAAAGCAGTCCTGAGCTATGAGTGGACATTTCTGCGTATTAGTGTGTTACACACACTCTTTCACAAAGCCCTGAACTCAGTCAAAATCAGACAGTCACTCAGGCCTCATCACCACTTAAGGTACATTAGGGTGCAACAGTTTATAGACGTGGGTGTAGATAACCAAGCGCTGAAACGGGCACTTGAAGTCCAGTGCTGAAAACAGCTCCACTTCATTTAGTAGCTACTTATGGCAAAGTTTTTTCCACCAGTTATGCTGACCTGTCAAACCTTTTAGCTTAATTTTAAAAGCAATCTGAATGAACACTGTGAGACTGTTAACTGAAGAGACATGACTAGGTCTGAATTATTGGGCTACATCCTGATTTTTAATAGCCCTGGATCTTATCTGGGTTTCTTATATATATATACTTGAATTCTATAGATAGAGTGGTTAATGCAGAGTTTTGTGTGGTCCAGCAAAGTTTTATCATGGTACCTATTTCTTAAAATAAAATAAATAAATAAATTAAAACATCTGTCAAAGCTAAGTTTACCAACTTATCCAATGTCTTTGAATGTTGTCCAGCTCCACACATGAACAGGCATCATCAACTAACAAACAATGATGGGGCAGAAGACAGCTATCCAAGGAGGCTCTCTTCGTTTTCTGGCCATGGATGGCTATGGAATTGCTGGTGGTCAGACTCAAAATGTCCTGACAATAGGCCCTATGTTTTGAGAGTCATGCCACTCAGGAGCAGTGTGACCATGTAATAGTTGCATACAATTAACAAATCAAAACATATTCTAAAATTAAAAAATTTCAACATCATTGCAGACCTATGATCAGGCAATGTGTTTGTAATTGTGTGCTCTTTGTTTCACTTTCACTTAGCTTCAGGGAAACCCATTCCTGCTGCAAGTCTTTTGTCAAAAATGAGCTAACACCTAGCATGACCCCATTGTTTTGCTATCAAATCCCTTTCCTTCCTTACCATACTACCCAGAAGAATATAATTTACTGTCATATTTTACACAGACAATCCCTCACTCTCTCTGTCTGCTTTTTTTGTGTCATGAACCTTATTCTAACCTCCGGAGAGCAAAAACACTCTAAATCATTTTGGTGGCCTGTAGCCATCCAGCATCTTATCAGCCCAAAAGCTGGAAAAGGTTAATGGATCATAATTACTGTCACTTTTCATAATGTTAACCTTTCCTCTCCACATTTTTAATAACTCACTCTACACCCACACTTAAAGAAGACCCTACAGAGGAGACTTTAGCCGTGCCTGTGGATTGCCAGATCGCTCCTTTTGCCTGAGAGGCAGTACCGTCGGCCAGCTCAAGCAAATGGATTTGTGTCCTGGGCACTCTAAGTGTCCATGTTTTATGGTAAGATGTCTACACTCCCATAAACACTATTACACCTGTCATGTAGGAATGAGATGGATTGTCTGTTTGGCCTCTCGCACAAATGGAGGCACATTGGAAGTGCCATCGTATTTCTAACATCACATTCTCACTGCACATTCCTGAAGTACGTTTTTGAATGTATACAAATATATATAAGTCTAGGACTTGAATGTATATTAAATTAAAAAGAGTTTATTCAGATCAGTTTAAGCAATTTCTACTGGTTGATTCAGGAGGATATTTTCCTTCAGTGCTGCTTGGTTAAGCATGAGGGTTATAGCACACAACCACAAATTAGCTGCCCACTATGATACCATGAATTTTCACTGTACAACCATTGCACTCCAAGACTCAAAACCATGTAAAAGAAATCATCTGATCTACTGTCCATTTTCATTGGTGATAATCTATGTCCAAGTATTGTTATGTATACACAACAACTGAACCCTCTTTACAGACAAACAGTGAAAGTTTTCAACATGAACTTTGACCCAGTCAACTGAAGGTGAGCCAGATCTGTACACTACTGTATATTCCTCACCAGGAAGCCATATAGGTACATTTTCAGAATTGTTTGGTTACACTCCTGTGGGATAAGCCCTCAATCTGGCAACCACATCGTCCCAGCCACAACCACAAGTAGTGTTGCCAAGTGTGAGAGGGAGAGAGCGAGAGAGAGAGAGAGAGAGAGAGAGAGAGAGACATTAAACAGAAACTCACTGACTATTTTAGCAACTCCACCACTGACCAACATGTTCAGTACCTTAGGGCAGTGCTGATGGTGCTGCTAATGCTATGTGAAGGGACAGTGAGAGCAGTGCAGGAGCAGGGCAGGGCTCCTAGCACAACCAGCACGTTTCCTCCGACAGCTCATTACAGCACACGCCAGATCCAGCTGCCTTTTGGCAAACTGAACCCTCTCCAAATGTAAACGCATCTAGATCTCATTTTCACACTGTTTTTCAAAGGAGATTCAATGTAAAATGTGCTGTGTGACCTCATATACACCTGGCATGTTTCTCCGACTCCCTCTCTCTCTTTTTCTCTCAATCCAAACGAGGTGTTTAGTGCAGTTCAGTAAGTCAAGGGGGCGACACTCCTTGCCCCCGCCCCGACTGAATCTCATCATCTGAGTCTCTCCGGCCAACCACATGCCTGCAAAACTCTTCCCTCTGTGTGCAGTCACACGTTGATTAGCCGTCGGCGTGTTTGCACATTAAAGTCCAATCTGGATCAAATCAAAGCAACATGGGAACACCATGATTAGTGTCAAAAGTATTAACATGCCACTCACTCAAAAAGGAGAGTCATGCACTTTTAATTTTTCTGTATCTCTGCAAGAAGACAAATATGCCACAACACTGTGGAGAAGAAGGTCTTGAGCTTTATCACTCAACTGCATTTTCCCGAACCCCATTTTTTTCTTTGCAACTTCTTCTGAGGCGCTCACAATCAGTTGAGAAAATATTTCTCCAGCGTAAAAGTATCCGGAGGGAATTTGGGACTGCATAACTACGCCCAGAGGAGCAGAGGCCAAAGCTCAATGCTCATACCTGCTCGCTGAGATTTACAAGAAGACCTCCCTGAAATCTTTAGCTACTTCGTACCTGTTAAAAACATGGACTTTTACGAAAACACAGAAAGAGCAGTTGTACAACGTGGCCTTTCTTTGTACAGACTGTCTCTCAGCCTGGAAAAACATTTTTCTCATGTCTTTAAAAGCACTCTCTGAAGAAAATGGATGGGGCCGCTCACAATGACTTCAGTGAGGATCTTTCCGGAAGTAGCTGCACCACATGCGGGGGAGAGGACACAGAAACCACACGACAGCACACACTGGATGTGTATTTTCATTGGAAGCCAGTCATGCTTCTGCCTCAGTGTGAAACTGCACCGGCTTCACATTTGAACTCTGAGTCCAAGCTCACATAAAGCCAGTGTTTCATTGCGGGGCATCCAGTGGGCTAATGTAATGAAGGGCAGTAGCTGCGTGATATGAGATTTCAAACTGCCTCTTTCATGGCGCAAATTCTAATTGTCAAAATTCTGAAGGAGGGAGATAATGTCCATCTACATCTACCAATTTAACTGCTCCAGGCAGAGGGATCGAGCTAAAAAGGAAGTGAGCGATAGGAGCACATTATCACAAGGAAGGAAATGTTTAAGTCCTGAAGGATGATAGTGATTCTCTGGCTGCGTACCATACAAAGCAATTAACTCATTCTCAAAGCAGAGCCCACAGATAAGAGAACTGTGCAACTTATCATCCATACTCACTATGTCATGCAAAGGTCACAACAAGACCAGCAAATACACACAGAGTGTCATAACTGTGATAGCTACTGTATTTTACTGTATGGGCCCACATTTTAGCTCATATTTCAAATATTTCATTAAGGTATTAAGTCTTTTAATGTGTTGCATGCAGGACCTTCTTCATCTGTTGTTAAATATTTCATTATTTAAACTATAAACCTGAATAATAATCCTTTCTCTAATTCCCATCACCCTTTTTAGAGCTGGGTCTAGGGAGTTAAAAAGCTTAGCTAAAATGTCACTGTTAGCATATTTGGTACGCTTCCTTTTCAGTGAGGGGACTCAAGTATCCAGACACTTTTGTTGTCATTTAATAAACTTTCTGTGCATGGATCCATCTATTTTTACATTGTATGAACAAAAAAGTATACTCCATAAGCACAAACAAATAATATGTTTAAAAAAAAATGACAGAGGGAAAGCATTAGAACACCAAGCATTCAAACTTAGTAACTCATTTGTCGCAGTTACAGTTTTTTGCAGCATTGTAGTTTAATGGAACTCAAGTAAATAATGTTTTTTGGAAACCAGTATTGAGGTTTTTTGGTTGTTTGGTGTCATCATCTTGCCCACCTTCCAGATTCAGGTTCTTGACCACTGAGATTAAATTCCATTCTAGTCTTACAGTACACTGCTCTATACATGTTTTTCTCAGTGACATGGAAAGCCCCAGCATCATTTGCAGAGAAGCAACCCTGTATCATGATGTTCCTACCACCACAGTTCACTTTTGATGTGGTGTTCACTGGATCATACACTGAATCATTCTTTTAAATCAAGTCAGGTCAAGTAGAGCCTTATTGTCATCCCAGCCATCCCACACACTCACAACACAGATCAACATTGAGGGAAAAAAGGGGGGAATTAATAATTAACTACACTGTATACACACACACACACACACACACACACACACACACTTACAATTACACTAATTAAGAATATATAATAAAAGCAGTGTTGCATACAACAGACTAAAGACTCTATGAAGAATAATACAAAGAGAGTCTTCAAATTTATTTCCCCAAATATGATGGAATTAATTTTGTGTTTGTTCAGAGTACATTGTTCAGATTTGTCTAAATGCGTGTGTGCAGATGTTTGATGGTTACTTTTTAACTTTCAGATGTTTTAGGAAAGTGGGGTGTGGGAGATGACTGCATTGCACTTTACTGTTTATTGTTCTTTGTTTACTTGTTGTTCCTGCTGCTTTTAGGTGGTCCTATATCTAAGAGGGTGGTGACACACATGTTCAGTGATTATTAGATGTGCTTCAATGAACTTTCCTCTTGCATATTATCAAACCAATTGTACTGACAGGGATGTTTATTATTTTACTAGGGATGTGTTCAATAATGTAGTCCCTAACAACTTAAGAACCTAATTAAGGTCCTTCACCTTTCCCAGGACTGCTACCTGTTGTATGAAATTTTTCTAACCAATATGAATATCTTTCAAAATGATGCATATTAAAATGATTATCATGCTGTTTTATCATGATTTCAATCAGATTTGCTAACATTTATTGTAATATCCACAAATACATAATTTATTTTTATACAACTTCTACTATTTCTGAATGCCTTTCCCTATAATCATTCTTTATCATAATTAGTTTATTCTATTTTTTTTTTCAGTTTTTCACATCAAGAAACATTCATTAAATATGTACATTTGAAATGGATATATGCACTGGAAGTTATATAAAATAACAAAATCAAAACTCTTTCATTGTAAGCTCCAGCACTACAAAAGTCTTTTAGCTGGATTGTGCATGCAGTCAGACTGAAATTAGCATTACACCTAAACCTTGTGCCAAGTCTGAAAAACACCAAATCTAACACTTGCATCAGCATGAAGTGGTTCTTAACAGACAGTTGAACAAATACACAGCACCTACATGGCACACAGATTCCAGGATTGTGATTTCTCAATCCAGGAGTATGATAGAACAGACATGCATATGGGTGAGCTAACAGCAAGCTTTTTTGACCTGCACTTTGAGCTCTGTTTTAACATTTCACCAAGAAATTCATCCTATAATATTATGTTTACATCGTAAAATTTAAACACTGACTTTAAAAAAGCTGGGTGACCAGTCGCCTCTCTGTTTTGAGGTCAATTTTAAGCCTTCAGACTGATTTCAACTGTTAAACTCTTAATTAAAGTAGTGAATAAATTCTGAACTGCAGGATCAAAAGTTATCATGCAATGAAATTGCTATTCCGTACAGTCATAACAAAAGGTTTGATTTTCCATATGAAAACAATACTATCAACGTAAAGGTTTAATAAATGATCATTTTAATTCAATGTACATCAGTTACATTGAATTGGAATATAGTACACCAACACAATAATTCTTTTGGCAATAATCTCTTTTGGTAGTAATTGTGATAATAAAGTAAAACTATGTATAACTGAAGAACAGTTATATATAACTGAAAGAACACTTATTATTAAAGAACTGTGCTCATTATTACTAAGTCAATGAAAAAGATGGAAAAAATATGCCACTGCAATGCAACATGCTGATCCTTCAATGTGGTAAAGGTCCATTACTTCACATCACCTCCATCTTGCCAAAAGTTAAATTATGTTTTACACAATGGCTTGATGAAGTAAAATGAACAAATTTTTTAATGAGCCATCACACAGTCTCTGCAGTGTAATTATGGTCAGGTAATGTTAATTTACGTGACACAAGTCAAAATGCACTAAGCATACGGGCATCTCTCACTCACACTTGAGGACAACAACCAGTCGTGACATATGTGTACTCGACCAACTGTGTCACATGTTCTTCTAAATTAAGTAAAACAATAAAGCACAGAACCAAATCTCTGGATACAGAAGCCGAAGTCTCTGAAGTCCAGTGCAGGTCTGTGTGAAACGTGCCCCTTTGTTAAACAAAGGAAAAGTGGGCATGGTGTGACTTGGCCCAACACTCAGTTTACAAAATTCATTCAGGTCGACCTATAGTAGCCAAAGCCTGGTCCAGAACCTAGCCCTTACTGTCAAAACACTTCACGTATGATTGAAATGAACATCCTGATCCTCGCCATCCCCACACCACAGCACCAGTCTCCACAGAAATTCTCTCCATGCCACACAGGGTGGGATGCTGGAGCTGGCCCCAAAATAACACCATGTAAATGGCTATTTTGCCAGCACTAGGCACCAAATTTCCATCCAGCACCAGTGCTTGATTGGACTCCATGTGTGTAACTATGATCATCAAGTCTGTACTTTTACTTACAGTGAAAGACTCTAGTGTGCTTTCGGTCCTCTAGCTGGGTCAGCCAGCTTGGCATGATGCTCTTCTAAAGGGCCTGAGATGTTCCAATCACATCACGTTGGCCACGTGACATCAAAAAATAATATCTCTAAAAAGTTAGACTTCGGAATAAATGTAACATTTGAGAACTTTTTTTCTCACCCCCCAACTGGACCCCTCCTTTACAAAAGTGACGCAACATTCCAGCCTTATTGACAAGTTTTGGTTGCTAATGGGCTGTGTAACGTGGCGCGCCTGGGTGGGAAGGTGCACATGTGGGCAGCAGGCCTGTGACTGAGACTGGTGGCTCCAGGCTCACCTCACTGCAAGCATATATGCAGACTGTAAGCCTAGGCTCCATTCATATGGCCTCTCCCATGCCTAGTTGTTGCTTTCGATGCCGTAACAGCTATAATCCACTCAAGCTGCATGTGACAGACTGTGTGCTGGTTTTTTTTCTTTGAAGTTTATATTTTGTAACCATAAAGCTATAATACATGGCTTGTAGCACACAATGTTATGAGAATATATATTAAGTTTGATCCTTGATTACACATGGTTTTTTTCAATGTTATATTTATTTAATTTTAGTATTATTTATCATTAGGAAATTATTTATAAAATGTTTATTAACTAAAATACCAACTAATCTCTCTGGTTGTGCCTATTTTGGCATAAAAAGATCATGAACATAAGAAAATACCTCACACTTCATACACCTCTCATTGCTATTGAAAGTGATGGTTCTGTCATGCATGAACACACCACAGCACACAGTGTGAACAGCACGAAATTCTTCCTCTTCCTTCTATTCTATTTTTTTCTTAATTTTTACTGCTCTTAACTTCGTACTGTCCACTTTCTGCCATGACAAAGCACATTTCCATTTTCCACTTTTGGGACTAATAAAGGTTTATCTTATCTTATTCACCAAGTGAAGCAGCGGGCGGGCAAACACAGCACCCAGGGAGGAGTGTGTGGGGACAGTACCTTGCTCAAGGGTACCTCAGAGGGTACCCCACAACTTCTTGGTCGCAGGGCAAATGCCCTAACCACTAGGCTACCACCTGCCCCAACACATTCTGACTAAACTAAGCTTTTATAAGAATGAAATTAACATTAAAACAGCAAATAATTTGTAAATATTTACAACATACAATCTGTGAAACAATGTTTTAAACATTAAGAAAAAAAACACCCAAGTATAATGTAAGTTAATGTAAAGACGTTTTATTCCAAGTCAGTTTAGAACATTTCTATTGGTTTCTATAATGTAAAGTGTGACTACTGTTTTGTACTTATGTAAAAAATAAAAATAACAAAAACAGAAAAAAACAGAGACACAAGATTTTCTTTAGACATTAAAAACTTAATACTTTTATTTTTTCCACCCAAAATGTAGCCTAGTTCACATGAAGGTGTTTATTGCATTGCAAATGTTGCTGGTGTTAGAATCTTGTAAACCTTTGGACTTTATTAGTGTGCACAGCAATGATATTTCCCCTGTGGCTTATTTCTGCCTGGTGAAACTGGGGGCGCGTTACAATTTATCCCATGTTACAACCCCTTCTGATCTGCACTATATGGCAGTGATAGGTCATTTCATTTGCCATAATACATAATAAATCATAAAAGTATTTTTTCAAATTCATGCTGCATGATATCGCACACTAATCAAAATTGGACTTGAATACAAAATATTTAGTGCACGTTTTGTCTAAAAACACAATGAAATGTCAAGATTGCATTACTGAAGCATGATTAATTTGTTGTAGATAGAGGTGAGGCAAAGAACATAGCTCAAATAGTGATATTCTGATCATACTACCTGTAGTACCATGTAGTATGCAAATGTAGTACAATGACTATTATTGTTGCATTGTTTTAACTGAGCTGCATCACAACAAGACCTATCTACTCATTTTGGGTCAGGTTCAGTTAAAACTTGAGAAATAGTTGTTTTGCTCATGTCAGTTTCAAATTCTCTCACTACTACATTTGTAGTCTTAAAACACAGTAAGTAGGCATGCTGCTGATGTTTCTATCATGCAACCGGCGTAATATTGGAAGAAAACAATCATTCACAAAGATGGCGATGCAAATCTCTAACTGGAGATATAAAGAAATCTGGGAAACTCTGTTAAGTGCCCACACCGAACTCATCAGATAAATTGTTAAATTGACTAAATGACAAACGCTCTACCCAGGCACCACCCCTTACCTAAACCAACCTGAGTATTTCCAGTAGATAAAAAAGGTGTTGAACAGGGAAAATCTTCTGTGCTACATATGCAGTTTTGTGCTACATGTAGGAAAGCAACCCCAGACAATTCCTGCACCTCATTCTCAAGATATTGTACAGAGTCTACGTAAAAATGGTTTTAAAGAACAACAGACGCATTGCTGGATGTGTGCTCACAGAGGAGTAAAATAATTTATTTTACCAATAAACACATGCTATTTATTTCTTTATTTATTTATTACATGTGATATGAATAATTAGGATAGTAGAAGTAGTTTTACACATTCTTCATATGTAATACATAGGAATAAGACATGTAATCAAGATTGGTGTAACCAGAAACAGTAGTAGCGACAGATTTCTGGCTGGTATGATTTAAATGACACAGAGCACACACTTCAAACCATTTCAAAACGTCTGAGATGCATTGGATACATTGGAGATCTCATTTGTTTCACCAATTCACAATACATGATGATTTAACCTCTGGTCTATTGAAGCAAGTCAGATATCAATATAATAATCACTAACTGGAGAAGATGCTTTTCACTTGCATTCTGCTTTCCACATTTTCTGTAGGCTAGTTCAAATTTGAGCATTTCAGCTTAGCACAAGCTCCAAATCTCCCCAGCATAAATGATGCTAAATGATAGAACATGATATAGAGGGTAAATTTTTAAGAGAAGACATGTATATATCAGATGTAAACATAACAGGTTATAAAAATGCCTGTTTGTGGTTTGAAGTGAAAACCACAGGTAAGTTCTTTGTAAGAAATTACTCTAAAACCTACCCCATTCTGTCAGCATATGCTTAGCAGTGGGCAATTAATGCTGGTGGAGCAGAGCGGGTTGAGGCAGCGCAGTTTCACGTAAACTAGACGGTCCGTCAAGCCCTAGGCCACAGGCCATTCACAGTTCACCTCACCTAACCTGCCATGGTAGAGCTGTAGCAGACCAGCCCATTTTCCCAAACAGGGAGATACTAAAATCTCCCAAGGGTGTATGATGTGGTCAAAACATAACATCATGAGACAGTTTCAAAGTACGCAATGTTTTTCATGATATTAGTTTCTTATTAGTAAACCAGTAATGAAAAAGAGTTTAACATTTTGAAGAGCTTCAATAGGATAATGGCACATTTGGGATGTGTTTTCTCTATACTTTGTTTAAATCTGTCTTTTTAAAGATGCATGATATTATTCAATGTTTTTAAGAAATGTATGATAATATATTCAGTCCTTGTGCCCACGCCAACCCAAATACACAGAGTTTCTTCCATTCTGTCTCTCAGCAATAATCTATATACTCTATGTGCTCTGACATTTCGGATGCGTGCTCTGATACTTTTTCGATGTCTCAGCTTCCTGCCATTCTATATGTGTCACCAAGCCTTTACACTGAAGGTCTTATAAGAATGCCGAGGGCAGGGATCTGTCTGCATCAGGAACGAAGTGATGCTTTCATACACTGACCTCGATGGGGAAAAAGTGACCAATCACACAGTTGCCCCAAGTCTGCTGTAGATTCTGGCCCACAATTATATGGCCTGACCACATGACCACACAGTCTCTGTACTGGTCAAAGCATGGAAAAAGCCAGCTTGGGAGGTCTCTTACTGGTAGGTACACATCCAATGACAGGATGTGTTTCCAGTTGCTGGATTTCTAACCCTGCAATCATTGTAAGGACCAGATACATTGAATGCACGCAAGGAAACTATGCCTGTACAATGCCTTTTAGATGCGATAAAGACACAGGATTGACGCTGTTCATCAGAATGCTCGCTGAACTCAACGTTCATCACTGGGTAAGAGCGTAGATGTTCACCAGAAAACACCCTGGAAGTTGTCAGGGTGTGATTTATAATCATCATTTACAGAGCAAACAGTTGTGCTGCCCTCATTCATTCACAGGACACAGGACACCTACACACATTAATATGACCACAACACGTGTTAAAACGCCAGCCCTGCGATGGAAGCCGTGCAGTTTTTCTTCTCCCCTCCTCGTCACAGTCCATAAACCATATGCAGTGATTAATGCATCAATCATTCTACATGAAAGCCTGGGAGTCGTTTCGCCCTGGTGCTGTCAGGAGGCCGGCCTGTGGCTGAGTGACAGGAATATGGATGCTGTTGGTGGTAAATGAGCTTTAACGGTTCCTTAGGGTCTCACCACACGGCCCGCCCGGCCTGCCGCGCTGCTCCCGGCCCGCTGATAGAATTAAGGAGTCCTTGAACCATGCTGCTCGCGCTTCCTGAAGCAATTACCATGAAGCAGTGGGGCCACCTAGCCCAGCGGGTCGTGTGTGCGGAGTGGCGGGGGATCCGGGGGGTGTTTAAACAAAGCTGCACAGGGTGCATCCCGCCACCCACGCAAGACAGAGCTGGAGAAACATATCAGCTCTGCACACGCAGAGCTGGGAGAGTTTTTCTCTGCTTTTTTTCCACATTGTTTTGTTTTCCTTCTGAGACATCCATCGTGGCCAGCGTTGTGGGTGGGGGTTAGATCTGTTTTCATAGAATCAAAGCCATCGGTTGGCATGTAACATGAGGAAATGTTACATTATAGACAGATGTCTCTCATCCTCTGCTTCCTGTTACCAAGTGTACAGAAAAGGAAATCAGGAAGAAAAGGAAGATATAAAAGTGGGCAAGATCCTTCGGATTTGTATTATGTTAGCCACATCACCATTGTATCCACTTAGGAATACGGGTTCTTAAATGGTTCTTGCCTGGGATGTATGACTTTATATGAGGCCGTCTTTTTAGAAAGGTTCTTCAAATTTACAACAAAAGCAGGCCTTTAAAGGTTCTGTCATATTCTCTGTCTAGTATTGCACCAGTGGCTTCTTCCATGAATATGTCTGAAATGGGAGTTATGTGATTTGATTGGTATTAAAAGGGACACTTTCTTTAATATTAGATGTCATTATTAGGGATAATGAAAAGCCTATTTTGAAAAACGTAATGAATCCTTAGCAGCGATCATAATATACAACTCCTAGTTGCCTGTTATTTATATTCACGATTAAGCCACAACTGAAATGAAGATATTCATTAAGTTATCATATACATTCATCGGCCAGACTGAGTGAACGTTATCGCTGTGTTTATTTGTGGAGTGGTCTGCATTAAATTTAATTAGCACAACGCTCCCAAAACCACATGAATTCCCAACTGCCCTCAAGAGAAGGAAACGCTTGGAATTCTGCCCCAGGAAGGTCACTACTCTCCTGAACCAGGCTGCAGCATGTACCAAGGTTAGGGTCAAAGGTCTCTGAGACCAGTCATTCGGCGCTGCCCTGGCGCCTGCCGGCACAGGCCTCAATTTGTAATAGGCAAACTCCAACCTTGGAGGGCTTCCCTGGCAAAACAGAAGGCTTAAACACAACCAGCTACCCCAAGGCCCCAAATCTGCCTCCACATCCTGACTCCAACTGCCCAAATAAGAGGAATTACCCCTCTACTCTTCTGCTCTGTGAAAACACACTTTAATAAGAGGAATTATCTTACTGAAGGGTTAGGTCCAATCAACACACCTAATAAGAGGAATTACCTCAGTGAAAGGACGTGTCTGACCAGCAGGCCTTATTTAGAGGTATTAGTCCAGGGTGGCAGCAGCTCCACCCTCTTCTCCGGCTCATTACCTCTGGATTTATGTGAGATTTCATGGCACGTGCAGGGTGGTGCACTCGAGTGCTTAACACTATTAACCCTAACTGTAAATAAGGAAATTAATAAATAGAAAGCAAACATGAACAAAAGAGAGGAGAGGCAAAGAATATAATTTAAACAGAAAATGTCGCAGGTATATATATATAACTTTGGGTTGCTCTGAAACACAGATGTTATTCATTAATATTTTTATCTATTCTTAATTTAATTTAGTGTTGCAATGTGCCATACAGAGGCAGAAGCCAGGAAATGTTTATAACCTCTGTGTTTGTGACACACAATGTTAAACACACACATGAGCAGGAAACTCTTTTTCTCTGATGGTTTTACCGAGATGAGAGAAGGCAGGATGTTCATATTTCTAATTCCTCTTGAGATAAAGCTATTGAGTGCATTCTGGCTTGGCCTGCATTTCCTAGTTTTTCTCTAGAGCTTAACAAATCTGTTGGCACATCAGATGCATCTTACTGTAATGTCATAACCTCAGAACAAAATTTTACCCAATTTTGTGAAGCTATTTACAATTTCAAAAGAAGCAAATTAAACTTGCATATGTAGATTTTACTGACAGCATGATATGAACTAACTATAGAGAATATAGTTCTGTTATATATGTTTGTTTCTATTGTGACTATTTACACAAGATAAATAAATATGTTTCGATAATTAACTGCTACAGTGTGTGTTTCAGGGCAGAGTTTATATTAAAAAAGCAGATTCTGTGGTGGTAGCAAAAAGGATCCAGTCATGAAACAATTATATAAAATTGACAGCAATCATGAAAATGTGTAATTAACTACAGAAACCAAACCAAGTAAGTTTACAGCTGCAAAAAAATCCACTTAAACACTCAGGGCATTTGTGATATTTGAGAATTCTGGAAATAATAAACACAAACATTCTGCTGAAGCAAACAGACTAATCTAATAGACAAAATTAATTCTTTTTTTAAATACATAAATAAACTATCCTAGTTTCATGCAAGAGGCATTTCTACTAGTAAGCAAACTGTGCTACTGTAAACTGTTCACATGCATGTACCATTTACAGTCCTGTATATACTGTACCCCATCAAGTACAGTTCTATATTACAAGTTAAATAAAGTGACATATTTAAGTGAAAATATGTACACACTTCCACACATTTTAAAGCACAATTCCTGGCACATTTTATATATTAGTGCTTTTTTCAAAAATGTTAAATTCAGGTAATAAATTGTACACAACAAATACATATTTACGTTTGTTCTGTTGAGTATTAAACATAAAAACAAAACCATTTCATATATAGTATAGTACAAACATGACATATGAATTAATTTATGCTATATTTTGTCCAATTTGATGACAACAATTTCATATATCCATGAAACAATTATGAGTTTTTAATGTTTTAATTGAACAAACAGCACACTTAAGTAAATAATCTAACTTTAGGACAAGAGCGTGTGAAGGCACTTCTCAGGCACAGTTAGCTATTCAAATTTAAATAGAAGTCACAAGAATGTCCTGCGGTAAAAGTAGGAGATAGTTGGAGAGTGTTTTTGTCACTGTGAGAATCTCTTGCTGTAACACTACTTTTCATTCTAACTGAAGAAATCCCTATTGGACAGACCAGCACACAGACGAACAGAAAGACTGACAGGCATTCATTAGTATGTCTTTCTGCTTTCTGTATAGCATCTTTTTTTTCATGGTAGCTTTTCCATAGACACACCGGCTACAGATCAGGCCCAGACGACAGTCTGTCTATTCCCCTTTGAGAAAGGCAGTGTCCTGTTTCTTATACTGGGTGTTAGCAAGCAATTATCACGACCAATGGGCCAAAGCCTCTGACATGGTAATTGCTGTTCTGTGCACACAGGGACTGTGCAATGCACCCAAACCTATGTCTCTCATTTAGAGAGGAATACTCAGTGTGTTTTGGAGGGGAGGGAATGGATGAATATCTGAGCCATCAGGGGCCCCCTTTAGTATCCCCTCACATTTCTGATAACAGCCTCTCCCCCCCTCAGTTGGTTGGTGCTCTTGAATGGGCTGGGTCCCGGGGCCTGATTTGGCCCAGCTGGAGGAAGCGAGTGATCAGAGCCGGGTTGGTGCAGACAGAGCTAAAGTAAACAGCCCTGGTGGCTGAGCAGGCAGTTAGCAGCCCTCGGACAGATGATCGGGGGCCTGCGTGGACCACACACACAGGCATGCACTCCAGGACCACACAGGGGCTAGGTTGGGGGGGTTGCTCAGGGGGCCCTACGCACGCAAGTCCACGCCCCATCGACAGGGCACTCCTACGGGCAAAGGCTAGCCTCGGGTCAGGGCAGGGCCGGCAAAGAGCACGGGGCATTAACAATCTGGCATGGGCCATAACTGCCCCGTGCAGAGCAGGGCTGTAGCGAAGTCTCTGCCAAACTCACAGGCTGTCATACTGAGGTTTTTTCTTTCACAACACGAAAAAACTTTCTTTTCTCATAATGCAGAGAGCTCAGGGGTAAACACAAACAGGAAAGGCCTTGTAATGGCGCCATGTTCCACTGCTCCCATCTTAACATTACAACTCTGCGTCTCCAGCACTCAGCACAACTCCTAAATAACAGAATGAAAAATGTAGATAAAAAAATTCTGTATCAAAGTAGTCATGTGTGGGGACCAAAGCCAGCAAGGCAGGAATACGATAAGTGGGTCTGACATTTAGGCTGAAACGGCGAGGGCCCAGTGTGTTACCAGAACTAAGTGGATACAAGCTCTCTCGCGCAGGATATCCTTAAAGGTTGTTCTGTCCGTTGCTAGCTTGCTCATGAACACATACATTCAGGTTTTGGTGAACCAATGCTATGCAGGCCATTTGTCTAAGAATTTATCTGGACAACGTCAGGCTGACCTGAGGGGCACATAGAGGAGTAATGCCCTCAATCATAATTACTCCCCCCTCTGCCACCAATCACACCAGCAAGAGAGCGAGAGAGAGTGAGTAAGTGCGTGAGTGAGTGAGAGAGAGAGAGAGAGAGAGAGAGAGAGAGAGAGAGAGAAAGAGAGTGACTGAGTGTGTGAGAGAGAAATAGAGCGAGAGAGTAAGTGCGTGAATGAGTGAGAGAGAGAGGAGAGTGAGAGAGAGCGGGGGAGAGAGAGAGAGAAAAAGAGAGTGAATGTGTGTGAGAGAGAGAGAGTGACAGTACACTACTGGAATCAGCAGCTCAGTAAGAGATAAGGTGAACTTTATGCTAATGCACCACACACACGCTGAAACATTACAGCTGGCAAACAGCACACCCACACCCGACCATATACCCACACACCCACATACACAGGAAAAGAGAACTTATCTCACAATTAAATTCCATGTATTTAAGATGAAATATGGATTCACCCAAACCCACACTTCACATTACACCTGGCTCAAATAAATTGCGTAACTGCGATTTATTTGCCCCAGGTGCAAACTGGCTTTAAGTGCTTATAAATAGTCTCCTGAGGTGGAGAATTCATTAAGGGTTTTTCTAACTGTCTAAAGTCTCAGGATTGAGAAATATTACGTGCTGAGTTGCAAAGTGAAGTTGAAAAGGTTGAAGAGTGTGAACTTAAAATGGAAAGGCCTGAAAAAAAAAACATCTTATGTATACATTTTAGGTGCTGAAGACTTTCATTAGAATGGCCGTGGGTGTATGAGAGTTAGTGATTAAGTACTTTACGTCTGAGGGCAGCGATGAAAAGCAGGTTGGAGTTTAGGGATCACAGGCTATAGAAGAGCCAACCACAGAGATACTGCATAATTAAGTCAGTAGTGATCAGCACATGTGTATTATCCTAAGGCATTTAAAAGGATGGTGCAGTATGTGGGTACAAAGAGGTACATAGTGAATGAGTCCTGTAGGGGAATTCCACTGATTATTTAAAATTTTGGCATAATTCAATCCTGAAGCTATAAACAACGTCATTCAGAGCAGTTTGATGTGAAATGCGCCATTCTAGAGAAACTTGCCAAGGCAGAATTGTTCACAATTGTGGTAATGGGAACCAGACATCCAAACCATTTAATGCCTCTAAAAGCTACCCCACAGAACTTTGTACATGAAATAGTTATGACTATACTGCCTGGTACCCAAGACTTTATTTTATGATAGTTTAAGATAAAGATACTTCCATGATAGTTAAGATAGGATATTTTCAAAAGTCATCCAAAATTGTACCTTGAATTTTCCACTATTATACCATTATCAGTATTACATTTAAAACTCATAGTAAATAAGTAATTTTGTTTCTGACATCATGACCTGATTCCTTTCTTCCAAAGAGAACATAAACATTGGTACGTTTCTAAAGAATAAATCTTTTCGCACCCAACCACTCTGAATGACTTCATTTATATTTGACTGACTCAACTCAGTAGACAATTTAAAAAATTGGTGGAATTTCACTTTTAAACCAAAATGGTGCTGCAGGGGTATCCTGGAATTGGCCAGGATCAGAATCCGATGATAATTTTATGACTTAAAAACCATTGGTTTAAAGATAAAGAGAACAAAAAAATGAAACAAAAAGGTAAATAAAGAATTGGGCATCAGATGCTTCAGCTGTAAAAAATGGGACTGGAATCAGCCATAAATATTAACATGAACAAAAGGGTTTTATAAGATGCTGTTGAAGAATCACCTTAAATGACTTAAAGTCGGGTAGGGTAGCACACCACAGACAATACATTTTTCACCACAGACAACATATTTGACACATGTCTTTGTACTTACAAGTAGAAGAATACTTTTTACATACATTTTTCACTATAACAGGTTCTAAATTCAATAGAGAACCAAAGGAGGACCTTCTTTGTGAGTCTGAGCAACAATGATCCGTGAGCACCAAAGTCCAGCACAGTTTGGTGATTTCCCTGCTCTAACACACCTGGTAATCAGCTCACCTGGTAATTAACACATCTACTAAACCTGGCCATTAACACACCTACTAAACCTGGTAATTGAATCAGGTGTGTTGGGGAAGGAAAAACCCTAAACTGTGCAGGACAAAGCAGCCCATTCCTGCTCTATGTTCTGAATCCCTGTAGCTGGTTTATTCCGAAAGAGTGTAAATCTGCGGAGAGAAAGGGGGCTGTGGGTCGTGGAGGCTCAGGCAGAGCCACTCTGAGCTCAGCTATATATAGTTTTATATATAAAGCTAAGGATGGCAGCACTTGTGTGTGTACAGGCAGGGTCAGTGTGCACTAGTGAAATATGGCTGAGAGGCAGAGAAAGAATAACACAGACTCTCTCCTTCCTGCAGGGCTCTGAGGGTGTCTGGACCCCGCTGGGCGACACAGGGGTCACGACCCGTCCAGGCAGGGAAGCCTGCTCTCACACACACAGAGACATACACAGCATGGGAACAACACAGAGGCTTGAAAGACATGCGTGTGCTCACGCAAAGAGGTCCAAACACACACATACACAGTATACACCATGAGAACCAAAAGGCAGTAGGGAGTACACACACTTACCATGCACACCTGCACATACAGACATGAAAACCTACGCAGACTGAGAGTCACTACTTCAAAAAAAGTGAAGGAAACATCCATCTAAACAAAGATGATGTCAGCTCACATACAGCATTCACATCAGGTTGTTTTCTCAATATGATGTCAGTTGTGCAGTTCAGAAATAGATTAGTTCATCAGATATCAGTGATATGAAAAAATAATGTATTAAAATGATTGTTAATGATAAGGAATGTAATCTAAAATTAAACAAAATGCCAAACAAAAAGACTCTTTTCACTTGTACATTTTACACAGTCCAAGGATAAAAATGTTAACTAAAAATAACTAATCCAAGAAATAAAACAAACAAGTTATTTAAAATTAACTGCAACAACATGAACTTCACCTACAATGTAAACACCAAATAAGGACAGAGTTTGAGCAATGTTTTAAAACAAGTCTGAATTAAAAAAATTAGGTAAAATGTGTGTAAAGTGGAGAAAAGCCTTAAGCGTTTAAATGATTAATCTCTCATTTCGGAAGTACTACCAAACAAAACTTGACTGATAATCCTAAAGAAGAAAGATTGAATCGATTTC
The DNA here is from genome assembly GCA_037974405.1 of Brachyalestes nurse. Classification (NCBI taxonomy): domain Eukaryota; kingdom Metazoa; phylum Chordata; class Actinopteri; order Characiformes; family Alestidae; genus Brachyalestes; species Brachyalestes nurse. The sequence continues at coordinate 7,468,920 of JBBPCY010000019.1, read as the reverse complement.
TATTTGAAGCTTAATATACACTCAAACTGACTTTTCTTTCCTTGTATTTATGCCTTGATAAAATAATAATTGCAGCAGATATAAAGACACACTCTCATTTGAAATGAGAATGACTTTATGACTTAATGACACAGAGCCTGTAACACTTACACATGACCAAATAACAAACTGTAATGTAAGGCACATCACACCTGAATACAGCCATAGAGTCTAAGAGGGGTGGAGTGAGCAGTAAAAGGAGATGTTAGTCTTTTTAATACATTTTATTTATAGCAAATTAATTAAGATCAATGAACAAAGCATGCTTGTCTGGTTCTGTTGGGTGTGTTTACAATGCAGGACTGCAGGTGAGTGAGGCTGAAGCAGAAATGACAGTCTATCTCTGTCTCTCTCTGATTACTGGTGGTCTTTTTTGGTCGTGTGTATCTCTGTGCTGCAGTTTGAGTGTGTGACATGTTCAGCTCATAGCCAGCCCTTCGGACTGAAGTGGAATCACACAGATCCCAGACTACACACACTGCTGTGAATCACTGCACTCACCTGTATTTCTTGTAATCTGATGTTCAGAACTATTAAGTGATGATTTACACTTGTCTGTTTATTTAACATATTAATTAACTTAATAAGTTCATAAGATTCATTATAAGAATTATTACTATTACGGATTATTTTTTTTACATGTGTTTTGCCCTGGAAGAACTGGAGGGATAAAGTTTAAGATGTACTTTTTATTGCAGAAAGATTATGATTATTCTTGTATTTATTTAACTTATTTATTTATTCATGTCTACATTTAAATTTTAAAAGTGTTTTCTTCTAGAATGACAAAGTTCTAAACGTGCTTTTTATTACAGATGGATTATTATAATTACTACTAATAATAATAATAACAAAAACAACAACACTAATTACAATATTAATAATAAAGTAACAGTGATGATAATGAAAAGGAACTAATAATAAATAGTAACAATAAAATCATTGTCACTGTTACTACAATAGTAATAGAAATATAAAACTTTATATGGAATAGAAACGATGACATAATAATAATAATAATAATACTGTACTTTTAATAATAATTTACCTTAAAAATGATTTTATTAATAATTAAAATGTACCTCTTATAGTAATAAACAAAACAAAAATTAAATAAACGTTTTAATAAAAACGGCTAGTGCAGAGCGATATTAAATATTTTGTAAAAATTATTAGTGAGAGTGAGAAGATCTGGAGGATGGTCACGTGATCTGAAAGTGAGGAGGCGGGGCAGGTATGATGGAGAGAAAGGAAAGACCAGAACACACACACACACACACCTGTCCAAAAACATGACGCGGCTTTTAGTGAACTGAGCTCAAAGGCTAGAAATATATTTTTGCATTTAATCATCAAAGTTGTCTTTCACATTCAACAATTAGGGTTTTCTCATTTTCCTTGAATGAACTTATGCAGCTTATGTATCTTTAGCAATCAGTTAAAAAAAGAACAACGTAAAATAAACAAAGAAACAAATAAACAAAAAAAATGGTTGATTAACTTGCAGACAGAAATACGTGGACATTAACTGATCAACACCTCAATGTGCACAGATTGTTCTCTGTCTAACAGAATAATGATTACAGCTCAAGCAAAGGGTTTTGTTTATTGTGAATAATAATAATAATAATAATAATAATAATAATAATAATAATAATAATAATAATAATAATAATAATAATAATAATAATTGTTTTTTCTTTGTGACAAGGTGTGTAACTGAGCTGGCAGAAACTTGGTCAGATGTTGATTTAAGTTTAGCTTTACAGATATGAAGAACAGGTGTAGACTACTTAAGCACTGATGTACGTCGCTCTGGATAAGAGCGTCTGCTAAATGCTTTAAACGTCAGAGTAATAATAATAATAATAATAATAATAATAATAATAATAATAATAATAATACAACATCCGATGTGCAGCCCAGTCTATTAAGATACACGTTACTCTATTGCTGCTATTGAATTTATAGTTAATATGTTCTCAGTTTCAAAGAGGATGAGGTGTGTGTGTGGGGTAGGTAATTGCTGTGGTTCGCGCGCCTTTATTTGTGCATCCGGAAAATAGAAGATTTGTAGTCAGATCAGGCTCTGATACAGAAGTGTCTGCCCTGCTGCTGTCACACTTCACTGAAGTGTGAAACGGTGTGTGTATGTGTGTGTGCGCCTGTGTGATTGCAGTGCACCGATTCTCTTTGTCCCACAAATACTAAATACATTTCACATTTACATTTAAAGCATTTAGCAGACGCTTTTATCCAAAGCGACTTTTATCCAGAGCAACTTGGGGTTAAGGGTCTTGCTCAGGAACCCAGCTCAGGTGGTGTGCTGAAGGTAGGATACAATACAAATGCTAAAGCCCACTAAAACCAATTCAGTGTTTTTAAACTTTAACAATTACATTACTTTTAAATTATTGTTGCTGTTGTTGATATTTGCGCGTAATATAATAATTATAATTATAGCCTCGTCAACAACAATAATAGTAATAATAATAATAATAATAATAATAATAATAATAATAATAATAATAATGATACGACAACAACAACAACAACAATAATAATAATAATAATAATAATAATAATAATAATAATAATAATTATGCTCGAGCGCAAGGCGGCTTTATTATATAACAATACTATAAATAATCGAATCTTTTCATTGTTCTTATTAGTCAATTACTTGTATTTAAACACTTTTTAAACCGTCACCTTGGTGTTCGCTTCTTTTTGTTTAGAACTGTACAAACGAGACCAATTTTCAGTCCGCTTTCTTTTAAATGTCTGCTGATTTTATTATTTAAAACAAATAAACAAACGAAACAATAAACATAATGCAACACCCTGACTATGGGAACAACGCAGATCAGCCAAGAGAGCCGATTTCCCCTAAAATACAAGACTAATAAATAAGATATTAGAAGAGAATATTCGTTACATGAACCGTTTGTGATTACTGAACAGATCAAAGCACAAAATACTGATGATGATTATTATTGATTATTATTACCTGAGCTCACAACTCTTTACTCAACTCTAGACAATAATGTACTGAACACAATTTATAGCGTCAAACATGACTCAATATAATATACGATCCTGAGTGTGTGTGAGAGAGAGAGTGAGTGAGTGAGAGAAAAGCAGAAACATGAAATGGATATTAAAATATATCGTATATGAAAGAGAGAGAGTTTTCTGTCTGAGGAGACAGAGAGAAAGAAAGAAAGAAAGAGAGAGAAAGAGAGAGAGAGAGAGAGAGAGAAAGAGAGAGCGAGACAGACAGAGTGAGAGAGAGAGATGCTGTTCTTCTTTAAGGTCCCTCCAGATGGCGTTAATCTACTTCACGGGACTTCAAATTATGTTTGACGTCAGAGAGAACAGCTTATTTGAGCTCTGCTCATTTGGAGTTAGAGCAATCCCGCCCCCGTCACTCTGACAGTACAGAGAAATGAAAGAGTGCCGTGGAAGAGGGGCAAGACTCAAAGTTTTACTTTTAGTTTTTAATAGATAACAGGGTTACTACTAATATTACTAACACTATACTAATAAGACAAAACTAATAGTTCAAATATACAAGATTTTATTATATTAAAGTACTGTGCAAAAGTCTTGGGCACCTGCAATAATAATACCTAAATATAATACATGATACATTTTTCTTAATTCACAGGTGGGGAATGGAGGACTGCAGCCAGTATTTAAGGGGTCAAACAATTCATATATTTAATTAGTAACCATTTACATTTAGACACTTTAAGCGACTTCCATTCCCTTACTACAGGGGACAGTTTCCCTGGAGCAACTTGGGGTTAAGGGTCTTGCTCAGGAAACCAGTGGTGGTATGCTGAAGGTAGGATTCGAACCCATGAACTCTTGGTCCAGAGGCAAGTATCCTACCCACTAGGCTTCCACTTATGAAATGGTAATCACCATTTGGCCAAAAACAAGTTTATATTGTGCTGTTCAGTGGCAACTTTAAGGATACCCTGAACATCAGGAGGTCACTGTTAAACACAGTGTAATGCAAAATCACTGCTCTGAGAGCGATGTAAAAATAGCCAGATTAAGTGGTGACATTGCATCTGCTGAACCTGTAGAATGAAAACCAGCTGGCTAAGTCTTGGTGATGGCAAATCCTGGGCCCTCTCTGGCTCCCTGTGAGAGTTTCAGCTGGCCTGCAGCGCAGCCTTGCTGAGAATACATGCTGCTTACACACTACACTCACTTCCTCCACTCCACGTTTAACCTTTTAAACCTGACCGTCATGCACAATTAGGGTGTTTACATGCACACTAATGATCCGATCATTGTCTGATTTTGGCAGCTTACCATGTTATTTAAGTGGACACACAGCATGTCAATTAAAGCCATTATCGGATTTCTCTCACCTGGATTTTTAATCACGTTCATTATCAGGTTATTCAGTGCATGTATACCTTCTCTCGTTTTTCTACGTCTGTCTTTTTCTTTCAGTTATCAGACTAATTTGTACATGCTTACTGTGCAAAACAACATAGAAACACTAAAAGTTATCAAGGTTATGCAATTTGCTACAGTATTCATTCTGTCTCACGATGTCAAATCAACACATTCTGTCTCTGTTGCGTGTCCACCCCTTACCCTTTTACTCTCTCTCAGTCTCTCTTTCTCTGATGAGCAGGGTGACCGGGGCATTTGGCAATCACTTTGCTCTGCCTGTTGCCCTTTCACCCATGCCCTGCACTAAATAGGTATAATTGATGCATTTGTCTGTCACTGGGCAGCATATGATTTGGCTGAGTGTGTCTCAGGAGACACAGAGTGGCTATGAGCTCCCATTTCAGCTGCAGTGCCCTGGAATAGCCTTAAACTGGATCAGATTACTGCAAACTCACAGCGCCCTGACTGTCAAAACAACAACACTGCTCCCCCAACAATATACGCCACGACATTCACTTCAGTCAGACGTGTACACACAAATAAAATGTTCATGTTATTTCCTTTGATTATATATAATCATCAGCTCCATAAGTATTGGCACCCATGGAGAAAGACTGGGGTGAAAAGTTAAATATCCCAAGCTCAAACTAAACACATGAGGAAAAAGCCAAACACTATATTGAAGCAAATTTAATTTAAAAATAGAAATGTTTATTTTTCACAAAAATATGTGTCACAATTATTAACATGCATAGAGATTTTTATGAACAAATGTAATTAACATACTTTAAAGCATGTCCAATTTCTTTTATTTCCATTCAGAAATTCTAAAGCTGTCATACATTACATTATATTTCACTGGGGTTTAAATATTCTCCTAGTCATTCATTAACACGAAAAAGGTTAAATGAGACAAAAGTGTCTTGACCTTCTTTAGAGAGATCTCCAAATGCCACAGTTGTTGGAAGGCATTTTCTTTCATTTCTTCACAGACACCTGGAGTTTGCCAGATGCTACTGGAACTTGTCTTGAACTGGGTTCTATGATAAGATCAGCAAATTCAATTCAGAAAAAAACAATCCTTTGGCAACAGATACTTAAGGATGGTTTGGAATAAAAAAGGATGATTCTACAGAAAAGATCCACACTGTTATGTGGTGGGTGATCAGTGATGTTTTAGGGCTGGTTGTTCTCCAAATGCCCAAGTGAATCTTGTTAGGATACAAAGCAATGTGGACACAATCAAGCACTAAGAGATTTTTGGCTGCCTCTGAGTAAATTTAAAAATGGTGCTGTGGTAGGATCTTCCAAAAAAGTTACAAAACATATGTCCAAATCCACATAAAAATGGGTGAGTGACCACAAAAACAAGCTTTTGACAGGGAAATCCCAGTCACCTCTTTTGATTTACTAACCAACAAACACTGACACAGTGGCAGAAGTGAAACAACTGTTAAAATAATGCGCAACCAAAAAATTTTATAGGGTTTTTAACATTTTTATGGCATGCATACAGCAATAATCCATCCCAGGCGATGTATGTCCATATATAGAGCTAGATTAGAACATAGAAATTCCAGCTGTTTTACAGCACACTATAGGGGGGCCTGTGTTCTTGCTGGCATGCAGTAAAAGCGAGGGAAGAGGTCATTGTTTTGGGGGTTTTCGTGTAGCAGAAAGCAGGCCTCTGGTTGTTTACGAGAGGAGGATGGTCTGAGAAGAGGGAGTGTGCTGGGCAAGCGCTAGGCTGGAGAGGAGCAGGCTGTAGTGTAAGCAGAGAGAATCTACTGCAGTGGGACTCCAGAGAGAAGCCTACAAGTCTCTGGCACTCATCAGTGGGCAAACAGACACAGAGAACAGCCCTTATCACTGCACTAAGTGTCAATCACAAGTCTGCCTGTCAGCCCCCTCAGTCTCCCAACCCCCAAACACACATAGGATTGTTTTTATACAGCCAAGCCATAGGGTCTTACAAATGTCCTATATATATTATTATTATCGTTATTATCGCGTTAGCGCATTATTTAATTAAAACCGACAACTATTTTTTAAAAATTACTCTTATTTTGAAAGTTCATTTTTCTGTGCTGACCCCTTCACCTCACTTTAACAGGGACACTTGCTACTGAGAGTCAGAAAAAAAACAAAGTTATAAATGTTAACTTGCTCTTGCTAGAAAGGTGTCTGATATGCTGTTCTGATCGTGGCTCTGGACCGTGGGCGATGGTGTTCATTCATGCTGTCTTGCCAAAAAATGCAACGGTAGCGCAAATCGACAACAGAGTCTATAACACTGATAATGATGAGAAACAGACAAATAATATGCATAATCAGAGAAAATACATATTTTATTTAAAATATTTACTTATAAGCAGTGTATTGATTCATGCTGCCTTGCCGAAAAATGCTACATATAAAGTTTATGAAGCTATAATAGTTCCGGCGTCCATGCTCTACCTTGTTTTTCTATAACAAACTAGGTAAAATGTGAATGCCCTGCAGTGACGAATAGCTTTGGTTTTATATTTGATTTGATTACATTAATGTTTAAGTTGAGATGTACAGAAATATTTGAACTGCAATTGTGTCACTGTGTTAAAGGATACACCACTGTTTAACACACAGCTCCTTATTTGTTTAAAGTGTTGGCAAACCAAATGTTATTGCACATTTGTTTATATAGCAGTACTTTTAAAATAAACGTGCACAATACTCTACTTTTGAATTCATATATGGTGAGGCTAAATCAGAAAAAGAATCAGTAAACTTTTTTGATCCTGATGAAATCGCTTATGTTAAGACTATACAGACACAGGTAGACAAGAAAACAAAATATAAGTCAAATAAAAGCCAAAATAAACTCCAGAAATACTGTGCTTAATACACTATTCTATGTATAAGAATGCTGTGGGAGACGTGCATATATATATATATACTACATATAAATAAATAAAAGTATTGCTTTAAGGTTCGATTTTGAGGTTCAATTTAGGTTCAGAGATTTAATAGAATCTATTACATTTAGGTGCATATAACTGATAAGGTTAAATGTCAGTTAATGACAGACTCTCGAAATAAATCAAATTCTCTAAACCTAATCCTAAACATGACCTTAACCCCAAAAAACATTTTTTTAAATAATAAAATAATTTATAAAAACAAAATATCCAAAAATAGTTCTACAAATTCAGAACCATTCTACAGTGTCTGATTCTGCAGGTTGGACTAGTTTTTCTGTTTTTCCAATAAAAGGTAAGTAAACATATAAAAGCACACAGTGTACCAGCACAGCTGAATAATGCTATTCTTACTTTAACTTAACTTTAAAGAAGCCACATTTTGGTAAATACGAAAGCGTACAGTTCAAAAGTGTTATGTTTTTCTGTGAAGTCCTTGCTAAGCGCTAAATACAAACACACTCAAACAAATAGATGTCTATATATACATAGCATCCAGACATCACTAATGTGGACAGAACAGGAGAACTAATGAACATCAGCAAAAAGTGTGAGGTTAGTTAGTAACAAAACACACAAGTATGTGCAGAAGCTTATGAGATGCTTCCTAAATAAATTGTTTTCCTCATACAGTGTGACAATAGCTTGACTCTTTAAAATTAAGGCCTATTATTCAGTTACTTGTTTAAAGGTTTATTCAGTGACACAAGGGCCCACATCCTTGCAGTTTAAGAGGTTAAACAGTGAAGAAAATGTTTCAAAAAGATACCAGTAATCCATACTGGTCTTAGCACTCATTTGTGGCAGATTAAAGTAAATCGTTGGCATTGTACATTATTAGCCTGATCTTGTGTGTGTCTTCCTGACCCCAGCCTGCCTGAACCATACGAACCATGAGCAACTTTGCCGTCCTCCACAGTTTCAGTGTCAGCGCGTGTTTTCACTCCATACATTACGACGGGATTCAGGCGGAACAAAGGCTGCCTATCCCGCTCTATATTTATTATTCATTCATCTATCTCTTCCCTTAATCAGCAGAACAACACGCTCGCACACATGGCCGGACGCAAACGCTCTCTAAATGTAACCAGATCCCACTGCTGCCAAGAGCAACACGTCAGAGCAAAAGCATTCACTGAAAATAACGTGTGAAAATTATGACGAAAGAAACAGGAGAGCTGAATGAAAGGGGGGGGGCTAAAGAATAACAATGGATAAGGGCCATTCTGAGCAAGGACTGACTTGGATTCCGTTCAAATAACAAGAAAAGTGGCATATCAGTGTGCAGCCTGACTTGGGGCAGTGCAGTAATGAGCTTTCTGACCACCAGCACTGCCACAGCTCCACTCACAGCTCGAGCTGTACACAAGGTGAACTTCAGAATGTCATAATTTATCCATGCAGTCAGGTTTAAGAGCCTCGTCCTGCAGAGGAATCCCTGCATTTCACAACTCCAGCACACCACTACACCACTACACACACACACATACACACTGGCCTCACTGCCTCTGACCCCTGAGAGAGAGAGAGACAGACAGACTAGAAGAGAGACTAAAAGGACAAGAGGGGGATGTTTAAATCACCTTCTCTGATGGAGACCACCTGGTGCTCACCACAGATATGTACCCTTACAGATAGACTGTGATAAACCACAAGGCTAAGAATTCAGCTCAGGATAATTACTGGAGTGTAGGTCTTTCATTCCAATGTCACTAAATGGGATATTGTCTGGAAAATGAAGCCTTATACACTATTGAGGGTGTTAATTAGTTTTCTCTTTTTTGTTACTTACGAAATGTTGTCAGTACTGAGTCAGTACTGTTGTTTCAATAAAAATAAACTCATCATCATTCCCCACTGGCATGATGTACTTTGTATGTGCATGTTTAAATCAGAACAAAATTTCTGCCATATTTTATAAATAAAAAAGAAACATTTTTACACAATTTAAAAAAGTCATTTACTGTAATAAAAAGGCATAATATATAACAGAAATGTTTGAAATCTACCTGGAAAAAAAACAAACATTTACATTAAATTCTGTTAAATGTTAAGGATGTTTTTGCCCTTCTTCTTTAAAGTTACTTTTTTGGAGGTTTTGCTGTAAAAGTGACATTATACTCCTTGTTTAAATGTCTAGCCCTGTTGTTAGCTGTAAAAGCAAGTTACCATGTGGTCTGCTGCTGAGCATGTTTCTACAACAGCTGGGTTGTACAGTAACAACTTTTATATTTTCAATACACGCATCCATATTTATATTTTTGTACTATCTGTATTGTATAGAGTACTTTTCATACTGTACTGTTGTGTATAGTGTCTATTCTATTGGTTTTGCTGCTCTTTGTTTCTGTCCACTTTCTGCCATAGCAATGCAAATTTCCCACTTGTGGGACTAATGTTTATCTTATCTAAGGTTTATCTTATCTTATCTTATCTTATCTTATCTTATCTATCTTATCTTAGATGCTACTTCACACAGTTACTTAACCTTTTAGTAATTTCATCATTCATCAGTTATCAGTACAAAACCATCACTAAATAAACAATCACCATTTGTTGTTAATCATTTTTCACTGAAAGGTTGACTGAAAGAAGCTCTCCTGAAAGCTCAGCTTTCAAACTTCATAAATACCATGTTTGTGTTTGTAGTACAAAGTTTCTTACTTTGAAGTAAGAAAAACATATTTGATTTCATTGTTTGACCTAAAAAATACAAAAGGTGCAGACTAAGTTGATTTTAAATGAAATCAAATGTCAAGGGCATAACACATTATGAAATTAAACTTTTATGTTACTGAATAGTAAAATGACAGTCTTAAATTTATTTCAAAGGGTTAAAATAAAAAAAGAGGAATACACTGGTAAAAAAGTGCCACAGTCTGACTCTGACACTCTGCTGACATGAGAACTGAATGAAATTACTAGAAAAAAACCAAAACAAAACCCAGAACAATATTGCCACAGTCTTTACATTACAATACTGTATATGTGGTGTATGTATACCATATGTACATGCTCAATTGTAAAATCTTGTGTGTATGTTTTTGTGTGTGCGCATGCATGTGTGTGTGTGTGGTAGACAGGAGCCAGTCCGGCGGGAAAACCACAGAAACCTGACTCCACTTCCTGAGTCAGGAAGAGACTCAGCAATGACTCCACTAGTGTGTGTCTGTGTGTGAGTACACTTACACATGTATAATACTGTTTTGCTTCATTAAAGCAGTTGTACATGGGGGCTCCGATGTCTATTTCACTGATATGTAATATGTACATGTTTTAGGTGAAGAAGCTTCTCTGAGAGCATGAGTAAATCTAATTAACCCTACACTTCCTCAGCACCAACCCTGATCTGGCCACAGTACTCAATTGAACTCTTCTCTATATACAGTACATGAGCTGCCAACCTTTTAAACCCCATAACAAAACCTTGTGCTCAGGCCAAATAATTAATAGTTGCCTGCTTTAGTTTGATTCTGTTCCTCTATAAAGGTCCTGACCGCTAATTTTTCCATTTCAACAAGAGCAAACACAAAGACACTTCAGAGTAGAGATGCAAAATATGTATAATTTGTTAAACAATCACTGTATTGGAGTCTAGACCAGTTTTCGAGGTGCCACTGAGTGGCATGCTATACGGCTGGGATGAGGGTGAGAGAGTGGGAGGGTTAGTGTGGGCCTTGAAGAAGCAAAATGGAATTAATTTATTTGTACGATTTTGGTAGTTAATTTTTTACATCAGATAAAAGGTGCAGAGCTGGGAGTTCAGAGAACCAGATAATTGATGTAAACTGGGATGTTAGAACTGTTGTCTCACCTCTCTCACACATTCACCCACGTTTGTTGAAGATGGAGCGGGGAGCTTCTGGATGCTCTCATGTCTGTAATACCACTCAGCTCTGTCCTTTTCAGCTAGGCTGTTATAGGTGGGTCTGGGTCAAATTACCCACCTATCCAGCTGGCAGTTTGCCCATCTTCTCTGAGGAGATCTGCTACCCAGTCATCTAGATAACTGGGTTTTTTTGCTCACCTGTAATATAGAGTAGCTCAACCACCCAGAAGGTCTCTTGCTCACCTGTCCTCCAGACCAGTTCGACCACCAAGGATCACCTGCATATGCTGCCCTAATATTATTCAACTCCAACGGAAGTTTCTGCTACTAATTACAGACCCTAACAGATCTACTCCAGCTAACTATAGACCTTACTGGTCATCAGTGGTCAAGTCTGTATACTTCTGCCTTATATACTGATAGTCATCTCCATAACGATATCCTTTTATTCTCTTTTGCAATCCAGTGTCGACCAGAGGAGGATTGGTTTGCCTTTTGAGTCCTCCCAAGGTCTTCTTCTCTTGCCTCTGTCACCCTTGGTTTGCTCACTAGGACCTCATGAATTGTTTTGTGGCAACATCAGTTGTAATATGTGCTGTTTAAATAAATTTGACTGACAACTTAAAAAAAAAAACAATCAACTACCATGTTCAGTTAGGGAGGCTGGGGGATTAGCCCTGATTCCAGTCAATCACATTCCTGCAGAAAATTATGCCACCCTAACCAAATAACTTGGATGACATGCTATATGTTTCTCAGGATTAATATTCATTTATCAGGATTAATAGTAATGTAATTTGGTTCTCACTCAGATTGTGCAATATTACTCATCTGTATGTTATTGAATGTTTGTTTCATTCCCCATCACATGCTGCTACTCTCTTTCTGTTCATTGCACAACACTATGTCAGTTTTCATAATCACTTGCACTAATAAAGTTATTTTATCTGATAGTTATATTGTTACTTTGTTAGAGTTATTTTGATATTATATTTGCACTTCTGTTGTTCTGTTTTTTTCAACCCTTATTGTATATCTTTATTTCCTCTTGTTGCACTGAGCATGTTTACGACAAAAGAATTTCCCTCGGGATAAATAAAGTTCTTTCTTATCTTATCTTATCTTACATATATTACCATTTAAAAGTATGGAATTCACACCTACAGTATCGAGAACAAAACTAAAACAAATCAATATTTTTTAAAAACATGAAATTACGTAAATATTGAGACGTGAACAGAGAATTACAATACGAGTTAATATTTTTAAAATACTTATTAATCCAAACATAATCAAATTATAATAAAACCTAATAAATTCCTAATATTTAAATTGCCATTATCACTATTGTTGAAACACAATCACAGTATGCAGCAACCTAATCACAGTAGTATTTTCTTTATATCATGCAGCCCTGCTTCTAATTACAAACAGCTGCAGTCCTACTTCCAGTCACATACAGTCAGCTCTAACGCATGCTCTGCTTTTAACAAGACAGCAGCTGACACTAGGAAAGCCCAGTAGTGGAGAAACTGTGCAGAAACAGTGAGTATCTGATAGAGCTGCGAAGAAATAAACAGCAGTATGACTCTCATTCCTGAGGCCTGGCCTTGCTGATTTCATTAGAACCCACCACACTATTAACCTGCCTCAGTTTTCTTTTCCTATGCAAGACAGCCACGTTTCTATAATGCGGTGCCGGATATGGTTTCACACAAGAAGCAGCCAAGCACAAATCATTTCCTCTTTCAACCACTCACTTTAGTTATGATACATATTCACAATAAATAATGCGGCCAGGGTTATCTGTAGAAGGGTTAAAGTGTTAGCTTTGGGGGCAGGTCAGTGAAGCACTTTCACTGTACTGCATGAAAGTACCATTTCCTTTAGCACATGGATGTTCATCTCAGCGCAAACAAAAATTTGATATTTTACAGCAAATTCACTGTAAAACTGCCCACACCTCCCTCTTGGCAAGATATGACAAAGTTTTGGACAGAAAGTTGAAACTGATGCTGAAGTTTCAACAATTGAAAGTTACGCTATTGAGTCTTTTCGTTACTTGAGGAGAGAAAATTAGAGATACGGGCTAAAGTTACATGAGGAAAAAAAAAAAAGAGGTTCTAATCCAAAGTGTTGTATATTGACAAGTGGGCAACAGAATGCAGTAAATAGTTACATTCAAAGTTTCAAGGCTCTGAACCCTAGAGACAGTGTGGTGTTTGTGTTCAAGGCTGATTTAGTGTCATTTCGCCAGGTCTGACCTGAACCACTTTATGTGAATGTCCAACCACAGGTGGAAGGCAATACACTTCACCCTGCCAAGTGCCATTTAGCAGGCTGAAAAGAGCGGAGGAGTCTAGCCTGTGGCCTGCGAGATCAGATTCCTCACTTCAGCTAGGTCCTCACGTTTTTTTCAACAGCAGAGATGAGAAAATTAAGATTATTAATGAAGTTTTAGACTATTCAAACACGGCAGACCTCCTTTAGCATCTCCTTAAAGTGCTATTGGGTTACTCTTTCTGGTTAAAAACATAAGGAGCAGTGAAGAGAGCTGTAAAATCACTTTGACAATACACAACGTGTCTTTGTTGTTAGAATGGAACACAGTCTGAAGCCCCACACTCACTTGTGGGGGAGCTGTGTGTTTTGTTTCTCTGGTATGTTGTGCTGACATGGCTGACCATGTCTAATGACTCAGAGAATCGATTTCACCCATCTACAAGCATGCTAGTGAAAACACACAACAATCCCATGCTTGATTCAGTAACAAGACTCATTTATGTATACAAGAACAAGCTACATGATCTGCACTAAGAATGAAGTGAGCAAAAGGAATCTTCCTCCCATACTGTAGTCTAACATCATCATCAAATTATATCATAATCTCATATAATTATATCATTATATCATGAACTTATTACATGAAACGGATTTAAAACATTGCCCCATGCCTTGTTTAACAGTAGTTATGTGATGGGGGTGGCTTGAAATATATTTTTATTAAATGCATGATGGAATGGTACATGAGAATTGTATTGGTGAAGTATTTTACAATCATCAACCATAGGTTCACTGGTCATTTTGTATTTTGAATAAAATGGATATATGTAAGACCTTACAAACTGGAGTTCCCATAATTTCCACTGAAAATAAAATAAAACCTCTCCAGAATGGTACATTTTACATTAAACCCCTCTGAATTACTTCATAACAAAGAAGAATTATGAAGAGCTTTTAAAAATTGTTTAAGGTGGGGGTGGTAAAAACGTCCCGATACATTTTCATGCATTTCAACTTTGTCGTTCCAGCTTGCCCAATGCCAGCTCAATGGGAGAACATTCTGGAGACTGGGGAGGCCACAACTTATTTCTCAAAACTTTGGACTGGATTTTGGCACAATTTTGAAGAATGCTGTGATGAATGTGTGATGTTGAACTGATACTTTTATGTTTTCATGATCCAACACAATGTCATTACTATATATGATGACATTACTATATATATATATATATAAGGGGTGCACCAAATATTCGGCCACCGAAAATTTTCACCCGAAAATAGAAAAAAATGCATTTTCGGTTTCGGCCAAAATTTGTTTTTTATGGGACCGAAACACTGATGACGTCATAAACAACTGCATTGCTTTCTCCCCTCGGTGTTAGCCGCTGCTAACCAGGTGTCGTTCGCTCGGCAACTGAGCAGCTCCAAAAATGAAAGGATACGGGGAGCTAGGTCTGCGCTTTCCTTCCTCAGAACGGGAGAATTTATTTTCTTTCTTTTAAAAAGAGCATTCGATTGGCAAAAAGCACTCGCGAATGGAGCAGCCATGAAAAGAAAACATGCCTGCACTACCACACACCCCTAAAAACTCCCAGCATGCACGGTTCCTTAAAGCAACAGTCTCGATTGCAAAACATCCCGAAAAAGACCCTTTTTTTTTTTTTTGAAAAGGCAAGAACGTTTTCCAGTGATTACAGTTATTATATGGGCCAGTCTTTGTTTTAATACACTATTTTATTAGTGGCCTACAGAGAATGATGTCTTTCAGCAGTTTTTAAAGCACTTGTTTTGAATGCACTTGGTTCATGCACTTCCTTCACAACACTAAAATGCACTTGAATTCAGTAGTTTAATAAGAGAAGATATTTAATTGTATAATATTTCAGTTATCTTGCTTTTAGGCTAATCATGAGTGAGGCCAAGTAAATTATTTTATTTCAAATTTTATTGTGCATTGTACGAATGCTAAACAAATATTTTCATAGTTTCATAGTCACAGATTTATTTTAATTTAATAATAATTTCTTTCGGTTTTTGGCCAAGTGTTTCCTCATTTTTCGGTTTTCGGTTTCGGTCCAAAAAAATCATTTCGGTGCATCCCTAGTACATACGCACCTTAACTTTTCAGATCCTACCAAATTCCTCAACACCCACTGCGGACCACTTTAGTATTGAAAGCATCTACACTTTCAGGGCCAAAGCATAAAATGTTCTTCACTGGCCAAGTCATTGATGACTCACATTATTAATATCCGTCTTATTCAAGGTTATGTTTGGTAATATTCTTAGTTGTAACTTTACTCTTTGAAAGTCAGCTTTAAAAATAGAAAAACAAAACTTGTAATGGAAGTATGAAAGGAATTTAAATACTCAAAATATGTGACTCTTTAACCATTACATTTTAAAGCTATCTTGAAATCCTCAGGCGTCTGGATTCCTGACCTGAACTTGCTTGGTCTGAATTCGATGCTTGACACAGTTCATGTCATGTCTCTGAGCAAATGTAATGCTATGATTCATCAAAGATTAAGAAAAAAGTGAATAGCCCACCAGTCCAACACTCAATATAAATCAAAGATGATATAATGGCACAACAGTGCAACAATATTCCTACTGGGTTGAAAATCTCTGGCTTGTCTTTAGCACTCTGTCTTCAGAACCACACAGAAAAATGGACCATAAGTGAATAAGCTGAATCAATAGTTCACATCATTTTGCCTCATGAAGTCAACGTGTAGAAAGACACACAGCACTACTTTTGCCGTTTAAAGACCAAGGGCCTATTTTGGTGCCAAAAAAAACTGCTCAGAAATGACTTTCCAAAAGTGAACAACAGTACAAAAGAGTGACATTTATGATAAGAATAGTCAGAAGGCAATTCTGAAAATGTGCTCTCAGAAGACCCATGAAGATTGTAGGCTGGCAACAATAATGAGAGCACAGAAGGTCCTTCAAGAAAAGTGACTGGTAATACATTTAATGACTGTAGCTAAATCACTGCTCTGTTGCTGGCGTTTTACTGTTGCCAGTCCACTATGGGGAGGTATTATGAGCTTAGGTCTTTCTGCTTTTCTTAATTTGTCTGCACATGGACACACTCTCCATGTAAAAAAGACAAACGGTGTGGATACAGTGCACTAAATCAGATGTGAAGTGGAATACTGGAGCTGCATCAGTTAAATTTAGTAAAATTCCAAGGAGATGATAGAGGTTGGACCGTTTACAAGCTCATCTTTTTTCAGCATAAATATTTTGTTATCCTACAGCAGCAACCACCCCTGACTGTCTGATGTTAAATTTTGGAGGAGGAGCTGTGAAGCATGTGGCTGTTCAAGAAAACAGCAGGGAGCTGAGTTTGGATAGAGAGTGAAACCACACATCCACACCCACCCAAGGACAGCTGTACAGAATATGAATGAAGAAAATATCAATACCTCTCTGTGACAGCTTGTCTCTTCCTGTCACTCCAGATAGGGGCAAATCTATATTATTAATGCGCACAGCTGTAAACAACAGTCCACCTTTCACTCCCTCTCTGCCCCTCCCCCTTCTCTCTTCATCAGGTCTGAGTTATGACCATCCACCAGAGAGCGGCACGTTCCCAAATTACACACCAAATGCGATTAATTAATCATGATCATACCCCTACAGTCACTCGCACTCTTCAAAAAGCTAGCCGTCAAGTTCAGGCAGGGTGCAGGAATGGTGACGAGAGAGAGGGAGAGAGCGAGAGAGAGAAAGAGCATTTAAAAGTGCATGGAGATCAGATCAAAGGACCATTACGTTGTAGACTGAGTTTAGGGCTGATCAGTGAGGCTGATAGAACATGAAAAGTGGGCTTTTTGCAAAGGTTTTGTTATATTTTTGCCAGCTGGATAGTGTTTGGAATGATTATAAAGGTACCTTTTTTGAATCCAGAGAGATAGTGCTGCATGCAGACAGCTCCCCCTGCAGCACCGCTTTTTCTTGCTGTACTAATAAAAAGGCGAATGGGCATTTCCTCTACTGCTCGGCTAATCATCCACACAGCCATTCAGTTAGATGCCTACTGTTAATAAACACTATGAATATAATAACACTGAGAATATTACTTAACTCTTACCTCTTTATGCACTGTAGGAATGTATACTAGTTTCTCCATTATTTCTACCACTTGGTGCCCAGAAATCTTTATCTTTAGTAAACTGAATGTTATCCGGTCTTCTAAACAACTGTAAGAAATCCACATCCAAAGTAGAAAGCATTTGCATGTAGCTGCAAACACATTAAACCAATATTGAGCCTGAACTCTGTCATTGTCTTGTTTCTCTTTTTTTAAACCCATCTTCATACTTGTCCCCATGGCGACATGCAGAATAAGATGGGAAGATGGGAACAGGTAGCAAATGATTGCAGGGGCACTGGGCATTCAGCGGCCTGATACATTATTGATCTGAGCACTTGCTACAGTGATAAGTGATGAAGGCAGGGAGTCAAACTAATCTCAAACTGGAACCAAGAAATCTGTTTCATTCCCTTTCTATGATGATCACGATGTGCCATTATACACAATAGCGCAAGCTGAATGGGCCGACAAGGGTAATGTATTGTGGTCCTCACAGGAATGCAACACATTTCATTCCTGTTCAGTCACTATCAGCCGCTTTGTTGTTTCACAAGTGAAATGTCCTTCCAGGCTTCTTGTCTTCAGTGTGGAAAAAAGCATGATGTTGTTATTTACGCCATACCCACTTTTTTTGATGATTTCGTGAGCTTCTTTTTTTGGATTTATACTCCACAGTGTTTTCTCCACAATTTACTCATGACCAATTCCACCCGTCAACTAGGTCACATCCTATTCTACAGTGCAACCAAGATGAAGGCTAGTCACATAAAGTCAGGCATTACATCTTCAGAAATGCTGCTAATGCAGACTTGGCACAAGGTTCAAATAGACCAGGGGGCGAAAGAAATGAGGGGGTACAAAGCGAGGGTACTGAGGGGGTGCAAAGCAATCTTCGTCCAATGAACAGTTTTGGGTAATATTAACTGAAAGGTCTCAGCTAGAAAATCTACGTCACTGCTGTGAGTGCAGTTTGAAGGACAGGTTACTTTGCAGTACAAAATAGAAATGCAAATCTGAGGGGGCTCAAAATTTTTAAGTGAGAGGATATAGCACTCTCGTGCCGCCCCCATGGTACTGGGTCACTTCTAATGCGGTGTCATTCATCACACTCCAGCAAACTCCTACTGCAAACTGCCAAATCTGTTATATAAGCTAACAGATACCCATATTGGCCTGTGTAGCTCTGAGTGATGTAGAGATATAAGGGCTCATGCTGCCCACCCAGAGACAATGAGGTCAGTTATATTTTCTTGGACTGATGGTCATAAATAGCTAAAGCACTGATAAATTTGCATTTGTATATGTTTTGCATGCTAACTGATCAGCATGTACAAGTAGTTTCTTTCGTCTTGATTCAACCTTAAACTTAAAGTTTTAATGGGGAGTTTCAGTTTAATTTAATTTAATTCAACCATTTCAGTTTAATTCAATCTTTGACATTCATTCCTAATGGTTAGGGAGTTGCCCCTGTGATCAGGTTATGGGTTTGAATCCCAGGACTGCCAGTGGCACCACTGAGGTACCCTTGAGCAAGATACCGTCCCCACACACTGCTCC